>JAOYRR010000468.1:600000-1016315 GCA_038994665.1 Podotricha telesiphe
CGATATCACTATTATAGGAAAAAAATAATCTTTTCTAATCGAGTATGCAATTCGACTTTTACTATAAAAGAATTGCCGCCATTTATATTGTATTCCTCTTTGTTTTTAAATCACTCCGTTTTCCATTTCTCATCTGAATTGAATTGTATTTCCTTAACTTTTTAAGTTCTAACACAGTTTAGTCTTTATAAAAATAACTGCTTTATTTACATTATTCTCTTTATAGTGAAAATAAGAACTTTCTTTCTTTAATTTAATATAGACTCAACCACTCAAAAATACAATATCTAAACATAAAACTAGAGTATCTCAACTCTACTTCGTCACTGCCTATCTAGATAATGAAATAATTAAAAAAAACGACTTACACACCTACAATCTACAATATCATCGCTAGACGACGACATATCAAGCGTTTGTCCGAATCTCTCAATGGACGGTGCAGTTTTTGTTATCAAGAAATTCTCCGGTGAACTAAACAAAACCTCCGGTTCTCCCCCATTTTTCTCCTCGACGATATCCGTTTTGACATCGTCATTCTCCGAATCGGTCTTGACGCCGGACTCGCGCAATTTACCATTTCTACGTAAAACACTAGTTTTCGAAACGGACGGCGTGGAGCTGCGTCTCTTGGGTAGTGACGCGTCGTCAGTGACCGGCTTCTCCTTGCCGTTGCGCTTTTCGCCCAGCGACAGTTTAGTTAATTCGAAACATCGTAATATAGGTAGTTTAGAATCAATTTTAAAAGGGCTGGACGTTAGGCTTTTTGACATTTTGTCGTTGCTCTGTATGGTTTTGGCCATACGAAGGCTTTTAGGGGAATAATCTGATACGGATAGAAGTGGTGACGGGGAGCTACAAGTTAATTCCGCTAGTTTTAGCACTAATGTATATATAGTATAGCATTACGTGCAAATGGTGGATAATGTACAAAAAAAATTTAAATACCTGTTATACAGCTGTTAAATGTGTAAAATAATCTATGCATTTTCTTAACATAAAATATATTTATATGAAATTATCACTATACTATTGTCTTCAATCGATCTACGGTTTAACAAATCAACCAAAAGAAAATACTAATAAGAAAGAATACCTGTTAAAAATATTTATCAATAAAACCTTTCATAATTACGATTTTAAATATAATAAGTTAAAAAACAAAAGATAATCTAAAAATTGCTTTAAAATTCTGTCATCAAATTAACATTTGATACTTATGTGTTTGATATATTAATACTTATGTATTATAAGGAATATTTAAAGTAAATCTGAAATAAATCAATAAAACGCTTTAATAAAATAATTATAAAAACCAGCAAATAAAAAAAAAATTATCTCTCTTTCACTTCTTTTAAAGAACACAGAACGCACGAAGTAAAAAAAAAAGAAATTCCGAGTAGAAATCGAACTCACAACCAATGTCAATGTCAATAACACAAAAAATGACTCTTTAATATTATAAAAAAATGTTGTTACTTTAAAGGGGTTTGGACTACACTATATACTTATGTACTACAATAATAAATAATAGAAGGTATCTCTTTATCTTATTAGAAAAAGAAAGAGACAACAATATATGTTGAAAAATTTGATTAGTAATAACTTCAATAACGTCGGGTAAAGATTCAAATTACTTTCATCACTTTTTCAGCACTCCTATATATTATTACAATATTAATATTGTCATATCTTATCTTCTTTGTCCTACAACAAGAAAGGGACAGCACTGCATATGGTTTAAATTTGAAAATCGAAAGTGTATAGTTTCCACTCACCATGCTCATTGAAATGTTTCTCCAATTCTTCGTGCGATATGTTGGTCTGGGAGGTAGGCGCATCTTCTACCGCTTGTTCTGGCTTTGTACGGGAACACCTACAATTAAAAATTTAAAAATAAAAAATTAGCAGAGAGGCAGAGAGAACATTAACGAATTACAATGAAATGGGGCGACACGCAGGCACGTACCTGAGCATGGCATTGCTGCAGCGCAGCGCGAGCTCGAGCCCGTCCAGCCAGCAGTGTCCGGCGGCCTGCGAGGGCGCGCGGAAGATGAGGTGCGCGGTGGGCAGCGGCTGCACGACCGCGCCTGGCACAGTCAACCACCACTTTCAACTTTCATATCATTTAGTGCTAGTTCAATTACCTAATTGTGTGTGCAACGCGAGTTCAACGCGTCGGTGAGGCTTCTAGTATAAATATAAACATATATTACATTAAAAATGAAAACGTAACCTGATTCTGAATTTCAGTAACTCATAATATAACTAAAAAAAAATAACAAATTAGTTTAATAAACAAACTGTATATATTAATGAGCACGCTGTATAGTTCTCCCACGCGCACATGATCGCGCGTGTCCAAACACCGACGTCAGGCTCATAGCGTGACTGTATTGGATTGTCTATTGATTCGGACACATGTACGCATTTGGAAACAAATCAAAACGACAAAGTAGATTAAAAATCTATAAAAAATAGCGTTGCAAGATTATATTACATTGATATATAGTAATGTA
Source organism: Podotricha telesiphe (assembly GCA_038994665.1). Taxonomy (NCBI): domain Eukaryota; kingdom Metazoa; phylum Arthropoda; class Insecta; order Lepidoptera; family Nymphalidae; genus Podotricha; species Podotricha telesiphe. The sequence goes on from JAOYRR010000468.1 coordinate 602,520, forward strand.
CAGCTGAAGAAGCTTTATGTTATGATAAAAAAACCTATTCGAACATTTTATAAGACATTTAAAATATATATTTGTATTCGAACCTATAGTCTCATTGTGGGGTCCTCGAGGTGCCCAAATACTTTGCTCTAGAGGGTGGTACAGTTTGAAGCAAAAGCCGTCTTTCTTGCTCGGTCTCTCTATCACTTGACAGGACGTTAGTAACACTGTGCCCACCCAGTGAGATCGCTGTATGAGAAAAAAATATGTAAACATGTGGAAAAAAATTATGTATGATCTTTTGTCATTGTAAAAGGTGTGCTGAGAGAACCTAGGGGGGACAGATTTTACACTCTAGTTTTTCACATTTCGCTCACTTAACTAACAACTATTATTAAAAAATGTGGAATAAATATTACACATATAAATAAATATTACACATAAAATTTAGTATTGACACATTGATAATAAAACAAAGCAATTTAAAAAAAAGAAAATTTTTAGATTACGTACAAAAATGAAAGGTGAACTTTTATTTACCGTCCAAGGACTCTAAACGCCTAAGACAATCGTTCTATATCCATCAAAAATTAACAACAAAATAACTTGTAATAAGCGTATAAGAATTTCGACGCAATCGTATGTAGACCATGGCTGAGCGGTCAGGTCATAATATATATACTATAAATAAAACAAGTTACATTACCTACATATATACAGCGTTAGAATGTACTGATATTGACTGTATGAGAGTCGAGGTAACTGACTGAATACGCGATAGTTGTCGAATCGATTTAAAATCTGGGGTAATTATAATATTTAAATTATTTTCATTTCTCTGATCTAGTGACAAGACAGAGCGCGGCGTTGAGTTCCGCCACGTCTCTTGACACCATGTTCTCTCCGTCTACCCTGCATTGTGAGAAAAGGGAAAGGCTGAAAAAAAAGTATGCAAAGGCAGCCTTATTGCTCTAATCGCTTAAAGATATTTTTTGGTATTCTACACTAACAAAATTTACTTACTTTCGCTTTTGGACTTTTATATAGAAGCAATAGGCCCGGCTTCAAGACGCACCACAGTTTGGTCCATGACTTGAGCGAGCCTCGAACCTGTTATACAAAATTACAATAAAAAACGTTTCACGTTTTTTCCCGCACAGCAGGGTACTCAGTGAGAATAGTGTCGAGTAAAGAATAGTGACAAGACACTCCGTTCTCCAAGCATCGCCCGAATTGGTATTCAAATGGAGATCAAATGGAAATGGAGATCAAACCCATAACCACATTGTGTGTCAAGTGGCGGATCTCAAAGTCGCGCTTAGTCTTGTTCACGAGTGAACAGAGTGTCTGGACACTAAGTTCTCTCTGACTACCCTGCTAGGTGAAAAATTCCGTGAAGAAGATTATATTATTTTAATACTACGTGTATAGAATAAACCTTGAACTATCGTGATAAATACGAAGAGATGTATCCATTATACTTGTCGATACTTGGAAAATGCATGAGGACCTCCGGTGGAGGAGGAAACGAATATGCAGGGAGGGCGCCCATTCTCGCCACTTTCTCCACCGGCACCTCTGCCAACTCAACCACCTCTCCTCCCCCATCCCCCTCATTTTGGATAAAAGCGAGAAATAATATAACAAAAAACTCACCTTCAGCCAATCAGCCAAAACAACAACAGACGGATCTTCTATAGAATGCAGGAGAGCCGATGCTGCTCTCTTCTTTTCCTTCCTGTAATTCTGTCTCTGCGCTTTATAACTCTCCTTGCGAGAAAGAGCCGTACTAGCTGTCCTCGATACACCCCCCACTGCTGTTTCTGATGACTTTTGAGAAATAACATTTTTCATTGATTCTTATTCACACACTTCAAAAGAAACCTTTTTTAAAAAGAACGTATAAAAACTAAAATGTACCGGGGCTCGAACCCGTGCTTATCAGAAACTGTGCAAGAAGTGTGGTAGGTATCCAAGAGGCGCTACGTTTAAGTCCCGCTACGTTAAGTTTTTTATTTACATTAAAAATTTACTAGATAAATACGCTCTATAGTAATCCCTCGTGCAGCTGATCGTGTGTCCTGATAACATCATATTCATAGGAACGTCTAGAGCGTTTTGACGGTTTCCAAGAGGCGCGGCTTCGATTAATTTCATTTTTAATTTTTTTGTCACCATCACGCTGGTCCCCCACATAGCCAAAAAGATTCTAGTCTCAAGACACTCCGTTCACCACTTTCCGCACAAATTCGAGACGTTACGTGTTGAGTGGCGGAACGGACAAATGAAAATATTCTTTATATATAATCAATACCCGAGTGGGAATCGAAACCACAACCAATCACGGTTGCAATCAGACGGTGTCCCACTGCGCCACGATAGCCTCAAATTAATCGCCTAAAAAGACAGACGTATTTTACATATGCTGACATTGAATTCAAATATTTAAACTAACTCACCTTATCCGAAGAGGTCCCGTCGGGTGGATGTACTCTATCCCCTGACGCTGGAGTGGAGAGCGGAGCACCTGGTGACCTTGGGGGAGGAGTAAGCGTTGGTTCACCTGGAAGATAAATGTAACCAGTGTCATAACATTTTTTTCTCCACTTTTTGTTAGTTAACTATATACCGTTATGTAAGTTATATGTATCTTATAAGCTAGTAAATATGCTAATTTACTACTAACGTTGAATGTATGACACTTGCCAAACTGTTATTATTACTATAAAATCATATTCCTAAAATCCTCCTTCGTTCCTCAAACCTCTTACGAGACAAGTGTCAAGTCTCCAGTGTCAAGTCAAGTCAAGTCAAGTGTCAAGTCTGAAATACTGCCAGACAGTTAGTTAGTCACTCTATGACGTAATGGTTACTGTTTTATATATAAAACATTAGAGTTAGCGGTAAGAGAAGCGGGAAGGGCTCGGTTGACCTCCGGGGGAGAAGGTTACATAAAAAGCACGTGGATCCCCCGGATTGAGGAGGGCCTGTGTGAAGAGGTTGACGACATTGGACGAGACGAAAGAAGTATGCAGGGACTACTTTCCCTTTCACGCTCCGTGCTTTCTGACTAACCAGATTCACGCCAGTTCCGCAGTTTTTTTTAATAACGCGTTATAACGCGTGAAGCTAAAAAAGATGATTACATTTCACTGATTAGTACTAAACTAACGCCGTCGTGGCGCAGTTGTCAAATATAAATGTATAGGAGCTAGTTGTGAGTTCTTCACATAATAGTAACATGGTCTTCATCAGAAGCATCAAATCGTATCGCCTCCGTGGCGCAATCGGCTAGCGCGTTGGCTGTTAACCGAAAGGTTGGTGGTTCGAGCCCACCCTGGTCTATTTAGTAATTTTTTTTTTTATTTTCTTTTTTAGTATATATATATATACATATTTTTAATTAATCATTTTAATAATTTGTTAACAGTAGTGTAGGTAGTTTGTCCAGCTAGGTGGACTCACGACATATGCAAAGTGGCTAGCTACGATCAGGAGCGAAGAGCCCAAGACCGAGCTCAGTGGCGTGTCATTAGAGAGGCCTATGTCCAGCAGTGGACGGAGCAGGGCTGCTGATGATGATGATTTCGAATGTATTAATATAAAAATAATAGATTTCTGCACTTCTTTTCCATATAAACTTTGACTATGCCAAATTTCATACTCTTCTCGATTTGATACATTTTTGTAAAAAAAATTTATATACATCATTTTTATACAGTTTTTAACAAGTTATTCACACACTAAGGGAATTGAAAAACATTTCAAGAAAATGTATAATATTTGAACGCACGTTCGCATTGTTTAGCGGTCAGAGTGCTCGGACTAAGCTCTAAGAGGCGCCGGTTCGTATGCCGCTGCATTCAATTTATTACACGTTTTCTAAAAATGGTGTACACACACACATTTATTAACTATCTTATTAATATTTAATTAAATTAATCGATATTTAAATATAATTCTTTACTTAATTAAAATATTTTTCATCTCTTGCAAACTCTCTCTTCTGGTAGAGGAAACTGACATATCGATTATGTTCGACATACATACTCCATTTTCTACCCACGTACGACATCTACCTACCTTTGATATTAGTAAAATACTATAAAAAAGTTCATTTACATTAAAAAAACACATAAAAACGTGACGTTTACAAAAAAGAAACTAACATGGACACTATAAAAATGAATTCGTCTTGTACCTGGTCGTACTCTGACAAGAATATTTATTGACATCAGATCCTATCCGAACACGTGTGCAAATTTTGAAGAAACAGACGGAAAAAAGTGGGTCAAAATATAGGTGCAAGATTTTTTAAATATGTATGTGCTGAAGTAAGCTAGTTGAAAGAAGTCTTCAAATAAAGGTAAAAGGGGGGGCGGAATAAATGATTACTATATGGTCTTCCAACACTACCAAATTAAAAAAAAATATTGAAGTGTTATTATTATTACACACACTTGGGATAATAAAACTAGTAAATACATTTAGAAAAAATAAAAACATATTGAACGGACCAAGATTCGAACCTGCACTTCATAGAAACCGAGAGTAAAGTTGCTAATATAAAAAAATCTATTGTTTTTCATCTAATATTTAAATAAGTAAAAAAAACTTTTTTAGGAAACGTATAAAATTTTTAACGCAGTGTGATTCAAATCCGCGCCTTTTGTTTATCGTCCAAGCGCTCTGACCGCAAAGACATGCGTTCGTCGCCCGGTTACGTCGAAATTCTTATGTATAATAAGATATAATAAAATTGTTATATTTTTATTCGAACGCTGTCTGAACATGGAAGATTTATGAAAAAAGAACATTATTGGGGACATTTATCAATGTAATATTTTTTAATTTTCTTTTTGTTTATCTGTTTTCTGTTTGTCTGTGCGTTTGTGCGTTTGTGCACGCTTATCTCAGAAACGACCTAACCGATTCAAATGCAGTTTTACTATTATGTTTTAGCAAACTTCCCTTAACATTTATTGTATATTTCATCTCAATCGGCTCATAAATAAAAAACTTCCAACCATTCCAACGATAAAGCAAAGTTTGTGATTTAAGTGAGAACGCGGGCGGGTGAAAAACCGAAATAATTTAGTCATTGTGTTTCCCAAGGAATAACACTATAAAAAAATTTAACAATATTTAAAAACTTCTCACCGTATGTAGGCGGTGTTGACGGTGCAGTGCCTGATAGAACAACACTCAACGGTTGGTGCTGCTTCTGGAAATTACAAATGAAAATATTTAAAAATAAAAAAAATTGAGCTTTGGCACTTGAACCCGCTACCCCTTGGACAACAGTTCCAATCCAGGACAATAAGTTATGTTAAATTTACAGGTAAATTAGTAGAAGTACCTCTGTAGGAAAATATATATATATAGCATAGTCATATCTAACTAACTGAGGCCATCGTGACGCAGTCGGACAGCGTCACACTGTAAACGGTTGTAGGTTCGATTCCCATTTGGAGGAATGATTATATTTAATTATTTTCATTTCTACAACCTAGTACAAGATAAAGCGAGGTGTTCAGTTCCGCCATGCAATATCTTAAATTCGGGCGCTGTATGGAGAACGGAAAGTCATTACACTAAAGTACTATTCAGAGACTACCCTGCTATAAGGAAAAAGCGTGAAGCCGCAAAAAAATATATAATTAATCACAATTTTCTCCATAATATACTAATATTTAGGTAAACTTATTTCTCTTAAATAGCTTATTTATATTTTGGGTTTGAGTTCGAGTAATTTTGCTAACAAATCTAACCTTTGACGTGAACAGTCACAAAAATTATACCAAAAGATCAAATGTCCCATCATAATATATTATCCACGTTAAGAGGTAATATATTCGATTCGATATCGATTATATTTATATACAGCGATGCTCTATTAATGGTAATGGTAGCTTCGATTTTCAGATTACTATTTTAGATTTAATTTGTATTGTACGAACAGACTATATGAACAGTTTCCAGTATTTTCCAGCACTTTATAAAAAAAATCAGCTACTCTATTCTACAGCTATTCCCGCATTGCAGGTAATAAGAGCTTCCAGATTGTATATAGGCAAAATAATTTAAATATCATTTCATCGAGTATTAATCGAACCCACTACTGTCTTAATAGAACCCACAACTGTTCCACTGCGCCACAACGAATATGTACAGGTTATTTCATTATTTATTACACATAGCTTATCTCTTATCAACGTTTCAGTCATTAATAGATGTACTATTACTGAAGCACGAGAACATGAAAAAATAACAATACTACTATAAAAATAAATAAAATTGGTGTGTCTGTTTGTAATATTAAAATAACAGCGTTTTACTAAATGCATGTGTATAAATAAATATACACGGTAGACATCCCAAAATAATATTTTATACAAATATTGTTCTGTCTGTCTGTTAGCTCTGGTTTATCTTTGGAACGGCTTGATCGATTTCGATAGACTGTCATAGACAGATGGCTGATGTAATAAAGTCGCGAGCATAATTAGCATGTATATATATATGTATATATTTCTACTTTGAACTAAATACATATGTGTACAAATATATATACACGGTACACATACCAAAAAAATGTCTATTTTCCTGTATCCGCAACTAACAAAAATAACACATTGATTATATAGAATTCCAATACCGCAATGTCTGCTAGACTGGTCAAATATTTATATTCTAAACTAGCTGTGCCCGCCAATTGGCCCGCTTGGTATTCTAAAATTAAAAATTAGCCAAGTTACTCCTCATTACATCAGAAAGCACACAACACACTGCTAAAAAAAATATCTCACCTTTAAATAGTTCGGTGTCGACGTATGAAAGTGGTAATCCGGTGCTCTCAGCGCGGGGGAGGATGGGGCAGCGGTAGGAGTGGACGCCTCTATAGCGGGAGATGAACTCATATTGATTGAATTTACGCCATTTTATAGATAGACACACAGACAGGGACAGACAGACAGAGAAACAACAATACGTGCCCTCTTAAATTATTGCTTTGTGAATTATATAAATTTACGCGTGCTGTATAAATATAAAATTTACTTAGATTTAAAGCGAAGGTATATACATTTTTTTTTAGGTAAATATTTTTTTTCTTATCACTGTTAAGACACTGGTTGAACAATGGAATGCTAGGACTATGGACTTAATTTATATTATAATAGTTTTATATACAAATGGCAGTGTTAACAAATGTGGAATGTGAGGGTGGGAAAGAAAGAGGAAAGTATTGGTGACACCTGAAACATATAAAAGAAATAATTAAAAATAAATTAACAATTTATTTGCTTTATTATTTTATAGCACTTTTAGAAAAACCTATTTCATAAATACCAAGCCAAGTGACGTTATAATCTGTTACAAATTATACACATTAAGTTTTATATATCGGCGAATCGTTTAGCGCCATCTACGATAGTTTCAGTGAACTATATATGGTCACGTGCGATATTTGTTAGTCAAGCTTTTGGTAGGACCAATGGTAGGAGAAGCTTTAAGAACGCCCGTTGGATCTCCGGTTGAAAAATTGACGTAGATTGATTGAGCGGCAGTAGGGTCGTTAATTGACGGGACGCCTTGTCCGTGTGTCACGTTATTTAGTGTTATTTAGGTAGACAGAGGTGCTCGGGCAGTGAAGTGAGCTGCAATCGCGACAGGTGCTGTGCCCTCGGTGTTAAGTGTCAATCTCGTAGTGACTAATGTGTGTGTGTATTGTGTGGTGTCTACGCTAATCATATTCACTTCGGCCGCGTTCACCTACGTCCGAGAGCCATTCCTAACGCGTATCGATCTACCCATAATGCCATACCCGCAACTCTGGATGTACGTTTGTGGGGTCAAGGGGTTTGCATCACATCAGAAGTGTGATTGATGATCATGATTGTTATTTGTGTTTTCTTCTTTTTATATATATATATATCCTCATGTGTATGATTGAACCGAAGTTCTTGTATGAAGTTTAACAAAGACCTATATCATATATACCCTGCGCCGGTTTTGAAACTGAAACTAGCATTAACAGTAGTATAGTAAATATAATGAATTCTATTGCTATTAAATATAATTGTGTGAAAAAGAAGAAAATGTATAATGAATTCATAAGGCGATTTCCTCGTGTATTTTTTGTTGACACAAAATACACTTTCATTCTTATTTCTTATCAGAATTAACACAGTATTTCATCTTATCTACAGCTGTAGGTGGAATTTTGGATAGCTATAGATAATGAAAATAAAACTTTTACAACATGTCCAGCTGGCCTGTTAGTGATTAGTTAGCCGGAATAAAATCTAAGGGCTGATCGATTCTACACCGGGACAATTTGTATTATATGCGTTATAAATTTCTATTCTACATGGTGATGAAAGTGATATATTCATTTATATTTTATATCATCTTTTACATATTATATATTTATCTATATATATCGTAAAAATGTAACTGATACGTTGCCGGTACATGGAAGATATAGGAAAAAATATATTATTACAGTCGTTTATCAATGAAACTCAAAACAATGATTTTTAATTTTATTTTCTGTTCGTCTGTTTATTTGTTTGCCTCTGCGTTTGTGCACGCTTATAGTAATATATATAGAAACGGCATAATCTTTTTAAATACAGTTATTGTATTTTGGTAAAGTTCCCTTTACATTTAGTGTTTATTTAGTTTCAATAGTTCATAAATAAAAAAGTTATAAATAAGTCATAAATTTCCGCAAAATTTGCGATTTATGTGAGACCGCGGGCGGGCGGACGAAAAAACAAAATAGTTTGGCCGTGTAGCTTACACAGGTAAAGCCGCGAGCGGGTCGCTAGTCTTTAATAAATGTTTTATGTTCCGCATCATGTCATAAAAAAATATCTACTAGATATCTAGTTACAGATCGAATATATTCAAGATTGAGATGATTTAAAGCAATTGATTTGAATCATCAATTAACAGATTTTAATCTCGATTAAAATCATATATTTATTTAAGAAATTTTATCTAATAATCATCAATTATTTTGCATAATAACCATAAATACTATTCTAATTGAGTGTATAGTTCTATGGAAATAGTACGAAAGCCACAAACATTCATCTTTCTTATTAAAAGTCATATTCTCGAACACCATCATATCTTCAATTCGTAAATTCCAGCTTCATGTTTTTTCGCGCATAGCAGTACCCTAGTAGCAGGTTCCAAGGAAAGGAGAACCTAGTGTCGAGACACTCCGACAACCACTTTCCGCTCGAAATCGAGACATTGCGTGTGGAGGTGGAGGAACTCAACACCGCGCTCTGTCTTAGGGTACCCGAGGGGAGAAAAGAAGATAATTTACGAGAGGGAATCGAATTCACGACCTGTTCGCGTCGCGTTTATCGTCAAACGCTGTCCCACTGCGCCACGGCGGCCTCGCCTCGCTCTTAAAAAATATACTTATTACATTTATATATTTTTTTAATCTAATTCCATTATTCATTTTGAAATGGACTTTTTTTTTAACCGGATTAATCGCGTATAATATTGGTATTCGAAAATACATTTTAGTACCCGATGTTTCGAACACTTTACAGTTTCATTTCAAAATGTGTAATAATCGTGAAAATCAAAGAACTTTTAATTCCATTATTGTTTCAACATATGCAAACTAATCGAGGAAACATTTATAATGCGGCCAACCGGTAGGAATTATTGAATACCCTTTTTTAGGGTCCCCTTACACTTAGGTGTGTAAAGAGATCTACAAGTGAAATTTCAGCTTTTTTACGGCCGTTTTGGTTTTGCGTTGTCTGTCAGTCTATCAGTACATCAAGAGTTTATACATATATATATATATATATATATAAAAAGATTTCAATTCAAAACCATAGTCTTCCACCAAACATATGTCAACCATTTCTAACATTTTTAAAGTGTTATCACACACTTAGGAAATTGAAAAAATATTTTTAGAAAACGTATAAAATTTTCAACTTAAGTATAAGCTTATAAGAATTTCGACGCAGCTGGATGTAGATCGCATGGCTTAGCGGTCTGAGCCCTCGGACGGTTTTTAGGTGGCGCGGGTTCGGATCCCGCTGCCTTCAAATTCTTATACGTTTTCTAAAAATATGTTTTTTTTTTAAATATGTATATCAACCACTTTAGAAAGCCATCCAAGCTCTTCTACACATGGCTCAGCGGTCAGAGCGATTGGGCGGTCTTAGAGGCGCGGGTTCTAATATCGCTGAATTCAAATTTTGAAAAAGTTTTACGTAAATAATTTCTATGAATAATTCAAAAAAAGGTGATCAATCACAATGTACTTACTATATGTATATTGAACGCGAGATAATTTTGTCATCTTATCGCATATGCTTGTTATCATCGTTGACGGTTCCAGTACAAAATTTATCAAAACAATGTAAAACACTTCCTATACACGAACACTTACCCATTCAAAATTGAAAATTCCTAAGCTCAATTTTTCCAAGGAATTTTAAATTTATGTATTGAATACAAATTTAATATTTTTTCAATGGTTGGCGTAACTTAACACCGCACTTTGTCTATCAAGATCAAATAAACTATATTAAAAATACACAAAAATATTTGAAAATATATAGAAAATGTATAAAAATCCGGATGCAGAACGCATGTCTTAGCGGTCAAAGCGCTTGAACGGTTTCCAAGCGGCGCGGGTTCAAATACCGCTGCGTTCAATTGTTTATACGTTTTCGAAATATATGTTTTTCAATTACCTAAGTGTGTGAATAACAGTTTTAAAAACAATGTTAAAAGCAGAATGTTTTTTTAAATGTGATTCGCACATTTAGAATATGAAAAATATTGTTAGAAAACGAACGAAAGGCTTTGCGCTCAGAGCGCTTGGACTCTTGATTTCCAAGAGGCGCAGGTACGAAACCCGCTACGTTAAAAATATTACACGTTTTCTTTTTTTTTAATATAAATAATCTCCCCAGATGTAATCAAACACAATTGTCGTGTAAAAAACTCCATAACTTTTTATGTTATACTTTTGGATTCTTTTGATTGAAAATTATTTTTTTTTACGAAATTTATGCGGATAAACTTTTGTTACAATTAAAGTTTATAGAGGACAAGGCCAATTTTTTTATACACAACTAGCGGCGCCCGTGACTCGAATTCTAAAATAAAAGTAAGCCTACTTTACTTCTTATTACATCAGCTATCTGCCAGTGAAAGTTCAAAAGTTCTGTCAAAATCGATCTAGCCGTTGCAGAGATTAGCCGGAACACAGACACACAGACAGACAAAAAATGTAAAAAATATTTTAATATATATGTACCGTGTTTACATACGTATACATTAGTAAAAAGCGGTTATTTTACAAACAGTCACACCAATTTTATTTATATGTATACTATCGAATACTTTTACACATGATAAATAATAAGCATTACAAATATTAATCAAATAAATATTACACACACTACAATGTGTGTTTCACATACACTTTTGTATAAAAAGACATTTCGTTTCTAAGGCAACGCGTCTTACGTGTCTACGAGTCTATTGTTATTATAAAAATATTTTACGAGTATATAAAAGAAGCGCAGTGCTATTTAAATATTGTAACAAACACAGTATAAAGGTCAACTTTTAAGCATTTAACTTCTACTTTATTATAAGAAAAACTTTCCTATGTATATACTCTGAATGGCTGAATATTAATTAAACTTACTATAGAACTAGCTGTGCCCGCGACTTCGTCCACGTGGAATTTAATAATAAAAGTAGCCTAAGTTCCTCCTTATTACATCAGCTATATGCAAGTGCCCGTCCAATTAGGTTCACGAGTAGCAATTGGTTGGAAATATATATATATATATATATAAAACTCTCTGTTACTCAGTGACTACTATTGAACGGAGAAAGGTGTCACTTGTCATGTAGAATCCTTGGGGAGTCTAGGAGGGCACTAAGAAATAATTTCTCTTAATCATATATCTATGTTTTATACATCATGCCATGTTTTATATCTCGATGTTAACACAATACGGATGTGATTTAAACATATTTTGAAAACATATTACACAAAGAATCGCTCGAAGATATTTATTGTATCGTATCTCATCTTCACCAAGACGGTGTCGCGGCGCAGTGCGAAGCCTTTGACCGTAAACCGGATGGTTGTGGGTTCGATGCACACTTGGGTTTTGCAAATTAATACCATTTGGCCGCAATTGTAAGATAAAGAGCGAGGCTATACAAAAAGTAATTAGGTACATGTACATTTTTTAAACTCTTGGTTGCCCGCGCTTCAAATATTAACATTTTAAATTTGAAGTTTTTTTTATGCATCGACCAAAGAGCTACATTTAACTATGACGAAAAATGGAAACGGATAACCAATCATAAATTTCTCTCTACAGTGCAAAAAGTGAGAAATACGATGTGGACAAATATATGACTAAAGCGAAGGTTGTGGGTTTGATACGCACTCGAAGTAATAATTGTATACATTCTAATAATTTATTTTATACAGATTGACATTCTAATTGTATACAGTTCTACCACCACTCATAAAAGTATATTATTCGGTACAGGAATACAATTCTGATGTTAATGTGTGGAATTAAATGCTGTTGATGCTCACTCGGGAGGCTAATTATTGAAAACTATATTTGAAAAGAGCAACTGCTGAGTTTCTCACCGGCTTAAAATATGTATTAAGGCATGTTTTCATGTAATGCGATAATATTTATCAACAGAGCTGGCTAGCTTCCTTTGAAGTTAACAACAGGACAATAAAAATGTAATTTGTTAGTAAATTTTTAACATCAATTTTATAGTGTTATATGTACGATTTTTTGAACAAAATGGGGAAGAGGGCTTAGTGGATAGTGAAAATGGTCACAAGTTTGAATCTAGATATTGATTATTAAAAAAATTTAGTCACCATTGTGTCCGATTGTCAATCTGAAGGCTGTGGGTTACACGCTCGGGGGAATGATTATATTTAAATTATTTTTATCTCCGCTCTACAGCGTGGCGTTGATATCCGCCGCTCAATTCGGTAATGTCTCGATTTGTTGCCGGTGAGTGCAGAACGGAATGTTTTTTTTTTCTTTACACTAGGTTATCTATGAAAGCCCTGCTATGCGGTAAGTCCGGCGTGCAACTGTAACAGCCGGCCACCTTAGTCCGTGTACATAATAAACAATAGCGTGACCCAAAAACCGATCATTTACACCTATAATTTACACAATTTATAATACTATACTAATTAATGTAACGTTGAAACAGCAAAGCCGGAAAGGCGGAGAGAACCTAGTGTCAAGACACTATTATTCAGTGTTCGGCCAATTCTGAGTCGTTTCGTCTCTAAATATCTAAATATTCTTTATTCAAATAGGCTATTACAATCACTTTCGAATCGTCAAATAACATAAAATATCACTGTTGTAAGTCCTACAGTTGTAGGCTCGGAAGGCAGTTCTGTTTAGAAGAGCCGGTGAGAAACTCTACCGTTGCTCTTTTCAAATATAGTTTTGCAATAAGTAGCCTCCCGAGTGAGCATTAACAGCGTCTACAAATTAAAACAAGAATATTATTCCTGGACCGAATAATATATATTCTTCAATAATAAATTTTTAATTTTAATTTTAAATTGTTCAAATTGCAAGTCTGACATTATTTGTGTAACGTAATAAGGTGCATGCCAACTGAGTAACTATACCGTCATATATTTCCCCCAAAATCCGGAGAATATAAACTTGAAACAAACAAAACCCCAATAACTCAATACAAGTTCAAATTTTAAGAATAACGAAATATTTAAATAACCTCATTGTATGCAAATAATAACACTGTTATTTAAACAATTTTACATACAAACATACATACAAAAAATATTGAAAATATTATTTTTTTCAGATTCGTTTATTCCCGCATAGCAGTGTAGACAAAGAGAATATAGTGTCCAGACACTTTTTTCTCACTTCTTCCCCCAAATCAAGAGAATGCGTGTTGAGTGTCGGAACACAATACAGCTTTCCAGAGCATAAATGGAAAATACTTCAGTCCAGTTCCCCGATATATACTTTACAGACAATAAGGAAGTATATGTACAAAATTATTAGAAATAAATACAGCAAATATCTATACATTATTATGAAGAGGAAAATCTAGTGGTTATTGTGAATAGTATGTGGGCAGATCAGTATGAAATTTGACATAGCTTGTCAACTATTTGACTAATTCATAAATTTTTTTAATTGACTAATATTTGACTAATTGGAATACAAAACAATATTTAAAAACGAGTCAAGAGAAATTAATGGTCAGACAATTTTTTTTTTTTTCTTTAAATATTTAGGATAAATATTTAAATGATTCAGCAATCAAATAACTAACATACTAAGACTCTTTTTTTCGGAGAGATTCCGTTCTTAAATTTGGTTATAGGGTTTGAAATATCAGTTGAACACAAATCACATTGTCATATCACTTCGAAAAAAGAAAAGACCAAAACCACAATTTCGTTTTGTATAATAATTATAAAAATGGATGTGTGAATTGAAAATATATTTGGATTTATATACAATATTGTCTGTTTATTTATAAGTAAAATTAAACTAACTCACTTAAATAAAACTTTGCATTACTTCTGTGTAATCATTTAAGTTGATGGCTGTAGACCAAGTGTCTGTAGTGTTTATATGTTTTAATAAAAAAAGAGGAGATAAATTATTAGATAATAAAAAGTCTAATTATCCAACCTTTCATTTTATACAGACACTTATACATGTATTACATTACTAACAAAGTGACTGACAGTCAATGCACATCAAAAACTTATGGGTCAGACACTTTAATTTTTTATGAAAATATATTAAATGAAATGGCATCAAATTATAAAGTAACCCACCCCTCTGTTAATTATTATTACTAATCAACTTTACTAGGTATATTTGTAAATATTATATTTATTTATTTTCTTTTAGGCGAAGGGTGCAGAATTTTGACCTCATCTCTTTTTAACATGAAATTTCTCATCAATAATGTAATAACTTTTATGTCTTTTAACCAAACAAACTCTTTGGAATTTCTACAACTTGACATTAGTGAGTGATAAGTGTAAAACTTGCACATTCAACTTAACTTGAACTTAAAACATTGTGTGTAGATTGCTTGGAGAACATAGCCAAGCACTAAGACAAGTTATATGAAAATTACATAAAGGAAAACCTGACTTTTTGTTTTATCATTCACACAAATTAAGATATGGGTTACAACTTGTACTTAGAGTAGAGGAAATGCTTCTAAGCATTCCATGGACTCACTGTGCAGATAACGAAGCTCGAGGCAATACCAGGTACATGCAGTACAAGTAAGGGATCTCTTTAAAATGTGCATTATCACTCACCTCTACTATCAAAGCTCCTCTCTCTATATTATCTAATTTGAATATCCTAATAAAATTGCCTACAAAATACATAAATACAAAAAATATACTAGCTATAGTTCTAGACAGACCCCAGGATCTTATGGTAAATTATATTCAGATTTCACTTTTATACCTACCTACATCTACAGTGTATAAATTGACCTAATTACTGGCCAGTTCTTTGGTTAGTGTGAACAACTTGTTTAGCATGTATCAACATAAAACATAATAATGAAACTGTAGATCTTGTTATCTATATTAAATATATTATATGTTTGCATGGTGCTTGGTAGGAAAAGAGAACTAGTCACTCTAGCATTTATAATGCACTTTAGATATTATAATAAAAAAAATAAAAATTAAACAAATACTTCCAAATATATCATTACCATTTGAGATATATTTTAATTTAATATATTTTATATCATATGTTTGAGAGATTGGGGTTATGTTGAAATGCCTCTATTGCAAAAGCATGTTAAGCATTAGAAGGCAGGAAGGAAAATAAATAAATATATACAGGATTAAAAAAAACTAGAAAATATCACAAATAAAATTAAGAAACTAAAATGGAGATGGACTGGTCAGATACCGAAAGGCAAAGAAAAGTGGAGCAAAATTGTCATATTATGGTACACAAGAAATAGGAAACGGTAAAGATAGTGCCAATATAAACAAGGGGAATTTTTTTTCTCACAATTTACCCACAAATTGTAACTCATATACTTCCACAGGTTGACTGGACGAGATCTCTTGTAGATATAAGTCCACCATTGTAACCTATAAAACTTTATTGTTTTACTTTTTTAATTATTTTTTTAAATACATTAAAGAATATAATAAGATGACATTGCTAAAGTGGTTACTTGTGGAGGAGGACCTCATCTAGCAGATGAAAATGGAAAGTAATGGAAGAGGTCTTTATCAAAGATAAATGGACACTGAAATTAATTAGTTTTATGTATCTGATATCAAAACTGTCTGAATAAAGAGGCTTTATTATCATCTACATGTTATTGAAAGCTAGTGTTCAAAAGTTTATAAAAACATACATTTTTAGGAATCATAAAACGAAAACATTCCTAAAAAATCCTTTTCATATAATTCTTATTAGAATCTTGTTATAAGGAAACCAAGACAAGACTCCTGACCTAATAACACAATGCCCACTAATTGGATTAGCACTACAACAAAGTAAATATAGCAATAACCTTACAAATAAACATTTACAGTTGATTCTAGATAATATTATTAAAATGACAATTGTTAATTAAACGTTATATTAGAGTTTATTACAATATTACATACCAGCGATACGGCCGATGTTTTGCAAGTTATAGGTCATCAAATAAGTTGTTTTCGACACATTTTCGTGCCGCCGGCGTCTCGCATTGCTAAATACATTAAACAAAAAAGGTCAGCTTGTGAAATTTCTCATAAATATTCGCACTGAACAAACAATAAAATGTTTTTTTTAAATTATTGCGTACACTGAATCAAGATTTAATTAATATTCAATTGTAGGCACTGTGACGCGGTAATGTTTTTTTATTGTCCTGTTTCCTAGCACTTCTCGGAATTAAATATTTTATAATTTTCAAGAAGAAAATTATCTATTTGACGTGCGATGTGCGTGAACGCGTGACGTGTTGTGACCATATTGATATATTGTATCGATATCGATATGGTTCGTTTCCTTTTTTATTTTATTTTTTGTACTATGTATTTACTACTCTGTGTAATACTATCTATTTCATTATAATTATTATATTATGTTGTCTATTAGCGTTTCTTAACCTTGTTTATTTCAATTAGATTCATTATTTTATTTCATATATCAGTTTTTATTTGGAGGGTAATTTAATTTAAAGAAATGTGTGTAACTAACTTAGCAGAATTTGGAATATTATAACATTAATATAGGCGCATATATATTTCGAAAGCAAAGCAAAAATAAAATTATATTTAATAATATTATGAACTAACTATATTTCTCAATTTCCCGTACTCTATGAACACAATTTTAATAATCTACTAATTGTATTTGCTTATTATAGTATAATTATAGTATTACAGCGTAAGTTATAATTACTATGAATTTTATTTTTGAAACCGATTAAACGACATCGTCAATTAACAAATCTACATCACTAAATTAAAAACCACAGATAATATTTACACCATACACGAAATATTTTGACAATGGAATACACACCAACACATTGTTATATTATTATAATATATCATTAAAATAAATTTACTTATATATTAAAAATAGCTATTTTCTTTAAATTATACAAAATTTAACTTTTAATAATTATTTTACTTGGCTTTAAAATTTTTTATCGGTGCTTATATCGAGTTTTGGCGCCAAATGTATGAAATAACATTTTCATAATATTCAAATATTATCGTGTTTATGTTCAAAAATGTTATCTAAATCGTAATATGCATATGATAAATAAAGATTATGGTAATTATTTAAAGTTAAATATATTAAACTATTTTATTTCTTGTTTTGTATAATAAAGTAATTAATATTATAAATTTCAGTTATAAAATTTCGATTTCACTTACAGTTGATTTTATAACACACAAATATCACTTAGCAATAATAATAGCTGTTATAAGAACTAAACCCGACAATAAAACAATGGAAGAACATATAAATAATCTCAAGCGTAATATTATAAAAGTGAATTCTTGTGAAATAACAGTTTGTGAAGAAGATTTCAATTTCAGCGACAACGAAAGCGACAAGAGTTTTACAATATTAAAAGATTTTCCTTTGAACAATGTAGACAATGTCTCACAAATAGAAAATGACGTTCAAGCGGTCAAAAATAATTTAAAGAATACCGTGAGTACTTACTTTTATCGTTATTGATTTTACTAAACACATAAATATAACATGGCTCTAATACTTATTTTTTTATATAAAATCTGATAAAGGAACTGTCTCTGTCCAGAAAGAGGCATATATGTTGCAGTCGAATCTTTAAGCAGTCAAAACTCAAAAGCACCTGAGAACTAGCCAAATCAATCAAAATTAGATTTGCCTTTTTCAGTTAAAAGTAATTTTTGAACTATACTTTGATGATCTTGGGTTCATTTGTTGTACAAATAAAACAATATTACAATAAATTGAATTAGCTAGCCTTTTTTAAATTTATTTATTTAATCATTATATATCAAAATTTTACAAAAGAATATTTCACAGTTGTTCACGGCGTATGTCCTCAGGCAAAGTGTTAAGTATATATGGAAATCTATTTATTAGAGTTCTATCTCTAAAGTAATTATGTACTCTTGGTATCGCATATTTTCCCGCGGACATAGACCGGCTACCGTGTTTTTTACTAACTAAGGTTAAGTTATATTCCTGAGTGCCATAGTTATTAATAGCCAATAAGTATATGTATTTTAAACGGACTGGCAGTATGTTTTTTAAATTTAAAAAACCTTTCACATTCATTTTTAATTTTTATAATTTCATACTCTTTCGTCCGTATGGTTTGTGTAAAAATGGGTAAGATATATATGATAAGATCGTAAGATTATCGTAAAATATAATAACTGACTCGGTGGAATTATGATAATTCTTTTTTTTTCATTATCCACTCTAGTATACAAGACAAAGCGCGGCATTGAGTTCCACCACTCAACACGCAATGTTTCGATTTGGGCCGGAAAGTAGTGTTTGACACTAGGTTTTCTCTAACGCTGTACCATAGTGACACGATGGTTTCATGATAAATAAAAATTTAAATGAGTTTGAATTTGAATTTGAATACAAGTTTTAATTTGAATATAATATTAAAAAAATGTATGTAGAATGTTCTTCTTAATCATAAAATTAAGTAAAATGATCAATTTGTCAATAATAAATTTAATTATAAAAAATAATAAAATAGCATTATAATTAATAAAAAAAAAATTCAACAGATAACAAATGTTAGTTCACAATCGACGTATTGCGAAACACCTAAATCTAATGTTAATGTAAACTTGGACGAAAATACTTATTACTCGACACCACAAGAAACACTTTTAGAAAATTATATTATTATAAATATGAACAAAAGTCCCTTAAATGATTTACGTGTCTCAACTGAGTTTTATCCTTACGAACTAATAGACAAACATGCACATATTAGTCAAAGTCAAGAAAATTTGATTATATCTAATAAATGTTTATTATCGAAAGATGAAAGTAAAAATGGTGAACATTGCAATATAATACAAAATACAGATGTTAAAAATAATAAAGATTTTTCTAAAGAATCTCATAATGTTAATGTCAATAGAGAAAAGTTTGAAGCAAACGATAAAATGGATGCTGGAGAAAGTAATAATATAATGAATAATAATAGATATAGTCAAGATCTAACTTTCTCTACTGGAATATGTATTGAAAATCCAAAGAATTTCCAAAATAGTGCAAATTCAGACATATTCACGCTTAATTTATCGTCAAATGCAAATGATAATAATCAAAATAAACAGTCAAAAAAATTGACGCCATTTTCTCAAAACGACGTTTTCTTAGACGAATTTGAATATTTCACCGATTCAAGTCAAATTACTTTGAATTCTGCACAAAATGGTAAATTTCCAAAAGAAATCGAAAAAACCAATCATATAGAACAATCTGAAATAAAAGATACATCGCATAGAAAAAGGAAAGTATCTGAAATTAATTTAGATTTAAATAATAATTTGGCAAGTTCTAGAAAAGTAAAAGACGATTCTGAAATAAGTGGAGAAGCTGATAGAGAAGATTTAAAAAGCTTAAAAGATGTAACAGAATCGCAAGTAGAAGAAGTTACTTTTAAAGTTCTAGAAGAATTGAATAAGGTGAAAAATTATTTGAATAGGAGAGAAAAGGAGAGTGAAAGGTGGAGAAGTAGTCAGTTAGATACTTTTATTAGAGGTAAGTTACTTATATTAACCAGTATTTTTTTTGTTTATAATATTTATACCGATTTCTGTAACATTTTGACATTAGTTGCACAGAGGTAGCAAATTTTAATATGTTTTTAGGTCAATTTCATAATAAATACGTAAAGATGTTAGCATCTGATTGTATACACAATAGTAGTGAGTTCGATTCTCACTCGCTCGAGTAATTATTTTTATATTATTTATTTCTGCGCTCTGGTGACAAAACAAAGTGCGGCATTGAGTTCCTGTGTAATAAATGGACTAAAAATAATTTTTCATATCCTAAATGTGTAAATAACACTTTAAAAATGTGAACGCATGCCGTAGTGTCAGACGCAACGTCAGTGTCAGTGTCAGTGTCAAATGTCAGTGAATCCGCTCAATGCTTGCTGAGGCACATCACTAGCAGTGCTCTGCTTTCCAGAACAGCGCACATCACTAGCCATGTTTCTGAAGTGAGAATTTATTATGTATTTATATTAATAAATGAATATGGTATATAAATGTATTTAGATTTATGATTTCAATGCATTTTTATTGACTCGTTCTGGTGAAATAACACACGGTGTTCGGTTACGGCATTTAGCATTTATATATATATATATATCTTAGGTCGAGGTTATCGTGGAGTCGCGCTACCCAATATGCAATGTCTCGATTTCATACACTCCTTCTTGGTTCTCTCTGACTGACCCTGACCCTGCTATGCCGGCAAAGTTGTTAAAAAAAAAATGTGAAAAAAAAAGTGTAAAATTGCTAAAAAGATACTATGTATAAAAAAAATCTAAGTTATGTAAAGAAGGCCATCAAGGTATTGCAGTGGCACAGCGCCTGACTGTAACCGCAATTTGTTGTGGGTTCAATTCCCACTCGGGGAAATGTTATTATATAAAATATTTTAATTTCTCCGCTCTGCTAAGAGAAAACGCACGTTGACTAATTCGGGCAGTGAGTGTAGAACTCTTGTGGAGTGGTCTTAAGAGAGAAAGTAGTCTCTCTTAAAACTTATATAAAGTAATTAGCTTTCTTTAATATTATAGGTGTTAGGCGAACTTATAAACACCTTACACGAGGACGAAAAATATCCGAACTTTCTAGAAACTTTGCTAGAAACAATTGATAGCGTACTCCTTTATGTATACGAGGGGGATAACTGCATTGAGAATATTGTAAATATATTTTTTTTTTTATATTTTTTTAAGTGTTATTCGCACACTAAAGCTCTCTTGCCAAATGATTGTTCGTTGAATAATCTACTTTAGTGAACAATCTCTTTGTTTAGAGACTTAGTAATAGTGATGTTTATCCTAAATGCATATCATACGATTTTTATCATTCTTTTGAAAACAATGAAACTCCTGGAAAATCAAAAAAAATGAGCGAATAAGTTGATAAATTTTGCGGCATTTTTAGACTTATTTAGTTTTTCATCAGATGTTCTTTAATTTTTATGTATCAACGTATAATATTCATCACACTGAACAACTTTTATCATTGAGACAGATTTTTATTTGTTATAGTTTAGCTGGTCCATTATGGTTCTAAATCAGTCAATCATTCAATCAATCATTCCACTATTCGAAATCAATTATGTCCTAAAGCCTGACCCGGTTTAAATAGTATACAACATGGAAAGTTGTATGCAAATCGGTCCAGTAATTACGAATATGAGCGCGTAGAAACCATGATACACCAGCTTAACTATAAAAAACAAGTCAATGCCGCATTAGTAAAAGTGGGCAGTCTTGTTTAACAAATAAAAAACATTAAGCCACACTATCGTTATCATCACCATCAGTAAACGGGAAAGTCGTGGGTAATTCCCACTTAGAGAATGGTTATATTTGTATTGTTTTAATTTTTTCTCACCGATACGACATAGATGGGCGTTGTGTCCAAAAAATAGAACCATCGGCATTAAATATGCAAAGTCTCGAATTCGGGTGGAATGCTGAGAACGGAGAGTCACAAGGTCTTTTAGCCGAAAGTGAAAGGGCGTGGAGCTGAAAAAAAATACAATTGTTTGATGTGGAAGACTTACCACTGTAAAGAAATTATAATGAATTTCTGGATTTTTTTTGCATCAGTTTCATTGCCAACTAGTAGTAAATGAAAGTAATCCATACTAATATTATAAATGCGAAAGTAACTGTCTGTCTGTCTGTGACTTCATCGCGGTGGAACCGCTGAACCGATTTTAATGAAATTTTATATAGAGATACTCGAGGCATGAACAGAGGTTTTCTCCTATATTTGTAAATAATCCAGGAATTTAATTGTTTTATGAAAAGGCGGCCGAAAATACGAAACAGCTATAGTTCACGCGGGCGAAACCGGGAAACGGGTCGCTAGTTTTTTATATACTTAAGTTTCTAAAAGTAATCTTTTCTTAGCAGCCTGTATAATGCAAATATTGTACAGAATTTTTTTATAAAGAAATAAGACTTTGAGGTGGATTCGATGTATAAAAATATAATTTCTTTGCTCTGGTAAGACACAGGGCAGCGTTGAGTTCCGACATTCAAGTTAAATAGCGTTAGTTAGTTAGTTATTTTATAGTTAGTTATAGCGTAATAGTTTATTAATAGTTAATATTTTTCTATAACTATTACATTTAAAAAAGAACTTAACTAAATTCAAATTACAGGTAATAAAAAAGGAACAAGCAATAAATCGGCTCTTGTTATTAAACAATTCACCACATATAATAGAATACACGATACAAACCATCACTTCTATTCTGCGCAAGGTAATACAGGACTTCAAGAGCGAGGAATACGAGGTTAAGTTCTCGGATAAAGCGGAGAATCTTTGCCACATTCTCCACATTCTCGAGGTAATTTTGAAAAGACACACCCACGCACACACGTACACACAAAAATATACAAGTCAAAGTTCTCCATCGCAAGAGTTGAAAAAAAGTGCATTGACCGAATTGTGGAGAAGAAAATGGCGTGGAGAAACGGGGAATGTGGTTGAGAGAAGTGGAGAGAGTGGTGAAAGAGTTTTGAAGGAGTGTAGTAGAGTGTTACGTTCTTTGCTAGTGGAGGGGATGAACGGGTTCGGCTTGATCGCTTTTTGCGCATTAAATTGTTATAATCTGTTGCAGAATTAATTGTTTTTTGTTTATATTATTATTAAATGTATTGAAAAACAATGTTTTTTTAATTATGTATGACAAAGCAAGGACAAGGAGTTATTTTTAAAATATGACGTCACAATTTTTTTTATGATGTAGGTGGCTCATGATGGGTCTTCAAAGAAAACTCCTCAATATTTTTAATAGCTTCGTTTATGATTTGGACTGCGTAGTATCGTCCCAGAGGTCCGCACTTTCGGGCGACCGTAGCGACAACGCCTCGTTTTATTGTAGTGTAGTATGCTGTTGGCCTCAGAGGCCTCTCTCGTAGCTAGAAGACCTCTGGCCTCGGCTTGGAGACCTCGAGAGGAAACCAGCCAACCAGCCACCAACAATGCAGATGTATTTTTATAGAAAATAGCACATTGACAAGTCAAATCACATACCAATTTTATCATTTCAGCATTTATATTGTAAGAAACGTAGAACAATTCATGAATAATTATTGTAACTTAATACAAATCGATAAGCGTTTAACCGCGATTGGTTGTGGATTCGATACACACTCGGAGATAATTATATTTAAATTATTTTCATTTCTCCGTATTGCTTCCTGAAACTGAGAGCGGAGTATCGTGAAACTAAGTTACAAAAACAGTAAAAATTAAGTAAGACAACCCTGTGGGACCCTACTCTTAATGATTTTGATTTTGTTCCACAAAGTATAAATATAAAAATAGTAATATATTTTCGGTTGTTATGAGTTCGATTCCCGCTTACACTTTCTTTTAGTTTCGGTACTTTCATACTTACATACATTTTTACACAGTCGAAACTACAAAGTATGGCAAGAATCAGGGCAAGTAATTTTAAATAAAACAAAGCCTAACATAAATAATTTTATTTCAATAAAATGAATTAACATTTTAAGATTTTTAAAGTGTTGTTCACACACTTAGGATATGAAAATCAATTTAGAAAACATATGAAATTTTTAAGTACTAGTTATTATGTACGCTTGGACGGTACATAAGAGGCGCGGGTTCGAGTCCCGCTACATTCCTAATTTACTAAAAAAGCTTTTCAAATAAATAAATAAATTTATTAATGATATTTCATAGATTATATAATAATATCTTTAAAAATATTGGTTGTTTTTTCAATTTATTCATACAAAGCTGATATTTCCTCTTCAATCTTTGCCTTTTCACAGACTTCCTTTAAATGTCTATTCAATTTGCTGTTGCCCTGGAATAGAAAACAAATATCTATAAAATATATATTTCAAAGCGCCACAGTGCCTCTATATAATCGATAGTTGTGGGTTCGATACAACCTCGGGGTAACGATTACTGTAATTTAAAAAAAAAATCATTTACAAACTACAGTAAGACCTAGCGAGGCTATAAGTTCATTTATATCTCAAATTGAGTTAAAAAGTAGAAAACGAAGTGTTTTGACACTAACAACTAAACAAAGCTTAAGTTATTCTCAATAAATCACTAAAATAAATTTTCAATTACTCAAGTAAGGCCACGTAGAAAAAATAATAGATAACGTTTGGATTCCGATATTATTACCGTTTCATAATCAATTTTTTTATACAAAAACATGCTTCATTTAATCACACAATAACATTTATATACAAGATTATGTAAAATTGAACCTGTAGTCTAAAAATATAACTTGAATCCGAACGGAAAGCAGTTTAAGTTAGGATTCAAAAATAGTGTCAAATCACTCGTTCAGCAGTCTTGCAGAAAACGGAGTGATTTGACACTATGTTTAAAAAAATACCTTGAAACTATTCCCGCACAAATGACACACCGCCACTTTCACTTCCACTCTCCCATTGTGGCCCTTGATGTGCCTCACTAGCGACTTCCTCGTAGCGTACCGCGCGGGGCACATCGTGCACGCGTTCCCTTCGAGGCCTCCAGGGTCGTTGTCCCTTTGTCCCCCGTGGACTGCTTGCACGTGCCCCGAGAGTGCACTTTGTGTGGGGCACGCGCGACCGCATATGGGGCATTCGAACCTGTGAACGGGTAAACGAAAGGGGTAGTTAGGATAAAATTAATTAGTTGACTTGTTGCTGCGTTAAATAAACATTGCCTTGGCAACGTATACGTCTATTTGTGCACATGCTAGTGTGTGTAATATGCATTTATTTAATTAATTGTATTTCTAATGTTCGCCAATAATACGCGATAAATCCGGTTAAAGTAGTTTTATATAAAAAAGTGTATAATTTATGAAATGGTCGCAGTTCATGAAATAATCAACTGAATTTGACCATCATTGTTGAATCGTCAACGATTTCATCATCGACGTATGGTCATATCGTAAAATAACTATCTATACATATAATAAAAATGTAACTGATCGTTGTCTGTACACGGAAGACATATAAAAAAATAATATCATTTGGGCCATTTATTAATATATAATAGAACCCAAAACAATAGTTTTTTATTTTAAATTATACGGACGGTTTCCAAGAGGCGCGGGTTCGAGTTGCACTGCATTCACATTTTTATACCTTTTTCTAAAAATATATTTTTCAATTTCCCAAGTGTGTAAATAACAAATTTAAAATAAATATGTAATATAAATAGTATCACTAGGTTGAGGCCATCGTGGCGCAGTGGAACTGCGTCTGACTGTAAACGCGATCGGTCGTGGGTTCGATACACACTCGGACAGATTACATTTAAAATATTTTCGTTCTCCGCTTTAGGGCGATGCGCGGATAACGGAGTGTCTTGACACTAGATTCTCTCTGACCAGCCTGCTATGCGAGAAAAAGCGTGCAAATTAATTTAATCAAATTCAATATAAAAAGAAGTAGTTTGAAAATCATTACTCTACTCTTTCCTTTCCTTCCGCCAGTAAAAACGGAGCGCGTATTGACGCAATAATAAAAAAAAAATTCCCAACTCACAAAACACTCTGGTGGCGTGCACTCCTCCGCCTGTGCGCGATCAAGCTCTTCCGCGACGTGAAGCTCGCACCGCACGAGCACGCGTGAGCACGCTGCACGCCTCCGCGCGCGTGCTGGCGCTCGTGCGCCGCGCGCGTGTAGGGGCTGCGGAACCCCGCGGCGCAGTGCGAGCACGTAAACGTGCGTTGCACGTGCTTGCTGCAGAACGAGAACATTCGTTAATATTAGCGGCCACTTTTGAAACGAAGAAAACGATTGCAAATGAAATGCATATATATATATATATATATATATATTTTATGAAGCCACATCCATTGTGACTTTTACGTTTTTAATAGTACTTAAAACCTATTAAAAAAACAACAGTAAAATACAACCAATTTTTATTATTTTTAACCTTTTTTTTTAAATATTATTCGTACATTTAGAAAATTGAAAAAGACATATTTAGAAAACGTATAAAAATCTGAACGCGGCGGTATTTGAACCCGCGTCTCACCTTGAAAACCTTTTAAGCGCCCTGACCGCTAAGCCATGCGTTCTACATCCTGCTACGTGCATGCCGTTTCTGAGATAAGCGTGCACAAACAAACAGACAAACCGAAAAGAAAATTAAAAATTGTTTTGGGTTCTATTACATTGATAATTCGTCCGAATAATATAATTTGTCATATATCCTTCATGTACACACAGCGATCAGATACATTTTTATTGTATGTATAGATATAGAGGCCATCGTAGCAGTGATGCGATTGGTTGCGGGTTCGATACCTACTTAGTGAATTGATTATATTTAAGTAAAAAATAATAATATTTCGTACTTAAGATAAAACACGGCGTTGAGTTCTGCCACACAAAATATTACAACATGCTTACATGAGCACGTCAAAGAATGTATGAGTAACTGAAGCATTATAGCATACACTTCAAAAAAACTGTGTTTAATCATATTTAATGAAAAAATAAAAAAAAGAAACGGGAATCAAACCCAGACTTATTCTCGAAATTTAAACATCAGTGAGACTGTAACTTCTCCACTCCACTTACATCATATGCGTCCTGAGAGCGTGTTGAGTACTAAAGCTGTCTCCGCACACGCCGCACGAGTGCAGCCGACCGCTGCACTTGTTAGTGTGAACGCGCCTTATATGCTGTTGGAGGCCGCCTGCATCTCTGATAGAATAAAAGAACCGTGGGTTCAAATCAAGAGAAGATATTTAAAGAAACTTCTTTGCATTCCATAGTAGTTATGCAGAGAAAGAAGCTCGGGGAAGAGGCCTGGGACTCGCGAACCAAGTGTAGGCTTTAAAATGCGCATTAAAGTTCGCCTCCACCGAGCTCCTCTCTCCACCTAACCACATTTGTAAAGATCCCACTAATGCTGCTTTCGAAATACGTGCTAGAAACGGGCTGATGGTAGTTCTAGACAGGCTGAGATCATTGAGTAGATTTTGAACTTCAGTTTTACTTTCTTGAACTTCTTTTTTGGTTTTGTGAACTCTAGTTTCAGTTTTTTGAACTGTCATAGATATGTTTTAATTTTTCATCAATATCACTTCCTTGAACTTCAAATATTTTTTTTATTCACCTAATTCAGTTTTAACTTAAATGATATTTGATCCTATTTGTATTTACTTTACTTCTTACTTTTCACTGGTTCTTGTTATTGTGTATTTTGAAGCAGTTTTAAATAGTGTGCAGTTTACATATAGATATATTATTAAAAAATATAACTAAAATGAAACTGAGTATCAAAAAACTGAAACTGAAGTTCGAAATCTGATTTCCTTGGCTAAAAAAAAATTATAGTTAAAAACCTATATGCATTGACTGGAATTTATTTAAGTAGAATACTTACTTAAATAAATTCCCACACATATGACAAGACACCTTCTGAACCTCCTCCCCTCTAGTGCAGGAGTGTCCTCTCTGAGCCCGAGGTCGTAGGTTCAGTCCGCATTTGGTGCAAATATATATCTCCTTATGATTCGCTGTATGGGCTCTTAATAAAGCTAGCGTTGAAAAACGCAGTGTGCAAGTCACACATTGATACTGACCGTTCGACTGAAAAATGGACATATTATAAATTAAACATTTGTCTGTCTGTAAGTAAATGCAATGGGTGTGTTTTCGAAGCACATTTGGGAGGAAAATGATTATCATTTTTTAGAAAACGTATAAAAGTTTCAACGCAGCTGTATTCGAACCCGCGCCTCTTGAAAACCTGTGCCTAAACTTTTAAACTGTTGTAACTTTTTTATTTATAACACTAAATGTTAAGTGAAGTTTAAGAAAATACAATAGTCAAAATTGCATTTTAATCGGTTAAGCCTTTTCTGAGACTAGTGTGCACGAACAAACAGACAAATAGAAAATTAAAAATCATGGTTTTGAGTTCTATTACATTGATAAACCATTAATGTATTTTTTTATATATCTTCCATGTACAGACAGCTATCAGTTACATTGTTTAGATCAGATTATATAAATAAAATATTGTTATATATTATCACCTCTTCATGCCTCATCATATGTGCTTGATATGTGTCTTTGAACAAAAATCCTAAAGCACAATTATAGCATTTAAACTCAGATTCCAAGTACTTCTTGTTTTTTCTATTTACTTCTAATTCAGTTTTCTGTTCTTCTATACTTAGAATTATTTTCTTGAAGCCTTTTTTCTTCACTTTCTTACATTTCTTCTTCCTTAACACACCAATTGCGTCATTATTTTCATTTGTTTCCTTTATTTCCATAGTTCTACCATTGAATTCATCATTTTGTGGGACATCATTAACTTCACTTTCTTCATTAATGCACTTTTGGCTTGTTTCAGTACTCACATTCTCATTAGTTTGGCTCAAATCTTCATGTTGTTCATGCTCATTTAAAATAGTGTTATGATCATTATTTTCATTCTCAAAATGTTCCTCTACATCATTATCATCATTAATTAACTCTGCATTTAAATCATTATTTGGTGTTGAATCTAAATCATTAACAACTTTACTATTGCATTGATCATTTATTTCCACTATTTCATCATTATTTTCAACATTTTGATATTGACACTGTGTGAAGTAATTATTGAAGTGATTTTCGTGTTCTAATTTAACATAATCACTATCATTATTGTCATTAGTATCATTAGCTTCATTGTTGTAAGTAAATTGGTAGGCTTTGCTCCGTTGGTACTGATTACAGTCGTCATGGCATAGGACATTGATTTCTAAATCACTTCTTTGCAAATTTAAAGTACCCTTTTCTCTGAAATATTAAATGTAACAGATTATAGGTAATTTATTTATAATAAATTATTATTTTATTTTAAACAATATTTATTCTTATAATATGTTTTTTGAAAAATAAAGCAGTATGTGAAGCCCGTGTGTCGCAGTAGTACAGCATCTGACTGTAAAACCAATTAATTGCGGGTTCGATCCCCACTGGAAATAAATACATTAAAATTATGTTTATTTACCCGCTCTGGTTATAAGCGGCTTTGTGTACCGCCATGAGTGGCAGTCGTGTTGAGACACGCAATGTTTCAAATTCAGGAGAATAGTGAAGAATGGAGAGTCTTGACACTAGGTTCTCTCTGACTACACTCGTATGGGGCTATTATAATAATATAATAATATTATGTTATGTCTTAATGATAGCTTTTTAAAATACAGATTTAGAAAGTCAGTAAAACAAAACATAACTTTAGAAAAAATAATTTTTAACTAATATTTATATAGTAAATGGTGAAGCCATTAAATATTAACTTATTTTTTTTTATGTACCTAAATAGCACAGGATATTCTAAGCTCCGCTTTAGGCAAATGGATCTGAAGAGAGACAGCTTATTCAGTACGTGACAGCAGATGTAGCACAGCTGGGAGTCCGGACATAACTGGAATTGTCAATTGAATAATTTAATAATAGTGCAAATGACGGAATATTTACGGAGAAATAAAAATATTTTAAATATATAATTCACCCCTGTGGGGGTCGAACTCCAATTGCGTTTACAGTCAGACTCTGTATTGTCAGTGTTATATTATAATTAATTGCTCTAATTTTTAAGAAATGAGAATAAAAATTGCATTATTTGTACTTACATTCATACCAACAACTTCAAGATATTTGTCACGTGTCTCTTCATTAGTCTCTTTATTAACAGTACTGTGGCATATGAAGCATAAAAACGACGACATTTTAATTTAAATATTTGGAGGTATATCAGTCATAATGGACTATTGTTTATTAATTATTTACAAATTACAGTATTGAAGTATAAATGTCAAAATCATATGTCAGCTAGTGATGTGACTCAAAAAAATGTCAAAATCGTACTTGAATAAAACAAATATTACTCGAGATAACGAGTTGCCACTAGATGTAAAGCCTTTACTCTATTTTACTTATCTATATCACAAATAAAACCAGCGCTTTAGGTTTAAACTTGTATCTCGTAGCTTCCGCACTTCAAGTTGTAAGATAATTGAACATTAGTCTATAAAAATGTAAAATACTGGTAATTTCCAGTTAATGTACGTATTGCAATTCAGTTTATGATTAGAATTTCATTGTATCATCAGTAATCTATACAAATAAATAAAGTTGGTTTTTGACTAAATGCACGATACATTACCAAAACATTTTGTACAATTTTTTTCTGTCTGTTTATTCCGGCTTATCTCTGAAACGGCTAGACCGATATTGACGAGATTTTCACTAGCAGATATAGAATATGACAGATCAGCAACTCTTAATAGTATTTTAATAGTATTAGATATTAACGTTATTGATGCTTTATGTTGACTTCGTCCGGCGTAATACAATATAAACAAACAAAATTGTAGCGAAAAGAAGAATCCTGTATTTAAACTCCTGTCGAAACTTCATTGTTTATTTGTATATTTCCATGAAATATTGTAAGTTTTATCAAACAAAATTCTAGTTTGGCCTGGTACAAACTAATAGACTGGAATTTAGAAGAACATAAAATGTGATTTTTATTATTAGTCATCCTATTACGGAAATTTATTTATTCGTACTTCTTAGGAAGACTTAAATAAATATATTATTTAGTTAGTTTAGTTAAAACTGTTATAATACAATACATAATATTTCATAAAACTCCATTCATGACAATGGCACTATTTTAATATAGGTTAAGTAAATATAAAATTTTGATACTAACTCTCGAGTATGACTCGAGTAAGGCTAGAAAGTTGCTCGAGTGTCTCGAGTCACAAAATCCTGTTCATAAGATTCGATTTTCGATTCGATATATCTGTTATAGACACGTTATTCGATTCATAGAATAGCTTGTTAGTAGAATAGCTGATTACTTCATCGACTGATTAAGTTTAACGCTAACTTGGCAAATGAAGTTATAAACAATGGCTTTATCTCCAATCAAATAAGTGTTTATATTTACAAATATTTAGATTTTTCGAATCTAGACGGAAAGAATAGAATGAAGTGTTTTAACACCCCAGATTCTTTGTCTGTGTCTGTGTCTGTACTTCGTTCAGTGCAGGAATTGTATGAATTGAAAAAAATATGCTTCTGTCTTAGTCAACAACGGATGTAGTAATAAAACTGACCTTGAGAAGAAACTATAAATGTTGTAGAACCACCATAAATGATAAAATATAAACGGATGAAACATTGATATGGTTCAAACATAAAACAAATAAAAACTTTATAACTAATAAAAAATGAGATTATATCAAACTGGCCTTCATGTTTATAAAAGTTACTTGTATCTATCACCATAAAATAGAGAGACAAATGATGTAGAGAGTGTAATTCTATAAAGCTCTTTTAGTTCTTACAAGTTACATCACATCATATGGAAATACATTTCCAATAAATAATATAACGAATGTTATCAACTTTTAATTAAACACAATTTTTGTAATCTTTTTTTTTATTTTTATCCCCAATTTTTGAATATTTCTGCGACTGGCGATTTTATGTTCAATTATTATTATCATTCAATATTAAAAGCGGCGTTACATAAAATGTCCATTCTTCACCATTGTCCCTTTTACTACGTATTAATAAAAAAAGAAACTTTTATCAAATTGACAAGTATGACGTGACATTAGAAAAATATAAAAAGAAAAATGTTTTGTAAACTAACTAATAATGGCGTTGTACACAATATTATTCGGAATAAGCATATTTATGATAGCTTTGGTTCTAGCTATTATTAAGAAAATGTTCTTCCATTGGAGACGAGAGCACAAGAGCGAGAGGACAGTGCGCACTGCCGTAATTAGACCTGGTAATGGGAATAAGCTAATAAATCCATACTAATATTATAAATGCGAAAGTAATTCTGATATAGTCAGAGTTACTTTCTGTCTGTGACGTGTACGGCGAAATCGCTGAACCGATTGTGATGAAATTTTATTGAAGGATCTCGGGATGAAATAGGATATGAAGAAGGATGTGGGATAAAAGATTAAGTGTAGGCTTCGAAATATGTGATTTCACTGCTATTAATATAAATTAACTCTAAGCGTATTTCTGGTCAGTTCTTTAGTAAGTTCAATAGACGTTAGAAGGCCAGAAGGTTTAAAAGTAGTTTAACAAGTATAAAAAGGTTAAAAAGTACTTTAAAAAAAGTAGGTTAAAAAATATTAATTTTGAAACGAAACTATCTTTAACTGGATTAATCGCGCATATTATTGGTAAATCAAAGATCCTATTAAGTTTAAAAGATGCCGCTTTAGAAATTGTAGAAACGCTGTCACCGCTTTTATAAGTCCTGGATCGTTTAATACCTTTATACATATAACATTAGATATATGTGGTATCTCGCCATCGCCATGTGGTATCAGACATAAACAGAACGTTTACTAGATTTGTCCTCCTATAATTCTTCATACCTATAATTCTTCGGTAGAAACTGATATTCAAAATTAAATTGTATCCAAACACATTCAAACCCGCGAGCACCGGACCAAAACTGCACTGAAGCCTATTTTTTCACAGCCGTAGGTGCAATTATAACAGCTGAACGGTGCATAGTGCGTCTTCGCAAGTACCCTAGAGATATATTAGTCTACGACGTGGCAAGTCGCAGTGAATTAAGTATGAACGAAAATGTGCCCCTTGATTCACAAATGTATGTATTTTTACATTTATTAACATATCTGAAGCCATTGTGTCGCAGTCACACAGCGTCTGACTATTAACCCGATAGCTCTGGATTCAAATCGAAGGAATGGACAAAGTTAAGCGTTGAGTTCTATCATTCAACTCGCTTTTGGGCTGAAAGTCGTGAAAGGAGTGCCTCGACACTAGATTCTAGAGATAAGCTAGTTTAGGGTAGGCATATTTTCATTACTCCGCACGGTTAAGACAAATCTGGGCCATGAATTCTGGCACTCAACACATCTTTGGGCTAAAATTGGCTAACGTCAAGTCTAGACACTAGGTTCTCTCTACTTTGCTATGCGTGATAAAGTGTGAAGCTTTATATTTATAGGAGCAAACTAGAAAAGGAGCATTTAGATGCCAACCCTACTGATGGGAACCATATCGGAATTTCGTCTAAGGAGACTGAAGACACGCTTGCAAGTGGAGTTTGAAGTTCAGTTGCATCCCAAATGAGGCACTGGAGCATCTTCATTTATTGTTTTCGTACAAAAAATGTAAGAATATGATATTTTTTGTGATTTGATATATATCCTACTAATATTATAAACGCGAAAGTTTGTAAGGATGTTTGTTACTCTTTCACGTAAAAACTACTGAATGGATTTTAATGAAACTTTACAATAATATAGCTTATACATCAGAATAACACATAGGCTACAAGTTACAAAGTCATCAAGTAAGTATCTTATGTTCAAGCCATTAAAGCCAAAATAGTAAACCATTGTAGTCAATAAATTAATATGGTAGTTAGATACTTTAATCGCTTCTGGTATTTAAAGTAGATATAATGTCTTTCACGGGTTTCATTCGGACAAATATTATTTTAACCGAGTGCGCTATACTACGGCGTGGCCGACGCACGGCGGGTGAGGTGAGGGGAAGAAGTCGCTCATCGCTGAGTGCGCGACCGCGACCCGAACATGATGATGAGATGAGATCGAACTCATCTTAGATGATCGAACTCATCTAAGATGAGTTCGATCAGGATAACGACATTTTTTGCCAGGACAGGATGTCCTGGCAAGGATAATAAGTTCGTGTTATAAAAATATTACTTTTGTCACCCGATCCGGACACACGTGCAAATTTTTAAGACGACATGGGAGTCTAAAGTTTGCTTTGCGAGATTATATTACAACGACACAGAGATAGATAGATAGTAATAGAAAAATCAGGTAAATCCCATGCAAGCGTATGACATAATACTAAAAGAGAATTTATTTCAAATTTTAAATTTATTTTAAATATTAAACTAACCGCTGTTTACTAAATTCATATGTATGTCTGTCTGTCTGTTTGTTCCCTGAAACGGCCGGACTGATTTTGACGGGACTTTCACGGGCAGATAGCTGGTGTACTTTTATTTTAGTATTCAACGCGGACGAAGTCGCGGGCACAGCTAGTAAATAAATAAAATCGGAGTATCTGTTTGTAATATTGAAATAACCGCGTTTATCGAAACGCATATGTATGTACGGTACATATGCGAAAATAACGTTTATTTAATTTTTGTCTGTATGGCTGTTTGTTCCGGCTAATCTCTGAAATAGCTGGATCGGTTTTGGCGGGAATTTTACTGGCGCATAGCTATGAAATAAAAAGTAATTTACCTTAGAATTCGACATCGCCGAAGTCGCAGGAACAGCTAGTACAAAAGTAATGCCTCCAGATGCTTACGCCTAGTTCCCAATGTTAAATTTATTTAATACAGCTTTACGCTTTTTCCCGCATAGCAGGATAGTCAGAGAGAACCTAGTGTCAAAACACTAAATTGTAAAATAATGACAAAAGTTTTATTATTCTTACAAAAACTAATCTGTATAGAATTCGCGGGTTTAGTCACAAGAAACTATCGTGTTATTTCTCAAAAGAATAATATCTAAGGCGGATTTTTTTCCCAGATTTTTCCGCATAGCTTGGTAGGCTGAGAGAACCTAGTGTCATGACACTCCGTTGTCCACGCACCGCCCGAATCCGAGACATTGCGCGTTGAGTGGCGGTATACAACGACGCGCTTTGTCTTAGTTACTAGAGTGGACAAATGAAAATGTTTTTTAAATATAATCAGAGGGGAGTGGGAATCGAACCCACAAATCGCGTTTACGGTCAAACGCTGTACCACTGTGCAACGATTGCTCTATTTAATTTAATTCAATGCATAATGAAAAAAAATCTATAGTGGCCGCAAATGGGAAGTGATATCTGTGTAGAAATAGTAGGTGTCAATTCAATCTCTACTAGGCAAATGTTTTCGTATATTTCAGACTAGCGACCCGCTCGCGGCTTCGCCTTTCGTTTTTTCACCCGCCCGCTTGCTCACTTAAATCACAAACTTTGCATAAATTTATAATTTAATGAAATAAAGTTAAGACTGAATGTCAAATAACAAAATACCATATAAAACACTGCATTTGAATCGGTTAAGCCGTCTTTGAGATTAGTGAGTGCAAACAGACAGACAAACAGAAAAGTAAATCAAAAAACCATGTTTTGGGTTTTATTACATTGATAATATTTTTTCTCATATATCTGCCGTGTACAGACAGCCATCAGTTACATTTTCATTACATCTTTATTCCTTAAATGCAATGTCTATAAATAATGTCTTCAGAGTAACTAAGGGAGTCTACCCAATAGATTTTCAAGCGTGCCGAATGTTTGAAATAAAAAAAAATTAAAAAGAAAGCAAAAGTATATATCAATTTATATCGGCACGTCGTTGATTTTCAAAACACTTAACACCATATACGCTGTTAATTTTTATTATATCCATATTAGAGAGCTTTCTGTCGTTCTGTCCCAAGTATTTCATTATAGAGCCGTCTGGATCCTGGAACCAGAATTATTATTACATAAAATTTAAACATCTAAAGGTCATCCTGTCGAGGTGGTTGTCGGTTCGACGCACACTCGGGGGAATGATAGTGCTGTAGGAAAATTTATACAATGATTTGGACTAAACCGTTCTTTAATTATTATGGTGAGATTAATTTAAAGTCTTTTCGTATACCTATCATAATATATACTTTATCCTACCAATATACACCACAGAAGAAATGTACACAAGATAAATTAAAACACGTAGTTTTACTAACTAACTAAACTGAAATTATTTGTATTTCTCTCCTCTGGTGAAACAAAACGCTGCGTTGAGCTTCGCCACTAAACACGTAATGTCTCGCAATTCGGGAGGAATGACACTAGGAGTGTCTTGCCACTAGGTCCACTTTGCCTTTATTAACTTTGCATTTATCTATCACTGTTTACGAGATGGTAGTGGGTTCGATCCGATCTGATCCGGGGGATCCGGGAGTGGTGACTCGGAGAAATTATCATATTTTCGTTTATCCACTCTGATGAACGATTCAAGGCGCGGCGTTGAGTTTCGCCAGAGGAGAGAAATACAAATAATTTCAGTTTAGTTAGTTAGTAAAACTACGTGTTTCAACACGCAATAGCTCGTATTCGGGCGGTGCGTGGAAAACGGAGTGAAAAAAAAAAAAAAAAAAAAAAAAAAAAAAAAAAAAAAAAAAAAAAAAAAAAAAAAAAAAAAAAAAAAAAAAAAAAAAAAAAAAAAAAAAAAAAAAAAAATTATCCACTCTGATGAACGATTCAAGGCGCGGCGTTGAGTTTCGCCAATCAACACGCAATAGCTCGTATTCGGGCGGTGCGTGGAAAACGGAGTGTCTTAACACTAGGTTCTCTCTGACTATCCTAATATGCGGAAAAAATGTTAAGCTGTGAAATTGTTACTTCTGAATTCTAATATACATTGTCTTGACCTGATCTTTGTAAGTAGCTATAGAAGATATGCCTTTGATCCCAATTTTCCTCCAAAATTGCCACGCGGGTTGTGTGGCGCTGTTGTAGTCGTAGGGCAGAGGTAGTGTAGCGTCTGATCGAATCTTCTCGAAATGATGAAGTTTATCTGTAATAATCCATCCATGTCTGTTTGTGACGTCAAAACGGCAGAGCCACTGAACCGATTGTGATAAAATTTGGCCTTAGATGAACTTAGACTACGTTTTACGTACTACATTTTAAGTTTTTCCAGGAATTTCATTGTCTTACCAAAATACCGCCGAAAATACGAAACGGCTATAGTTGTCGCAGGCGTACCCGCGAGCGGGTCGCTGATAATAATATATAAGTCGCTTTTTCCTAATAAAAGTGTTATTCACACACACATTTAAGATAAGAAAAAAAGCTATACGCCTCTTGGAAGCCATACGTCTCTGATCACTAAGCTACATACAAAAGGACGGCTTAAATAAACATACCTGCACGTATATGTCTGTTATGTACTCTTATATAGTTGTCGCGATCGTGGCGTGCAACCTCGAAATAGAATCCCAGCATTGCCATGACCATCATGGCCGCATGCTGTCTGTGTTGCCCACCTTCGAATAACTCTAGGCAGCCGAAATGCTAGGAAAAATTATAAAATTTATTCTTTCGCGAGCTATTTTTCTTTTCTCATATCTGTAGCGGGGGTAGTCGGAGAGACCCTAATGTTAAGAAACTCCATTCTCAATTTTCCCACAGAAATCGGGACATTGCGTCTAGACAGTGGTGGAACTCAACGCCGCGCTCTGTCTTAGGTACCTACCAGAGCGGAAAAATTAAAAAAAATTAAATGTCTTATTTCCACCGAGTGGCAGTCGAATCCACAACCAGTCGTGTTTACATACGATAAAAATGTCAGTGATCGCTGTCTGTACATGGAAGATTTTTTATTTTATTTATTTATTTGATTCACCAACATTTGTTTACACAGTACATACATAAAAAAGAAATATAGTAAATGGAACTTATTCAAATGTAACCAACACTTACAGGCGGATACAGCATGCAAGATAGAAAAAACATAATGAGCTCCTAGGTGGAAGCTTCAGCAAAATATACAAAATGAAATAAAAGACAAGTCCTTAAGATAATACACACATTTTTAAGATGATCGGAGTTTATTATTTAACAAGAGTCGAATTTTATTTGTCAAATCAGCGTTAATATCTTACTGTACACATTAACCAACTTGCAGAGCCTAGAAACAGGAGAGTTTGGTCCAAACACTGTTTTCCGAGGTGGTGGGCAAAGGGAAGTGATTTTACTTCGTGGGAACCTTATTGGTATACGTATATTAAATTTGTTAAGCAACTGAGAGCAATCTATTCGGTTGGTGAAAATTTTGGACACAAAAAATAGATCTAACGACCTCCTTCGTTCTTCTAAGGAAATCATTCGGAAGTGTTTTAATTGTATACAATAAGAACTACACTATCTATGGTACACTAGGTATCGCAAGATATGTGAAAAATTGTTATCGGGAGCGTTTATCAATGTAACAACCCAAAATATTGTATTTAGAATTTTCTTTTCTGTTTGTTTGTGCACGCTAATCTCAAAAACGGCTTAACCGATTTAAATGCAGTTTTGACTATTGTAATTTGGTACACTTACGTAAACTTTTAGTGTTTATTTTATTTTAATTAAATGAAAGGTTCAAATTAAATTATAAATCTAAGAAATTTGTGACTTAAGTGACAAAACGGTCTGGCGAAATTTTTTTATTGTTTAGTCGTGTAATTTAGGCAGGCGAAGCCGCGAGCGGATCGCTAGTACATAATAATAATCTATGACATTTCTTTTACGCTTCACTTAGGTTTTTCCCGCACATCAGGGGTAGTCAGAGACAATATAATGTCAAGATACTCCGTTCTCTACTAGGCAGTTCTAGACAGATATTTAAATGATAACTAAATTTAAATAGTAACATGTATGTATATTGAAATTAAAAGAGAAACTGTAGCCATCGTGGCGCAGTGAAACAGCCTCTGATTGTATACGCGATAGGGTGTGGGTTTGATTCCTACTCGGCATAATAATAATTCTTAAATTATGTTTATTTCTCCGCTCTGGTGACAAGATATTGTGGTGTTGAGTGCGACCACTCAACACGCAATGTCTCGGATATTGCGAAAAGTGAGAGCGGATTGTCTTGACACTAGCGTGAGCTTAGAAATAAAAGGTGAAACTAAATTAAAAAAAAGGCTATTTTCCAATTAAAATATGGATCTGCGCCATATTTTACTACAGATGTAAAAAAAACAATGTTGACATAAATAATCTAAATCAAATATTATTTAATAACAAAAATAAAGATTTCTATTCGAATATAAAATTAATTATGGTTACTGATTTAACATTTCTTGAACGGTTTTCAAGAGTTCAAATTTTTATACGGTATCTAAATATGTTTTTCAATTTCCTAAGTGTGTAAATAACACTTTAAAAAAAAAACAAATGTTAAGAAATAATTAACATTTCTTGCTTCAAACGTAATACTTCTGTATACACATCTTGTAATTCCTATATCTAGCAGCAATTTTTTGGCTCAGTAGATAGAGAGCCGACGAGGGAGAGATACATCATTCCGTTCTCCAAATTGATAACTAAAATCTTCAATGGTAAAGATTTTGGATAACTTAGAACTAATAACTTACTTAACATATTAAAGGAAAAATAATAATATACTTACATTTAGTTCTTAAATCTTAGGTACCAGAGCGGAGAAATGAAAATGTTTTAAATATAATCTTTCTCCCGAGTGGGTATCGAATCCACAACCAGTCATGCTTACAGACACTGTTCCACTGTGTCTCGTTGGCCGACGATGGCCTCAATTTTTTGACGATGCTCTCAATTTCCTTAAAAAAATCCCAATTTCTATTGGAAAGGTTAAGTATTTAGTATATGGATAAGGTTAGTGAATAAAAACTCATATCACTAAATGATTTAATGAAATTTAACAAAAGCACTAAATTACACATTTAAAAGAAATACTAAATAAAACATTATAAAGATTTATATTTTCTTAAAGTTATCACAGTTAGAAATGAGGTAATCAGATACTACAATACATTGTAGTATCTAATTACCTAATTTCTAAGAAAGTCCTACAAATATGTATATTTTTAGGACTTTCTTACTTAAGTCTTAAAAAAAAGGCTTGATGGCGAAATATTTCCATTGGGGAGAAGTCACGTGGTGAAGAAGAATAAGCGTTGAAAATTGAAAGTATACAGTAATATATGCAATTTTTTTAGCCAATTTTGCATGTTTTCAAATATTTGTAAAACAGTCCTTTTGGAGAAGTTAGGTGATGAAGAAGCAATATTCTGCATTGAGCCTTCTCAAATAGACGTGTGCGAGGGCAATGGCCATAATTATTATATAAATGATAGGTTTCTCGGCCTTGGTAAAAAAAAAATTTTCACTTATTATTCTTGTTTTATGAGCATTTTATTGTGTTTAATATAAAATACACATATAAGTTTATGGTAACTTTTAGATTATTGTAAAGCCCATCCTTTTGCAGTCGCCGTTATAAATGTAGCTGAAATAAGTTATTATAATTTTGTTTTAGTAAAAATATATAAAGTATCTCACTAGCTTTTGATTTACTGAATTTTGCTTTACTTTTGCTTCTTTGCGAAATAAATTCTTAATCTTTACAAATTGACACATAAGGAGGCGGTAAGGAAAAAAATATATGAAAAGTTTCTAGCAAAATTAAATGTCTTAATCACTTACCGCTTTTGAAGTCTGATTGATTCATTTAAGAGCCTCATCATCTACTTCTTCTATAGTAGCTGTTTGTTCTCCAACCTCTGAATATCGAGTAGAATCATTCCTATGCCTCTTCGATCCGTGTGGAGCATGATCCATCTTCCGCATCTTTAGAGACCAAATTCGGAATAATTCGGACATCTTTCTTACGTACTCTTCTCTTAAACAATCTGGATTGTCATCCAGCCACGCAATAGCTTCTTTACATTCTCCGATCATTCTGCCACATTCTTCACCATTTAACTTTTCCAAATTCTCAACAACTGATTGTTTAACGCTATATATGTATGTTTCCAATTGATTTCTAGCTTCTAAACGACGTTTGTTTTCAGAGTCCTCTTCTCTAAACTTTTCAGCGTCCGTTATCATTTTATTGATTTCCGATTGAGGTAGTCTGTTGCTATTTTCAATGGTTATACTTTTGTTATTACCAGTACTTTTGTCTTCGGCTGAAACGGTTAAAATTCCATTGACATCGATATCAAAAATCACGTCGATCTTTGGAACTCCTCGTGGTGCGGGTGGAATGTTTTGCAGTTCAAATACGCCTAACAAGCGGTTGTCTCGCGTCAGTGTTCTCTCTCCTTCAAACACTTCAATAGTCATTGACGTTTGATAATCTTCTAGTGTAGTTATCTCTTTAATTTGTCGGCAAGGTATCGGAGTATTGCGCTCAACTACTTTGAACATGGCACCTCTAACCGTTTCTACGCCTAAAGATAACGGCACAACATCAACTAAGAGCAAATTTTGAATTCTTTCATTTGTTACTCCAGACAAAATAGCTGCCTGTATAGCTGCACCACATGCAATTGCTTCTTCAGGGTTAATAGAACTTACAATTTTACTGTTAACAAAGAAAATACTGAGCATCTTTCTTATTTTTGGGATGCGAGTGCTGCCACCGACCAATAACACGTCATGTATATCCTTTTTTGTCATATTAGCATCCATCAATGCATTTTGTACAGACTTAAGCGTTTCCTCAAATAAGTCTGAGCAAAGTTGTTCAAACAAGACGCGAGTTATGCGGCATTTGTAGTCAATTCCGTCTATAAGGGAATCAATATGCACAGCCGTTTCTACAGCAGATGTTAAAACTCGTTTCGCTTTTTCAGCGGCTAATCTGAGACGCCTCAACAATCGGGCATTTTTAATTTCTTTTTCGTAACGTTTAAAAAAATCATCAGCAAAATATGCGACAATACGATTATCGAAGTCCTCACCTCCTAACCTGGAGCTACCAGCAGTAGCCTTCACTTCATACACACCACCTCCAATACTTAGTATTGACACATCGAAAGTACCGCCACCTAAATCATAAATAAGAACGTTTCTGTCACTTTTCAAGTTTTCACTCAGACCGTACGCGAGAGAGGCAGAAGTCGGTTCATTTATAATTCTTATAACGTCCAAACCGGCAATAGAACCCGCGACCCTCGTTGCCTTACGCTGAGCATCGTTAAAGTAAGCTGGCACCGTGATAACCGCTTTATCAACGTTACATCCTAGAAACACTTCAGCCAACTCCTTCATTCTGAAAAGTATCATTGCACTTATTTCCTCTGGCGAAAACAACTTTTTTTCATTTTTATATTGTACCACAATTTTTGGCTTACCATTCACATTCAATACTTCGAAAGGAAAGTGTCGTAAATCCATTTGTAAACCAATATCGTCGAAAGGACGCCCAATGAGGCGTTTTGCGCCGAATATCGTGTTAGTCGCATTGACGGACGCTTGGTTTTTCGCCGGCTCACCTATTAACCGCCCTTTGGGTGTGAAAGCGACGTAAGATGGCGTCGTTCTGTTCCCATGTTCATTTGGTATCACTTCAACACGGCTGTTTCGCCACACAGCCACACACGAGCACACGGTGCCTAAGTCTATACCGATAGCAACCATATTAAATTAAATAACTTGTTAAAAATGCATTCGAAAAAGTTATTACCGCCACGCAGCTTTATATACTCAACCAATGAGAATGCAGAATTTTCTAGACTAAGAATCGACCAATCATAGGGCATAATCGGTAGACTTTTCTAGAAAAGTGATGCCATTTACGAAATTCTAAGTTGTATTAAATATATTTTGTTTAATATCAATTTGGTCAACAAAACTATACTA
Source organism: Podotricha telesiphe (assembly GCA_038994665.1). Taxonomy (NCBI): domain Eukaryota; kingdom Metazoa; phylum Arthropoda; class Insecta; order Lepidoptera; family Nymphalidae; genus Podotricha; species Podotricha telesiphe. The sequence goes on from JAOYRR010000468.1 coordinate 645,804, forward strand.
GGCTATTTAGTTGCAAACGCAATTTTTGTATGTAAAATTTTGAAAATATACTATTAATAATAAATAAAGCAACTTGCTGCTGTGTTATTTCTTTTGACTAAAATTTAACATTGAATTCTTTTGTCCAAATTATAAAAAAAAATTTTGGAAGACACTTCAAAAGTTGCACATTTTCCAAAATAATACTAAATACTATTTGAGAGAATAAATAATAAATAATGGAAGATAAATGTAAAGTGTTAAATATAAATGTAATTATGATTATATTAATTTTTACAAGTACTTTTGAGTAAATTAAGTGATCAAAAAATATATTTTCTCATTTTTATGAAGTAGTCAAAGCGAATATAGTAGAATTCTAATACACAATAATCCTACATCGATGAGCACGTGTCTACTCAACTTGTTAATTATTAGATTTATTTCTCAAGTTAACAAAATTTGATATCAAATAATACATAAAAATAGGCAAAACTACAACACATTGCAACACAGATCCTGGCTACCATTTTGACGTGAAATACGTGAAATAGCTATCCTTTTCACACTCCTATAAAAACTTTTGAACTCTGACTCTTTCTAAGAAGGTGGCAATAATAATTATGATTATTAATAAATGATTTACATATGACATAGAAAGATAAAACTTCTGAAAAGAATTATTATTATTTAAAATAGGTTTTTTTATTTCTTTTAGTAAGAAAATAGTGATTGAAGGAAACATATTAACGTTATGAGTATTTGTGTTGATCAAATGATGAGTTATGGCGCGAAATTACGTAAATTGTGAATTATTGTGATATTATTCATAATATTATACGAATATTATTGTTTCAATCAAAGAATATGTAACACAAAATCAAAAAGAGAGTGACAAGGATAAAGCTTCACGCCTTTTCCCGCAAAGCAGGTTAGTCAGAGAGAACTTAGTTTTTTTTTGTTCCTCAAGAGAAAGAAGGAATGTTAAATGAATGCCATTTTAATGTCCTTGTGTCCTTGAGAAATTACGAATGCTGTATATGCCTGTAATTAGTACTATTTTTAGAACCAAAACTATGAATATATTATTTGTAATTTTATAAAATGTTTGTACTTTGTACTTCATATTTGGCATGTCGAATAAATAAATAAAAAAGTTTAATCATATCCCGGAGTGTGTATCGAACCCACACCCATAGCGTTTACAGTCAGATGCTGGCTGACAGCTGAATAAGGCTTTATTTAAATTATTATTAACTAAATATGTTGTATATTTTGTTAATAACATAAAAACTACAAATAAATTCATAAAAACAACTTGGAATTTTATATATCAAATATGAATAATTCGGTTTCATTATATAAACGAATGTATCCATTCAACTATGAACTTTTGGCCTGGTACGCGCTAGCCAGCCAACCAGCCCAGCAAAGACTCCAGGTCGTCCAGAGTATCGCCCTCCGCCATGTCACCCAAGCTCCCAGATACGTGCGCAATGCCACTATCCAACGTGATCTCAAGATCGAGAGCTTGGCACATCAAAAGAATCGCCAGCAACTGCTACCGCCGGGCTGATGTCTGGGATCAGCCGCACATCCAGAACATCGCCCCGTGGCACTCCCGACTACCGGATAGACATCTTCCCTAAGGATCTCCCCCCCCCCCGGACTCCTAAGCTACTGTTGCTGATCGCCTAGCTGGGCCTCCCTCGAGGAATCGTGGGTCGCACCCGGCTGGGTTGATCGCCTGGACAGCAACAGCTTATCCCCCCCAGCTCCGCATACTCCCCCATGCGCTAACCCCGGACTGACACCCCCCCAGGCCACTCATGGCCATAATCCCCAATGACCCACCTGTATCAACAGGTGGAGAAGATTTTCTTGGTCATAGGGCTCCGCCCTGGCACCAACTCCTCCACTCCTCCCAGAGGAGTGTGAAGACATCACGAGTAAATAACTATGAACTAGCGACCCGTTCGCAGCTTCGCCTGCGGAAACAACATGACTACACCATTTCGTGTTTTCGCCTTAATTCAAAATCTTTGCTCGAATTTATAATTTTAAATTAATGTAACTTTTTTATTTAGGAACCGATTGATATGAAATAAACACTAAATGTTTAGGAAAATTAACCACATTACAATAGTTAAAGCTGCGTTTAAATCGGTTAAGATGTTTCCGAGATTAGTGTGCACAAACGCACAGACAAACAAATAAAAAATCCATTGTTTTTGGTTCTATTTCATTGATAAATGCCACCACTATTACATTTTTTCATATATCTTCAATGTACAGACAGCGATCAGTTTTATATTATACTAGCGACCAACCCGCGGCTTCGCCTGCGTAAATTTATAATTTAAATGGTTGTAACTTTTTATTTATGAACTGATTGAAATAAAATAAGCATTAATGTGAAGGTAAGTTTGCCAAAACAATACTGGTATCTGCATTAAAATCGTTAAGCCATTTCTGAGATTAGCGTGCAGAAATGCACAGACAAAAAGATAATAAAATTAATAATCACTATTTTGGGTTCTATCACATTGATAGATACCCCCATAATATGTTTTTATATTATATGTACATGTACAGACAGCGATCACTTATATTTTTATTATATGTCGCTAGCTAGGTCTGAACCTGCCAATAACTAAACCTGGACGAATAACTAAAGCAATATAGCTTTAAGTACAATGCCTTTTTAACAAATTGCTAATGCCTTGAAAATTCTCAAAAAAGACACAACCATCAATGACGTCTGCCCTCACGCGTCTGTCCGCGTTCGGGTCGCGGTCGCGCACTCAGCAATGAGCGACTTCTTCCTCAACCGCCGTGCGTCGGCCACGCCGTAGTATAGCGCACTCGGTTAAAATAATATTTGTCCGAATGTTACTCGTGAAAGACATTATATCTACTTTAAATACCAGAAGCGATTAAAGTATCTAACTACCATATTAATTTATTGACTACAATGGTTTACTATGTTGGCTTTAATGGCTTGAACATAAGAAACTTACTTGATATTTTGGTCAATTCACATAATGTCTTTGTAACTTGTAGCCTATGTGTTATTCTGATGTATAAGCTATATCATTGTAAAGTTTTATTAAAATCCATTCAGTAGTTTTTACGTGAAAGAGTAACAAACATCCTCACAAACTTTCGCGTTTATAATACAAGTAGGATGTATCAATATTCTTGAACATTTAATATATTTTTTTATATGTATAGATATTCTCGAAAATTTATTTTTTTTATAAGTTATTATTTCATGCACTACGGACGTGATCTTTGTTTTCCACTATAGTAGCTAACATCTGACTTTAAACGCAATGGTTGTGGGTTCGATACACACTCACGGGAATGATTATATTTAAATTATTATTTTATATGTCTAACCTGGTAAAACAAAACGTGTCGTTGAGTTCCGCCATTCAAAATGCAATGTCTCAATTTTCCACCGGGAAAGTGCAGATTGGAATGTTACAGACAGAACTAAGTGTCTAACAGCCCATTTTATTCGTAAGAGGGAATTCAGTGTTATATTGCATTTACGTTGCAAATATAATTATAATAATAACTTTATATTAATATCTGGGCAGTAAAATCTATATAACACGCTCTCGCTTAAAACGATTTCCAGCATAATGCCCTCCTTTACGTCTGATACGATTCGTCGTTCCGTTTAATACGCTCTTTATGCTATACCTGCAGCGGCCAATAATTAGCTGAACTATAAATTCAGAGTGTATTTACAGTTCAATACAATTACTTATTGGAGGTAGTCGTAATTGAAAATTAAATCGTATTGGAATATTTTTTTTATTTTGTATCAAATGTCAATCAGATGTTTTAAAATAAAAAACAAAATAATGTCAATTGAACTTATTTACTTGATTAATTCATAACAAGCGGCGATAGGTACTGTTGAAAAAGATAAGCAAGCCCGATTTTGTTATATGAAAAAATGGGGGGTTTGAGCAATTATAACAGCAAAGACGTATTGCGAAATTTAAATAATATTTGAAGTCATCAAGTTTTTGTCACACTCAAATAAGTAATGAAACTAAAATTTTAAATTATAAATAGTAGTTAAGATTAGTTTCTTGGTTTTACTGCATTTAACATGTGAAGGAAATACGTTTGACGCCTTTTTACGAATATTATGTGAACGGAGAAGTATGTTATAGCTATTTTTTATGGAGGATGTTTTTCAGCTTCACGCTTGCAGTTTTAGAGTCCACCAGGGTAGGGTACTCTTTCCGCCCGAATCCAAGATATTCCGTGTTGATTGGCGGAACTCAAATTCAATTCAATACATCCTATATTCAAATAGACTTTTACAAACAGTTTTGATTAGTCGAATGAACATTAAGTTAGGTTCAGAAGCAGTTCTGCTGAGAAAAGCCGACGATAAACTCAACAGTAGCTCTTTTCAAATATAAAAGAAACAATTTTATTTTTCAATACAGTGGTAGCTAACTTGCACCAAATTCAAATCATTATACTGCCACACATTTTCATCTTTTAAATATTCTTCTGAAGAGTAATAAGCTTTACTTATTATATTTATTATAGTGCCTTTAAATTTCTGCAGTGACAAATCTAACATAGGTTGTGGAATTGTATTATATATGTGTATACTCAGACCCATAAAAGACTCATTTACTTATTGGAGGCAATAACTTGGTGTTGTTAAACGCCACGCTTTATCTAGTTGCTATGGCAACGTGTATTATACGCGTTAAGAAGAAGAGTACAAATAAAATATGTTCAAATATACTTTCTTTACATTGCCAATACCATACCTGTCTTCCTCCCACTTTTCCAGTAACGTAGTCCGCACTAACGTCTAAAACGAGATAGTCGTCGTATTTTCGTCTCTCTTTCTCCGAGATTTCCTGTAAACGGACACAGGTCTTCTCTTTCAATATGTTGTTGACTTCCTCCAAGCGCGCACGCATGTCTTGGATGTCATCTTTGAAAAATAAACAAAGAATACTTTTACGTTTATTATTATTTTTCACGATTTGCTAACATTGTATTGTCATCGATTTGGGACAATTATGCTAATTATGAAATAAAATGCATAAATTAATTACGTTAAATATAAAAAAAAAAAGATTACGCTGCGTTCAAATTTCTATACGTTTTCTAAAATGCTTTTCAATTTCCTAAGTGTGTGAATAACACTTTAAAATGTTAAAAATATATAATCACGCTTTTAATCGCAACGTTTGAGTTCCGCTACTCGCTATGTCTTGATTTTGGGCGGAAAGTGGACAACGAAGTGTCCTGAAGTGTGACGTCTTGACGTTTCAACATTTACATTAAATTTCGAAATCAGACAACACTTATCAATAAAATTACCATATTACCTACTCTTATTTTATATTCATTATTGTATGTATATATAGTTATATTATATATGTATTCGAACCGGTATGTATGTATACATGTGTATGTATACATATCTCTTTCAGAGATTCCGTTTTCAATGTCCTCTGCCTATAATGTCAATTTAAATTTCAGGGTGGAAAGTGGAGATCGGACTGGTTTGACACTAGGTGCAACCTAATTACCCTGCTATGCCGAAAAAAATATAAAGCTTTTTAAAAATAAATACTTTTGTATCGCAATTTGCTTTTCCAATACTTGCTATTATCATTTAAAAGGAAAGAAAAACTCTCTTTTCTATGTACCTACAGTTTGAACTCTCCGCAATAATGTATGGAACGACGCCTTTAGGCCACATCCTGTCCTCATAGAACTCCTTGTTGGCCTTTGATAGTTCAATTGTTTCCGGTACATTTGGTTTTTTTTTCTCTCGTCTAACTTTTTGTCTTTTTTCGAATCTCGGTCTGTTGAAATATATACTAGACATGTAAAAAAACCTAATGATAAGATTCTCTATTCTCTACTTTATACTGTCGATTGATACATGTATATTGATATTGATACATGATTGTGACATCGGCCATCGTGTCGCAGCGTGACAGTGTCTGTAAACGCGATTGGTTGTGAAAGGGGGCTCAGAATAAAAATATTAAATACTATTTTATACTTTCTACAATGTCTCAGACACGACTGACCAACAACTTAAAACTTATGAAATATAACCTAAAAATATTCAAAGTAACAAGGGGTAGATAGCAAACAAATATGAAAGTAACTAATAAACAACAAGTATGGTCGTAATACCGTAGGCAATATTTATACAATTATAAATATAAATTCTAACAGTTGAGAGTTCGATCCCCACTCGAAGGTAGCAGGTCTGGTAAGAGAAAGCGCGGGGTTGAGCATTGCCACTCAACACGCAATGTCTCGGTGCCGGTCGGAAAGTGTGGAAAAAACGGAGTGTCTTGACACTCTCTCTCTCTGTCTACTCAGCTGTGAAGGGAAATGCGTTTAAATGGCAAAAACTTTTATCTAAGTTCCAACAACATCATCATTATACATCGGATCCGGACACGAGTGAATTTTCATGTAAAGCAGCGTATCACTGTAAACGGTGCTTGTGGGTTCGATGCCCACTCGGGGGAGTGATTGTATTTATATTATTTTCATGAGTCCCTCCATGCCCACTGTTATGTATTCGAAAAGTGAAGAACGGATATATAGGGTCTATATTATATAGTTACATCTGTTATCTATACCAGCGACAGCTGCCTAAACTACATGACTAAACTACTTAGTTCTTTTGCCCGCCTGCGTTCTCAATTAAATCACAAATTTATAATTTAAATGGTTGTAACTTTTTTTTGTTAATGAACCAATTGAAATGAAATAACTACTAAATTTTAAGGGAAGCTTACCAAAATACAATAATCAAGGTCGCATTTAATTCGGTGAACCCGTTTCTGAGATTAGCATGCACACAAACAGACAATCAGATAAACAGAAAAGAAAATGAAGAATTATTGTTTTGGGTTCATAAACGCCCCTAATAATATATTTTTTTCATAATATATTTTTTAAATTTCATTTATATATATATGTATATATGTACTAGTTGTAATAAGGTGTTCATCAGAAGCGGCTTCGTCATTTGTCGACAAATCGTATCGCCTCCGTGGCGCAATCGGCTAGCGCGTTCGGCTGTTAACCGAAAGGTTGGTGGTTCGAGTCCACCCGGGGGCGGAGAAATTTTTACACTACAAAAACTATACACGAAATAAAAAATATATATATTTTTTATATAAATATAATTATTTTTTATAAAATTTCGATTATCTTGTTTTGTTTATTTCAACTTGACACCTTTTCTCGCATAGCAGTGTAGTTAGAAAGACTACCGCCGGGGTTCACGGAAGATTGAGGAGTTCTGTGGCCCCGGCCAGTGCTGGTCGTGGTGGAGCACCGTGAGATTTTAGGTACACGGACGGAGCCGTACATAACCCATCCAAGTCCCTGATCGGGTATCCGTTCCGGTCCGATATCCGTAATGGATTTTCTCACGATAAAAAAAGAAAGAGGGTAGTTGAAATTCAAAAGATTGCGTGTTAAGTTTCGGAACTCAACGCCGTATTTATATATAAAAATATTATAATAAAAAAAATTTAAGATTCTGTTTCTCAACTGAAGCTTCTATCTCATAACCTGCACTTACATACGCATCGGTTAGTACTAAATCACCGGCTTCTTACTTAATTGATAAATTCAATTATTAAAATATTTAATATAAAAGGTTAGGCATTTAACTAATTTATTGAAGATCGAAAAATACTACAAAATTACTATCAATTATTCTAGTGATACAAGGTACGGCGAGGCGATGAGTCCCGCCACTCAACACGCAATGTCTTGATTTCGGGCGGAAATATGGCATATTGTTTTGGTTTAGTATTAATTACCAAATAGGACTTTTATAATAAAAATAAAAATAAAAATAAACCATTTTTAGAATACGTATAAAAAAATAACACAGCGGGGTTCGAACCCGTGCCTCTTGGAAACCGTCACAGCGCTTGTACCATCTACAGAAATGCTAACAATAAAAATAAGTCAAGACATATAAGAATTTCAATGAAGCTGAAGTAGTTTAACGTATGGCTTAGCGGTCAGAGCCGACAGACAAATTTTGATAATACTACAAAATGGTCACACGATAATGGAATGGAACTGTTTTTTTAGAACTTTTTAGTGGACAGAGATAACCTAATCACAAGACATTCCGTTCGAATTCTAGACATTGCTATTGTTGGATGACGTAACTCAAAGTCTTTTTCACTAGAGCGGAGAAATCATTACTACAAATATTCACAAAGGCTTAAACAATTCTAACAATATTTCTACAAAATGTAAATAAATAATATTTGTTTTTTCATTTAAATTTTTTATTTTGATTTTTACAAACACACAAATTGAAATAAGCTTAAAAATTAAAACATTTATATAAATATAATGAAATTGAAAATTCAAGAATCCTAGTGAAATAAAAAAAAATGTATATTAAAGAATCTAAAAGGAGCACGCTGTATACTACTACACCTCCCTCGTGCACGTTCGCGTGTGTCCTGACAACGTCATCAGGCTCGTAGCGTGACTAAAATAGATTGTTATCGGAACCGGACATGGGTGCACATTTTTAAAGCAATCAGAAGATAAAAAGTGGGTTCAAATAGTGTTGCAAGATTTTCTCACTTTAATATACTTATATAGATAAAGACAGGCTAATAAAACGCAATTACCTAGCTTCGTCATCACGATCTCTTGCCTCTATCACTTCTTCTCTATTCAACATCTTGACTCTCCCTTTCTCCGTATATCTCTCTTTGCGCTCTACTGTCTCTCTATATGGCTTGGGTTGTACAATTTTCTGCCTTTTAGACTTTTCTAATGATAAATTAGATGCGTCATTTTTTTCCTTATACGCCTTTTTGCCTTTGTTACCATATATGCTGAAATTTTTGTTTTTTTTAAATATTTTGGTTTCAATAAATAATTGTTTAATGTGTTTTATTGTTTTTGCACTGAGTGACTGACTGCATTTGAATCGAATGGTTGAATAAGAAAGGAGTGAATAATTGCTCAAAATGAACTGATTAAGTGAATAACAAAGTAAATGTGAGAATGGGTGACTATTTTAATTAGAGAGTGAGTTATTGAGTGAGTACGACAGTATATTCGTGTTTAAATTTGTAAGTAGGAAATAAATTCAACTAAAATAATGTAAAATATCATAGCGCTATTACTATACAATATTAAGAACTAAATTAGTACAGTACTACTACAGTGTTTTCATAGCTTTTTGCCTGTAATCAAAGCGAACCTAGTGTCAAGACACTCCGTTGTCCACTTTCCGCCCGAACTTGAAACAATGTGGGTTGAGTGACGGTCCTCAACGCCGCACGTTGTCTGGTTCAGTAGAGTGGAGAAATGAAAATAATCATACGTCCGAGTGCGAATCGAACATACAACCTTTTGCGATCTCAGTCAAACGCTGTCCCACTGCGCCACGGTGGTCTTTAATAATAATCTATATAAAAAATAACAAATACAATGTTTTGAGAAAATATAATGAATTTAGGTTTTTGAATAATTATATATCTTAGTTTTAAACTTAATTAAGTAAGAGAAGAATCATAATTGTAATAATTCAGACCGAGATGGTTAAATATATTAGACATACGAATAGACTAAACAGCTTAAGTAAAATAAAAATACCTATGTCTACGTCCGAATCTTCGAACTGGCGCAAAATTAAAAACTTTATCATTTGAGACAGTCGTCCCCATTCTTAAAATCTCTCCACTCGCGTCGTCCAGTACTCTTGTTACATCTGTGTCTGTGTCTACGTTATCTGTGGTTTCACTAACAGCTCTACGCCTTCTGCTTGTGCCAGTCACATTATCAGTTACGTCAGTCACGTTGTCAGTTACGTCAGTGACATTGTCAGTAGCTTTTTCAATTCTCAACCATTTGTCGTATTGAGGCTTTCTTCCTTTACCTTCATGTATTGTAGACGGCTTTATAAAAGGACGGTGTTGTGTGGAATATTTAACTCGACCAGTTTTTGTCGATTTGTAACCAACTGGACAATATTGTTGTTCACATCGCCATCTGCCTATTTCAATGTCTTTACTTTCCGTGTCACAGAATGCTGTTAGATTGATCTTTGTGTTTTGGATCACAGATTTGGCATAATCTTTTATGGTCTCGATCACTTTTGCCATATCTACAGATGACTTAGGACTAATGTCACTTTGTACAGATTTTTCTTTTGTACCATTGCAATGTTTTAATCTAGCTTTGTTTATAGCTACTAAGGTTATTTTATGCACTTGTTCTACAAGACCTATCAATTCATTTTCAATGCCTAACTCATCCTCCGTCGACAGTTCTTCTGTAAGATTTTGTGGTGGAACTGTTATATCTCGATTAAATCTTAAACTTATGGAATCAAAATCAATTTCTCGTTTCCTTCTATGTGCGGGATAATTCTTACAAATATCGATTTTAGCTAAACGATCTCTCTTCTGGCATTCGGAACTATAGATAACTTCTATCTTGCGTATATCGGATGTAGACAGACCAATTCGATTCTGTTTTGTGTTCGGATTCTGGCGAAAATAAAGTTAATTTAGTAAATTGTCATGTTATCAGTTGTGATATAATCATTTCCAAATTTTTTTGTTATCTCTAAATTATGTTCATTACTGTCGTAGCTTAGTCACAATAATTATAAGCCTGATTTGTTGTACATTAGATCGCTGCTTGGTGGAAGTAGGGGATTGCTTTAATTTCTCTGTTCTCGTAAAACAATTCGTTAGCGTTGAGTTCCGCTACTTAACACGCAATTCTCTGAAGGAAGGGCAAGAAGGTGGAAAAGAGAAAAAAGTGACCCTAGTCATCTAGGGTTCTCTAGAAGTAAGTGTATAAAAAAAACAAGAAATTATGCTTACTTCAAAAAATTTTACGTATACCTTAAATATAATAGTCCTGTGACCATTTTTACTATAATCTCGTTCACCAAAATGCATCACACTGTCCATGTCGTAAGGCAACACCCTCAATTGTAAAGGAAATTTCTTTTCTTTTGTAAACAATGAAATTGAACCTTAAATTAAGAATATTGGGCAATTATTAGTCACTTTTTGATTCTTGACTTGAATTTAGTTGATATATTCTTGAGTTGATTTCGTGTAATCTGAAGTTAGATTTAGCTATTAAACCCACAGGCATATTAAACAGTAATAATTAAATGTTATCTAAATTCTGCTTCCCTTGCGCAGAGGGACAGCGTCGGACTGTATACGCGACGGATGTGGGTTGATTTCTATTCGGGTTAAATGATTTAATTTACATTATTTGCATTTCGCTGAGTTGAGTTCCGCCACTCAACACACAATGTCTCGGATTCTGACGGAAAGTGGAGAACATAGTATCTTGACGCTAGGTTCCCTCTGACTACCCTGCTATACTGGAAAAAGCATGAAGCTTTATTCAAATATTATCTTAATTCTTTATTCAAATATTATCTTAATTCTGGTATCGTGTCGCAGTCAGACGGCTTGTGTATGCAAACCTGATGATTGTGGGTTCGATACACACCCAGAGGAATGTTTGTGTTTCAATCATTTTCATTTCTGGTAACTTATAAGATATAGCGCGGCAAAACACGCAGTGTCCTGATTACGGGATGAAAGTGGGAAACGAAGTGTTATGACAATAGATTCCGACATGACCACCCTGCTATTTGGGATAAAGCGTGAAGTTAGAAAACAATCTAAATACTGTTTTCAAAAGTTAAATAAAAAAATATAGGCTAATGGCACGGCAGCATATGGATGACCTAAATGTCTATCTATTAAACCCTTTTTTCATTAAACGTTTTAAAATTTGAACGCAGCGAGATTCAAACCGGCCAAGCGATCTGACCGCTAAGCTATGCGTTCTACATCCGGCTACGTCGAAATTATTATTAATTATATTTTTATCAATGAATATTATATTGATAATAAATAGCACTTTATGTATTGGCAATAATGAAAATTATTTGTCGTATTCATAATCATCTAATTGTTCTGCTTCTTTTTCGCCTAGTTCTTATTTAGACGGGCACAAAATAATTGACTTTTCTTAAATTACTATGTAACGTATGTAAAACATTTTTGAATTGTTATATCTTAGAATTAGATTTTTAATAGAAAAAGTGTAGAGATATTTTTGATAGAAAATGGCATGATCTACAATTTTTGTTTGGTAGAGATATATCAAGACACTCCGTTCTCCACTTTCCGTTTAAAATCGACACATTGCGTGCTGAGTGGCGGAACGCGCTTTGTCTTAGGTGCCAGAGCGAAGAAATTAAAATATTGTAAGTTAAATCATTCCCTCCAATAAGTTATTGCTATAAATATATAAAAAGTCAGTGCTGTCATCTCTTTCTCACTGATTTTAAAATAATATCTGCAAAAAAAATGTTGCTATCTGCTCGACTAAGCGCAACAATTGTAGATTCAAATTCCAATAGCAATAGTTTCCAATATAATATCAGATCATTAAAATATATATATATATATATATATATGTTCTTGAAATACCTGTAACTTAATGAAAATAATTATTCAAATAGGATATGAACCCTTAACAATTGTTTAAAATCAAATATATTATTACTGCGCCTGGACGGTGTTGCAGTTTAAACGTTAATATAAAAATACCAGTATCCGTTGATAATATATTACAACAAATTGTTCTTATCATATGGTAATTAATGACACCACAGTCAAAAGTAATCAACACCCACGTACCTATTTTATTATTAACAAAATGAATTAAGCATTATAAAAAAGCAGAGAGAGTCAGTCAGTCATTGTCAAGACATTCTGTTTTCCCTGATTCTCTCCGCCTGAATTGCTTTTTGGCGTTTAGCTCCGTTATATTGAAGTACTGTCCCAGTACGACACAATGATTTCTAGACAAAGTATTTGAGTGGAATTACTTTTAAAGCGAAATAAAATGAATAATGATTTATATTCGTATTTTTTTCTAAAAAACATTATTAATTCTTCAATTTTCTGTTTGACTCCGATCTCCTTTTAAACGGAACCTCTATACGACGTTTATAAATACAGAGTAAAAAACCGTTAACCTCAATATAATAGTTAAAAAATAATTTTGTAATTTCAATAATATTTACAAATGTGAATGTAATATTTAAGGTTATATATATAATTTACAACATAAAGCGATAACATAAGCCTTATCACGATATTTCATGTTTAAAATCTCTTACTGTCACTATCTGAATTTACGCAATAATGACAATTATTTTTTATTTATTTCAATTTTTTATTTTCTTCATTATTTACTTTTACAGTAGAACTTTGTGTAAATGGCACAAAGCGAGTACTGGCGCAGCAGTTGGATCTTCAGGTGGAGATCCTGCTGATCCAGCAATATCTAAATGTGTGTATTTCACGTTCTTATCTTCCAAACCACCAGCTTTAATCAAGAAGCCGGCAGCTAGCTGATGATTGCGGAATTTGGCGTCAGTATCGTACTGGACCAAATCATCGCCGTTACATTTACCAACATTAACAGTCAAATCCTCAGCTCTAACTGTTGAAATCTCAAATCCTTCTCCCACTCTAGAGCCGCTAAATTGTAATCTTCCTGAGTGGTTGGTAGCTTTGGCGCTGTGATTGTCCATACTGGCTGTGTAGTTGCCATAACAGGCACGGGCGTGGCCAGTCAAAGTAGCTATGGTGTAAATGTGTGGGTTCAACTCCAGGGCAGCTATTTCGGCTAGCTTGTAAACAGAATCTGCCATTGCAAAACGGCCTTCTGCATCAGTGTTGGTCACTCTTACTGATTTTCCTCCACGAGATATAATTAGCTCGTCAGACACATATGAATCTTCGCCGACGGAATTCCTACAGAGACAAAGAACCCCTATCACTTTTAAGTGAGGAGGCTTTAAAATGGAGCACGTTTTTAAAAAGCCAGCGACTGCAGCTGCTCCGGACTTATCGCGGGACATTCCGGCCATCCTACCGGATATTTTGATATCGGCCCCACCGGTGTCATAAGTTACACCTTTGCCCACAAGCATTAAAGTTTCAGTAACTCTACTTGGATCAGACGACCTGTATTCTATCTCAACAACTCTTGCTTTGTGTCTGTCCACGCGATTAGCCGCTCTTGACACAGCTGCCAATAGGGGATATTCGAGCGCTATTATACTTTCATCATCAATCACTCGTATAGTTATATTGCTGTCTTCAGCAAAAGAACTTTTTACGTACTCCACAATCTTGGCCGGCGCCATCCGCTCAGGATCACCGCCAGCTATGTCCCTGGTAAAGATTCGTGATTTTTCTAAAGCAATAGCATTTCTCACAATTTTCTCGAAACACTCAGCCTGCTTTTCTTCAGTGTGTAAACCAATTCTGATAAACTTCTTCAAATCTTGACGTTCTCTGATTTGTAATGGGACGTAAAATGCCTCCAACGCACCCAAGATACACACCAGCTGTCCGTCCGGGAATTCCACGACGTTTTCAACTACAAGCAAAGGCTTCTTCATCCCAGCATCCAGAGCTCTGATCATTCCTTTTCTTGCTGCATCTCGAATAACCTTCACATCATGATATGGTGTGATTTTGGTGGTCGGTGACAGCACGAGCCGACCACCGGATACGTAATCGCAATTCCAAACAGTTGGAACTTTATGTATATGTTTATCTAGACTTGAGATTTTCTCTATAAAGCTGCATATATGCCGCGGCAACGCAACATTCATTTCTTGAGGATACAAAATTACGATAACTCCGTCATAATCGGTCGATTGTAAATTTGTTTCGATAAATATGTTCTCGTAAAGCTTAAATTCCGGCGACATATTGCTCGTTTGAACGCTGATAAGCGACTGATCGAATACAATTAAATAAATAGCTATATTATTTTCATTTCTATATTCGTTTTATCAGGTAATTGTTTGTATCTGATAAGTGATAACGTTAGGTAATCAAGAAGCTAGCAGCAGCTCTATTGATTGCAATTATAAATAACTAATATTTGTTTTTGTCTCTGTCTGTGGACTGGAGTTGGATCCAGAGTGTTGGAGAAAGAACGAGAATTTCTGTTTTTAAATTAATATATTTAATGTAATGTAAATGTAATGTAGCAACTATGTATATTTATCTTTAGAAGCTCTAAATTCCAAATTTCTGATATTATGATTTCCAAAGGCATATTTTCTAACGCTATAAGTAGATTTTGATTTTTGATCATTGACACAAGGTTTTTATTTAATTATTTTCTAACTTTACTGTCTCCATTACCAAAATTCATTCGTACACATTAAATTTTAGGTAGCGGAACCTAACTCCGTGTTTTAGTCTTATTGGAAAATAATTTGATAACAATCATTCCCTCGTATGTGTATTGAATCCACAATATTATACAGTGAGACGCTTTACCACTGCGCCACTATGGTACTTCTTCTCTGTTCCAATATCCTGTGATAAGAGGACTATCATTATTGACGAATTAATACACGTATGTCGTTTTTATCTTTATTGATGTTTTGTTATATTTGTTTTAACGCTGTTATGAACTTTGCTTTCTTAAATCTATATGCATACTTTCTATACATAATAAAACAGTAATATCTGTATGTTTGTACGCGCACTTCGGAAATAATGGTCGGATTTGAATGAAACCTTTTTTGTTGTATATCTTTTAAGCTTAGGTAGGACTTAGTTATGAATTGATTTTGAAAAGATAGAGATATATTATAAGATATAAGGTTGCGGGTAGCAACTGGTTATATATATATATATATATATATATATATATATATATAAGTCGGCGGCCGATCGTTAATTAGCCAGATCACGATGCGGCGGGGCATTTGATAAAATGACAGCACGTGATGATTTAGCTATCTCAGACCAGCCATATTGTTCAACGCTTAACGTGCAACGATATAAAATAGTAACCATACGTTATTTCTTAAAATTATAAGTCACCATTATTGAAATTTAAGAAAATTAATTTGAATTGAACTTGAATTTATTTAAATTTAAGAAGAAAAACCTAAGTAAACACATTAGTGTAACTTGTATTTTTCTTCTAAGAGACAAATGTTGAAAAGGTTAGGTTAGGTTATAAATATTTTAAAAATTTACCAATAAAGTCCTTAAATTTTAAGTTTTACTAGGTTAACATATAAGGCTTTAAAGAAAAACTGCAAACTGCTGAAAAACTTTTACGAAATCTGGCTGCGTGGACACCTTCATTTTCTGTTGTAATAATCACGTGTTACGGCACTACCACTATCGGCACAAAAAGAAAACTTCGCGATCCGCCCAGTGTTTGGCTAAGAATATCGACAAGTACGTTGTTCTCGTCGATCCACCCGAGCCTTCATTGAGCATCATGAAAATCATGAACTGCTGTCGTTTTGCGAAATGCCTAGGTGCATCGTGATTAGGCCGATTCGAGGTTCGGCCGCCGACATTTACAACACAACACTCAATCGATTGAAGGATTGCCTCTGCGTGGCGCAGTGGGATAGCGTCTGAATGGAATGTCGATTAGTTGTGAGTTTGATTCTTACTCAGGGGAATGATTATATTAATGTAATAATGTTTACGTTACGTTATAGATATCTACTTTGTGAACTATAGCTGTGTCGCATTTTTTGTAAAACAATTAAATTCCTGAAACAGCTCAAAGAAAAAGTAGCCTATGGTCATACCAAGAACCTCAAGTATCCATATATAAAATGTCTTCAAGATCACAACATATAAAATTTTGTTGTGTCGCTTTGGGTAGTGGGTTCAATACTCACTCGGGACATTATTACTTTTTAAATGCAATGTGTCTAAGAGATTTATCATGTTGGATATATTATTTAATTCTAGCATATTTTTTTGAATGTTCAATATTAAATTAATAATAACAAAATAATTTAAAAAAAACCTAAAAACTAAACGTTTTAAAATTTCTTCTTATTTCTAATGGCGTAATCGGTCTGACAGGTCCAGACCTGGCCTGAACGGTCTAATCGTTCTGGCTCGTGCCATGACAATTATTGCATTGTCATTGGATCCGAA
Source organism: Podotricha telesiphe (assembly GCA_038994665.1). Lineage (NCBI taxonomy): Eukaryota > Metazoa > Arthropoda > Insecta > Lepidoptera > Nymphalidae > Podotricha > Podotricha telesiphe. The sequence goes on from JAOYRR010000468.1 coordinate 662,858, forward strand.
CACGTGAGCACATTTTGAAGCAAATCAGACGGCAAATAATTGTTGAAGCAAGCGGCCTATCTCCAGTATTCTTACCAGTAGTATCACTAGGATTAGCGTCTTAACAGTGAAACAAAACAAAAATTTATATTGAACTAATAGTTTGATTGATGTGATCGGTGCTCCTCACAGATATTAAATTATACTCTAAAAATATTTAAAAAAATAACACCGGTGAAGTCGTACTGGTAAATCTATTAGGAAAAAAATTCCCAGCAGTGCCACTGGTAAGGATACACGATAAGGCTACTAGCAATAGGGCAGAGAAGAAGCGTTGATAAATTTTCTAACATATATGATAGGTGCATGTGATTTATGAAAGCGTATTCAATTTTTGTTTTATTTAATTTTAAAATTTTATTTAAAGTGTTATTTATACACTTAGAAAATTGGAAAACATATATTTAGAAAACGTATAAAAATTTCAACGCATGGCTTAGCGGTCATAGTGATTTAATGGTTTTCAAGAGGCGCGGGTTGAAATTTTTATACGTTTTCTAAATATATGTTAAAGCGTATTAAGAAAATAATCAAAACCCGCTTTTGTCCACCATTGAGGCACAATAGAAATATTAATAAACTACACTAAGTTTTTAAGAAATAGAATACGGAGTGTCTTGTCAGTAGATTCTTTCCTACCTGGTTCAATATTTTCATGTTGCACCTCTATGTAGACGTCTCTACTCGCCCTGTTATGCTCGAAGGGGAATCCCAGAGCTTTCATAACAATCATATCTATGCTTGGGGACTTCAGACATTCGTAGCCAAGGATTATGCGCTGGAAAAACAATTATTCATTAGTTATTTTAAAGAAAGGCCATCGTGACGCAGTGGCATAGCGTTTGACTGAAGTCGCGATTGGTTGTGGGTTCGATTCCCACTAGCAGAAATGACGTTCTTTGGCATGGCATTTATATAGAGGATAGTTGTTTTAGCAAAGTATCATAAGCTTTGGTCCTACCAACTTAAAGTTGTAGCATATTTAAAGTTTCACAGTCTTTGCTGGTAAGTAGTGATTTTCTAGTTTGGTCCTTATTAAGTACTAGCGACCGCACGCGGCTTCGCCTAAACTATATCGTTCTTTCATCTGCCCGTGTTCTCTATTAAATCACAAACTTTGCGTAAATTTATATATTTTATATATAAATCGTTAAAATAAGCCTTTAGCGGTCAGAGCGCTTGAACGGTTTTCAAGAGGCGCGGGTTCAAATCCCGCTGCGTTCAAATTTTTATACGTTTTCTAAATATGTATTTTTCAATTTAAGTATGCGAATAACACATTAAAAAATGTTAAAAAATATATTTCCATCCTTGTTAATACGTTTCCGTTGGAAATGCAAATACAAATAAAAGCATAAAAGGATATTTCCGTATCTATTTATTTTGTGTTTTGATGCTCGTTATTTATCTCTTTAAAATCGTTCATTCGTTTGCATAGTTACTATATAAGTAAATTAAAAATTAATAAAAAAAAAACTAAAATTAATATATGTAAGATATATTTTTATATATATTATATTCTCTGCTCTATTGTGCATTGAGACAGAAGTATTGAGATAGAAGGATTGTAACAATAAACAAGATACTAAAATTAATAGAGGTGTACGTATTTCTTGAAAACATGTAAATCCGCCACTGCTTTTTAATTCACGGAAAAACGTACATCAAGTGCGGGCTTCGGTCACAGAGTGCTAAACAAATTAACAATTGGCAAAAATTTGTCTATTATCGATATTGACATGCTATCTTTAGTTTTTAATTAACTTGGAATCTGTTATATGTGATATGCAGACGTGCGCCTTTTAATCTATACTCACTAATATCATAAATGCAGAAGTAACTCTGTCTATGTGTCTGAGACGTCATTACGGCCAAACCGCTTAACTGATTGTGATGAAATTTTATAGTTAGTCTGACCATAAACACTGTTATAAATAAAAATAAACAAAACATTACTTAAATTTGGAATCTGTTATTTTTATATGATTGTTTAATGTGTTACTAATACTAGTAATACTATAATTTGTAGTCCCTGTAACAATCCATACGATTGGCAATGAAGCAAGCAATCTTTCTATTTTCCAATAGAAAGATTGCGTGCTGCTAGTCATAAATGGCTTCAAACGTTTTGTACTGTATTGCAGCCAATGGAGACCACTTCGAATAAGCTCTATATATATTTTTGTGTACAATAAAAAAAATATTTTTTTTTAACAATACTTATGGCAAGACTAAGCATATAGATACTTGAGGGTCTTGGCTGCTACTAATACTAGGCTACTTCTTTCTCCCATTTTTTTTAGTTTTTCCACGAATTTCATTGTTTTACGAGAAGGGCGACAATACGAAACAGCTGTATATCACGCGGGCCGCGAGCAGTTCGCTAGTATTATTATATAGGTTTATAGTAAAATACTACCTCTGCAGTGCAAGGGATACCAAGGGAACCGAGGTAGTCGTTTCGCGTAATAATTACGCATTCTTTCAGAATCCAGGATACGTGTAAAAATAAATGTATTTTTTTTTACTAGCTTTTTATTAACTTGCAATGTATGTATGTTTGTTCGGGTGGTATCTTCCAACACAGTTTTGAAGCATATATCCTTAATCGACTAAACTGAAATTTTGTATATAGTACGTTTAGTTTGGACAATGCATGGTTAGCTGTGTGACGTCATTCAAAACCCGAGATGGCAGACTACCCAAAATGGAGGACTACTTTTTATATGTAATTCTCAATATGGTATAAAATTAAAGATCTTGCTGAGAATAATTAGAATAAATATTATTATTAAAAAGTAATTTACTTTTAATTTAAAAAAAAACTTACATGTGTTTCTTCTCTTCCGTGGCCTTCTTGGCTTATGGTGCACTTCCTAACCCCTCGGGGGTTCTCAAACACCATAACGTGTCGATTTTCTTTGGGTTTCACTAGCACCGGGTTAAATTGTAAACAGGTTTTGAAAGCGAAGTTCGCAAGAGATGTCATTATGGCTAGAGATTGTTCTTTATCTGTAAAATTTGTATTTTTTTTAAATAAAAGCCAATTAGGCGCAGTGAGACAGTATTTGACTATAAATGCGATGGTTGTGGGGTTGATCCCCATACGGGGGAGTGGTTATATTTAAATTATTTTCATATTTTCGCTCTGGTACTTAGATAGAAACAAAACGAACGTGATTGCTGTCTGTACATGGAAGATATATGAAAAACAATATTATTTATCAATGTAATAGAACTCAAAACAGTGATTTTTAATTTTCTTTTCTATTTGTCTGTATGTCTGTTTGTTGGTGCACGATTATTGCAGAACCGGCTTTTTTAATATAGTAATTTGGTAGTTAACTTCGCTTAACATTTAGTGCTTATTTCATTTCCATCCAATCACAATTAAAAAAATTACGACCGTATAAATTATAAAAAAAAACTAAATAGCTCAGTCATGTAGTTTACGCAGGCAAAGCCTCGAGCGGGTCGCTAGTATAAAATATATTTATTTCATTTGCTATAATAATATATTTATTTTTACATATTAATATATTTATTTTTACGTAAACTACCGACATGTCTATTTGACTATTTATTTCCTTTTTACTTACCGAAATGCTCTGGATGTATGTAGAAAGGTATGGTTCCATTCGGCCAAAAAACATAATCTTGTAATTTGAAATTTGCTGTAAATTAGATTAATTTATTAATACGGGAAGCAAAAACTTTTTATCTCCATTCAACGAATACTCCGCGTACGGAAGACTTTGAAATTTATGGTTTTTTTTTAACTAATGCATAAAACATATATAAAACAACTAGCATGTGTTTAAGATTGCTAAGGCAAAGGGACAGCTTTTAATCGACTGACCGAAAAAGGAGGTTCTCAATTCCTGTTTTTAACTGGGTGAACTAATTTGTATGGTTCTTTTTTTATATGATATCGTTTCTGATATCTTTTGCTGTAGTTTCGTTTAAATTTCTTTAACACCTACCTCGTACGGCATATATCGTATATTTAATTAAATATATGTTAATTGCAAGTCGTAGACACAAAAATACATTGAAGTCGGTTTTCCTTATTGTATTTTTTGTTTTATTATTAATTAATTTTAAATTATAATTATAGAAACAATCGTATATAAAGAACTACATGTAGACAACATATATCATAAAATAAAATTACTGAAAAAACTTCTCTTAAAATAATTTAAAGTTCTTGAAATTAAAAACTCAACTTTTATATGATATAATAAAAAAGTAAAACTATATAAATAAATAAGATCATCGTTGCGCATTAGAGCGCACAGCGTATGACTGTGTATTCAATGTTTGTGGGTTCTATTTCCTCTCGGGGGAATGATTATATTTTTGAAAAGAAACCATTTTTAACCGGATTAATCGCGTAAATTATTGGTATTCGAAATAACATTTTAGAAACCCGACGTTTCGAACACTTTACAGTAGTCTGTAGTCGCGGGTAGACTGAGGTGGTTTTTGTCTGTCATTCGATACAATTATTATATCAAACTACCGCCAACGATTTCTTAGTTGCCTCGCGTACTTCCCTGGGTTCTTGCAGAATGAGCGGACTGTTTCTTGCTCTCTGGTGTGATAGTATTGTCTTCAAAGTATAGTATTGGGTTCCAGGTGGTAAAAATTATTATATGTAAATTATTTTCATTTCTTGGCTCTGGTGCCTAAGAGAGAGCTCCGACACTAAGCACGCAATGTGTCGATTTCGGGTGTAAAGTGGCAAACGGAGTATTATGACATAGTTTCTCTCTGCCTACCCTGCTATGGAGAAAATCGTCAAACTGAATAATCTAAATATATTATCTCACCAAGTTTTTTATAATCTGCAATAAAAAAGTATTTTTTTAATTTTTTATGTACTAGGCTGAATATTGTTAAATTTAAGACACGTAGCCATCACCAAAATGATAAAAGTTGTCAAAACTTGCTAACTACAAATGTTGATAAAGCATCATCTTGTAATATCATTATTATTTTATTTAAATGGTTTCATACTAAATTTCCCACAAACAATTTGCGAAAAAACAGAGCAGGATTTGAACCTGTTTCGTTTTCTTCAGCATTGTATTAGATATTCATTTTATTTCATAAGTACGTGGCGGTTATATAAGTTATGGGCCTCTAACACTCCTATCTTCCTCGTTTTAATATAAAGGCGATCATAAAACCATGAGGCTATCGTGGCGCAGTGTGACAGCATCTGACTGTAAACCCGATAGTTTGTGGATTCGATTCCCACTCGGGGAAAAGATTATGGATATTTAAAATATTTTCATTTCTTCACTCTGGTATATAACGCAACGTTGAGTTCCGCCAACACGCAATGTCTCGATTTTGAACGGAAAGTGGAGAATGGGATGTCTTGGAACTAGGTTATCTATGGCAACACTGCTATGGGGTAAAAGCGTGAAACAGTAAAAAGAAAAGTTAGCTGTTATTGATTAATTAGACAAAACGCTAATCCTGTTCTGCTAATATTATAAATGCTAATTTATGTCCAGAATCAAGATGGATGTCTGTTAGATTTTCCCACAAAATGTACTGAACAGATTTTGAATACTATTGAATACAGCATGTGTGTATATATAGCCTAACCATTTAAAACGTTTTTGTGTAGCTTAGCCATAAGACAACAGTAAAATTAATGTAACTCGGTAAAAACCATGCCTTCTATCTTACATCTTGGGGTTCACTGCCTAAGCCGTTGGTTGTGTGTTGCTCTTATATGAATATTTCTTTAAAAAAATTACGGCATATGTCTCTATTTTACGTAATACTTAGTAATAAAATTATCTACTTTTTACACAATACACATTTTCGAGTATTTATCAAAATTGATACATTTATCGCTTTCAGTATTTAATTTATATGTAACATAACAAAGTGTTACAAACGTTTATTTATTTATTTATTCGACATGCCAACAATACAAAGTAATAATTCAATATTATACAATATTATGTGCATAGTTCTGTATCTATATTGCAGCCATATACAGTATTCAATTTTTTTCGGTTAAATTACAAGGATAATAAATTGATTACATTTAGAAATTTGCAATATAATAAGAAAATATTAAAAATATACAAAACGTTTTGTAACAGAAACACAAAGTAGAACGTTACACGATACTTTTATTTAAACTACACATGAACAAAGTTGCGGGCACTATTTAGTTATAAGTAAAATTACAATTAATTAAATATCTTTTAATTTGAACACTCACATTTTTCAAACAATTCACCATTATCACCTTTAGCAAAAAATATAACGAAATTAAAAAAATAAACCAAAAAGTGACGTTTCACATAAACCGCCATTTTGGTTTGTGTAACCGCGAAATTGGATTTAAAAGAGAAACTATTTTATTACTCGTAACGTATTAAAATTACTGGAGTATAACAAAATAATAGTAAAATATAAGTGGATATTGTTTATTTTGTTGCTTTGGCATTTGTTATGCAGTTGCTGCCTTTTCTTTTTTTTTATGCAAGGAAATCCGTTAAGGATTGCCGCCCGATTGGGGAGTCGGACGAGTTAAGTGGCACTCTGGACTGGCAGATGTACGCTGTCCATATGCTCAAAACCTCACGGTGCTCCTCCACGACAGCCACTACCCAAGGTCACGGGAACGCCCCAGTCCTCCGTCAACCCCGACGGCGTAAGCCTGCTATGCACATCGTGGAGTCATGGCTCCCTCGACGCAGTTGAAACCTATTTTTGCGATGGTTATGAATGGACTCGAAAGTCGTTAACTATAATATTTCGAAAAACCTATTTCTATAGAGAACAGAAAATGGCATAATAATTTTGAAATAAATTTATTGCATTTCATCAGTGATATGCTTTTTGTTTTTTTTTATAGTAACATAAGGCAAATTGGCGTTGGAGTCACCTGATGGTAAGTGAACAAAGTCAAAGTCAAATCATTTTATTCAAAATAAGAAGTTAGATGCTTTAATTTTTTGAACGTCAAACAATTTACCACCGGACACGGGTTCACTAAAGTTAATGCCTTAGATCTGAGAAGAGCCGACGCAAGATACTCAGCGGGACTACATATATTTTAAATCAATAATTTACAGATTTATTTGTTGTAAATTGTGATATAGAACATTGTCTGACGGTTTTCTGGGATCCTATTGTAAACAAAAGCTTACTCATCGTCCCATGAAAGAATGACGGGTTCGATGCAATCGAGTTACAGGCGCGGTAACCTTAAGCCTATTTCTAGTATTCATATTATGTACATCACCGATTTTAGTAAAATCATTAATATAATATATTACGTACATTACATTTTCAAATATGTATTGAGACTCAATTGTCAATATATTTATTTCCTTTAATTTTTGCCTTAAGGATTATTTCGGCCTAAGTTATAAATAGCTCGAATTGAAATCGAAAAAATTGAATTGATTGTTCCACATTACCCCAAAGTATAATGCCTTATGTCCTACATAATACCTACTATGAAAGTAGCTAAAGTAAACTAGGCGAGCCGTTTCTACGTCAGTCTAAATCTATTTTTTTAACCGCGAAGGCTGTTAAGCTAACTCTATCACTATGAGGTCGCCACTGTCATTTGGAGTCAACCATACCGTAGCATACCGTAGAATCAACAGGATTCACGACTTCAACATTCCAAAGTACATCGACATTAAGAATTATCGTAATTCGTGTTCTGAATTATTATCATATAATTATTTTATACGTTTTCCTATCTTTTTATTAACACCGCCGCCCACGACCCTGTGTAACACCAGAGGAGCTATGCTGCGTTGGCTGCCTTTAAGGTGCAGATACACGCGTCTTTTGAAGGTACCCAAGCCGTACCGACCTGGAAACACTGCCGCTGGTAGGCCATTCCGCAGCTGCGTGGTGCGTGGAAGGAAGTTCCCACAAAACCGCACAGTAGTAGAGTGCCACGTATTGAAATGGTGAGGATGGTATTTCAGTATGTGCCATTGGAAAATTCAGCGGCAGGAATCAGGTCAAACAGTTCCCCAGAACACTCCTCATGATAAATACTGAAGAATGTGGAAACGTCTCTGTGCAACGCTAAAGTGCCTTTCATATATTGGGTCCTATGTGTATCAAATACATTGACAAGTTTGACATTACATGGTAGTGGATTCGAATGTATTTTGCAATAAGATTTTTTTTTTCGCCGGAAGCCGCTGGACTGGTCGTGGAGATCTTTAGAGGAAGCCTATCCAGCAGTGAATGTTGAACGGCTCAGGCGAATTTATTTGTTAATAGATTTCTCTGGTCAATGTGAGCTATTATTATTTAAATACACTGGTGCAGGTACATTTATATATGCATTGTTTTATAGATTAGGCCATCGTGGCGTAGTGGGATCTGCGTCTGACAGTAAACGCGTGGGTCGTGGGTTCGATTCTCACTACGGAGTAATGATAAAAATTTTTTTTTTGCGCTTTGCGCGGCGCTATGTTCCTCCACTTAACACGGAATGTCTTGACGTCAGGCGGGAAGTGGAGAACGGATTGCCATGACACTGGGTCTCTCAGACTACACTGACATGCGGAAAATAGCGTGAAGCCGGTTACATATTGTGTCTCAAAAGAAAACAAAACTGGTTCATAAGTAAATACATAAAAATGATCTCTTAATATGTTGAAAGTTGGCAATTAATCGGCATATTATATTTCCTATCGGCATATCATATTATATTTCCTACTATATATAGGCTAAATCCAATAGATGCCAATGATGTCTAAACTTATAATAATTTGTTCTCCAAAAATGATGTTACTAGGTAAAATAAATATTGAATTACATTTTTGTTCCAATATTTAAAAGATTTTTGGCTTTAGTATATATAACATTGTGTATTCATGATTTACAACAAATCTGCTTTCCAGTTTCAATATACAGAATTCTTTTATTCTGCCTTAATTTTACCAGTACTTAAAAAATGAGCACATAAAAAAATAAGAAAAATAAATACAATCTAAAACATATATTTATTAAAAAATCAATTTACAATCATCTTTTCGGGCAAACCTAATAGTTTTCTTACAGCTGCATCATAATCATTTACTGTTTGCTCACTTTCTCCTTCATTGAACAATTTAGACACAGCTACTTTGTACTCCATTCCATTTGGAATAGCCGAAATGTCGAACTTGACTAATTCCTCATCGCTTAAATTATTTTCCTTATTTTGAGCCCTAAAAAACCAATTCACAACATTTTTCTTTGATGGATGCAATTCAAAATCATAATATTCCATATCTTCAAGTATCTTATCTTTCTCCCAGTCTTCAACGGTCCACGACTCATGGAAGCATGCAGTTATTAAATAATTCACATAGTCCAAATTCTGTTTTCTTACGGGACACCTATCTGCTGTAAATGTCACTAAATCAGTGGTTTCATCATATCTATCTGCGACTAATCTCAAGAATTTGTCTCTGGCACGCTTATTCAAGTTTAAGTCGGCCAATTTAACTCTTAAAGTTACAATACGAGCTAAAGGGTTTCTTATAGTTGGACTGGCATGACAATAATCTGATGTTATGACTTCTACAGGATAATGTTTCTCAATAGCTTCTTCTGTATTGAGTAATTTTGGCCATTCTGTGCAGAAGTGTTTGATTGCTTCGCATTGGGTTTTTATTACTGGTGGTGAAAGATGGAGAAAGTTAGGTATTTTCATCAGTTCAGCATTGGCTGTTTTGCCAGGAGGTGCTTGTCCTTTTGGCACATAGCCTTGTCTTAGAGGCAGCGGCACAGATGAAGGATGAAATGTTCTTGGGCCTGGCCATACATTGCCCCAGTTCTGGAAGTATATTTATTGAAAACATTATTATACTTTAAATGATTAGCATTATTGATTAATAGCACTAATTTATAATTATTCATATAATTTATTACAAGGGACCCATAACATTATTCCATACATTTTTAAATAAAACTTTAAATTATTAAAGATTAAATCCAATATATTGTATAAATTGTGTTGTATAAAATTACAGATTTATGCAGAAAAAGTGCTTAAATACATAGTAATGCTTTTTGTCTCTTTCCAATTTAAGTTCTTTAAAGAAATCTTTTAAAATAAAGGCGACATTTTTTAAGTCTGTTTACATATTATTATACCTGGTCTGGGCGCATTTTTTCTGATCTATCTGGCTGAATATCAGTCCTGCGTAAAACTTTACGTTGATGTCTGTGTTTCTTCTGCACGATATCCAGAACACGAAATTCTTCTTCTTCTTCAGCCTGTTTTAATGTTTCGGCGGTTGTCGAATTAAAACGCCATAATATCTGGGCATTATAGATGGCATTTGGTCTAATATTTCTAATAAATACACTCATTTTGATATTGTTTAAGTTTATTTACAAATTACAAGTCTAATATTTTATTTTATACATTTTGTGGTTAGGTTAAGATCTTTTTGGCATGTTACAAAGTTAGACGACGACATTACGTTATACAGCCTTTGTTTTAAAATAAAATATTATAATAATTTTTCCTATGAAGATTTTTAAAATAGCAATACAAGGATTTTAAAGAAAAGCAATTTGTTTATATATTTTACAGTCATTATAAATGATTTACTTATTATTCAAAGACATTATTGCTTAATTTCCGAACAGCACATTTGCTCTCACCAACTACCCGACTCAAGTAAGGTATAACCAACTAAATCAAGATGGCTGCTTTCTATTTTTTACTTCACTCCCACTTATTCTAAAATCATTTGTTTGAAAGAGACAGCAGATATGTTTAGAATAAAATACAAAACAATTACAACAGAACAGCTTAATATTTGACAAAGTAAATTGTTCGTGGAATTTCAAGTTTCATAATTTATTGAGACGAATTTTTAGCATTCAAATGTTGTTTTATTAATATTATAATATAAAAAAGGCGAAAATGGAGAAAAGCAGCAAAAAACGAAGTAGAAAATCTAAATTAGTGCCGCGCGAGTATTTGGATTCTGATGATGAAAACATTGCTCTTATGCAGGTACCACCATTTTGTGATATATTGTAATAATTAACGTTATGTGAACTTAAAAGTATGTTTAATTGAAGAAGAAGTCGCTTTTAGTGACATATAATTTAACTTACCACTCTTTTCGCTTACATTTGTATGCTTATTGCGAACTTGGTTTATGATTTTATTGAGTGGGTAGATTTTATTTTCATTAACCCACATTGTGTTTTTGCGAATATTATTATATTTTTATTTGAAATATTTACATTAGCTTGCCTATAATCGTGAAAGAAACATAAAATAAGGAAATATTAATAATTTGATAGATTATTTAAAAGAAACATATATTGTTTTTTAGATATAACCTCTTATATTAGAACTTAAAAGACTAAGTAACTAAATATGCATATTATATGTTTTGACTTTTAGTAATGGAAATTATATATAGGCTAATATTTTAAAAGTGAATTTAATTTATTGAATATTATGTTTTATTTTAACTTTAATTTTTAAGGGACTATAAAGCATTTACATTTGTTATTTAAATATATAATAAAGAAAGAAAACACTTGTATTTCTATAAATACTATATTGTAGAAAATATAATATAAAATACTATTTAAATAATTAATTCACAAATGATGAGTCTTTTTTAAATTAATATAACATATAATAAATGTTCAATTTCATAGGTGTTGTATTACAATACATTATACAAAATATATACAAAAAAAATAAAACACTCGAGTACACTACTACAGTTGGTTGAGGAACTGTCTTCTTAGATAGGTTACAAAATAACCCATGAATACAATGGTTATTTACTAAATGTTAATATTTTTACAAGTAAGTACATTTCCAGTCCAGTTCTTAAATTTAGGTGCTTTGCGTGCCAGTAGAATACAAGTCACTTTGCCAATGTGACGTTGTATAAAGAAGTACATTTTTTGAGTCAACATTCACCATTTTAATGTGAAATCGGCAACTTGTCTTTCCTTATCTTATTTTTAAAAACTATCATCAATCCAACTTAAGTAAGTTGTAAATAAGTATGCTAACTAATAATTCAACTTATAAGTTGAATTAAAAAGAAAGCTTACAATTTGCTGCATTATTTCTCTTTCATTATGAGAGTGCAATATAGTTAAATGCTGAAGGCATGTATGAAGATGATATGCTGCTAAATGCTAAAATTGAGAAAATTGAGTTTTAAATGTTGGAAGTTTAAATAAGGCTTTTTCACCTTAAACGGTTTTTGTAATAGCACTGGAATTAGATTTTAATTATGTACATTTAGTATTTACAAATATAACTGCTTTTCTTGTTCTTAATTTTTTTATTTTAACAATATAAAATTATTATGACAAACTTTTCATACAATATAGACAATTGTGGGGCAGACCTCTAATGTTTTTTGGTATGATTTCCATTTATGGTTCTGATTATGTAAGATAGAGCATACTAGAGTATATAAACACCATGTCACAGCCATTGTACAAAAAGCTACTTATTAATAAGTATAGTATAATTGTAACCACAAGTAAAACAGAAAATACTTGCTTAAAAATAGAGGAGAGGAGGAAGAGGCTAAGTGCCATAGTTCTCAGTAATCATACTAAAACAGTAAAAGTTTTGTCTGTACATTGAATATATTCACAAAAAATCTATTTATTTCGATAAGTTTAAAAAAAAGAAATTGTCTGTTTGTTTGTACGCGCACATCTTCGTCGTTACTGGAAGGATTTCAATAAAACTTTTTTTGTTGTATAGCTTTTTGAAAAGTGGAACACTTGATATAGAACAATAAAAGACTATTTAAACTATAATATATAAGAAAATGACCCCTTCACAAAAGTCGCTTAGCCTAATAGACATTTTTCGATGACATATTAAAATTGTAGGTACACGCAAACAATGTTGAGGGGAGCTACTAGTATTATTATTGTAATGTACTGTTGTAAATATGTTGTATGTCCATATTGTTACTGGAACTTTTAACATGCAATCGATCATAGTGCGACTTTTATCTCTTTTTACCGATCAATCTCCTTCGTGTGTTCTCCATTCAACGTAACATTGGGAAGTGACTTGTGCTCTACTGGCACGCTGGAAGCGCCAGAATTAAAGAACTGAACTGATTAAGTTGTAAATAAAAATCAAAAATAATAAGCAAAACAGGGTACAAACCTAATGGCTGGAGTGTCATAATATATTTAACAAAATACTTAAGTTCCGCTCCTATATGATGGAAAAATCATATAACTAAAAGAATATAGTATTATGGCAATTAATAAAATTATTGTGGTGGATATTGAATAAATTCATTGTGGTGCAGTGGGAAAGCTTCTGGCTGTTAATGTGATAATTGTGAATTCGATCCTGACTCTGGAGTATGATAATAATTAAATTATTTTCATTTACGTTATCACTTACCGTCTGGGTTTTTTGGAAAGCGGAGAATGGAGTGTCTTGACACTAGGTTCTCTCTGACCACTCTTCTATGCTGAAAGAATGAAAGCTAAAAAATATAATAATATACTAAAATGTATAATTTATTTTATATTAAACTTTATATTCATAACTGACTTTTAACTTAAATATGTGGTCTGGGTAAATAAAATGCGTTGTTAAATTTCGGCACTTAACTTAAAGAAAAGTCGGTCCACTTTTCACTTAAACACCTATAGGCTCTATTGTATTTTTTTTAACATACAAAGCTATTACATTTTGAACCTGCAACTATAGTTTGCCTAACCTAACCTAATATATTTATAAATTAATACATTATATTTCAGCATGAGATTGAACTTGAGCTAGCAAACATAAAAGCTCAGTCGATACTAAAAAAACTAAGCGCAAGTAGCTTGAGTAATCAAAAAGATTTCCAATTTTCGGTTAAAGTTGAAGTGGAAAAGTGTGATGATGAAAGTGAGAAACACAGCGGTAAAAATATTGATCATACGGTAGTTGAAATTGATACTACACGTGAAAATAGTTTTGTTAAACCAGAAAATGTTAAAGTTACACCAAGTACAAGTACGACAGACGTACAGACAAACACAGAAGATGTTGCTGTCTCCATTAAAAAAGAGTTGGAAGTAGATATCGTGGAAGCTGAAGAGAGTCCAAACAGAAGAGCAGATGGAAATTCAAAGAGTACAGATGAAGAGAAAGAGGATTTGGATGAAGAGAATGATGGGCGGATCTCGCTCGATCTCGTAGATGAAAGTGGTATTAGAGTGGAATCAGTTATGAGTTTAGCTGTTCCCGACGTAGACGTTTCTTATAATATCACAGACAAAATGATTTATGATGAATTTCAAATTGTTTCTAAACAGACGACCAATTACGCTGACAAATTACTAGGAATTAGGCTTAGGAATTATTTCGAGAGGGATGTTACGGGTGTGTTACCTCAATGCGAGATCGATGAAGGTATCCAAGAAGCTTTGAAAAAGTGGAAAACTTGGCAGTACGCTTACCCTACTGTACGCGGCCCACCACTTATGTACATATGCAGTAAATGTAAGATGGGATTTTGGCACTTGCATGATTTTAGAGAGCATCTCAAAGGCCATGCCTATATAAATTTTACGTTCGTCTATGAAGAACATTTGAGTTATATTATTGCGCATCTCTCGAGAAAAGCGGATAAACTGATCTTGAGTTTACAATCAGACTGTTGGAGATGCGGCAAAGGTTTCAAGAGTCATAACGATGTTATTTTTAAATGTAGCTTTTGCAACCGATATTTCGAGACGTGTTTGCTTATGTCTATACACGAGGGTGTGTGTGATGAAAACAAAAGGAAGTTTATGAAATTAGAGAATATACATATTCAGAGGAAATGCCCTGCCTGTCCGTACAAGCATTGGAGGAGGGAGGACCTGCAGCGGCACATGTTGGGAGTGCATTCAGTTAGAAGTGATGTTCCGATAATCTGGTCCTCTAAGGTGTGCTTGAAGTGTAGCGTGACGTACAATCACCATACGCTACACGAGTGTCTAGGGACACCGGCTATACACGCATGTATGTTTTGTTCTAGAAAGTTCCATAACAAACATAATATTATGATCCACTATTGGATGACACCAAACGATTTTGAGTGTAGGATTTGCAAGAAAGTGTTGAAAAAGGAGTGCATGGAGCAAGAACACTTGCTAAGCCATTCGGAGAATTACACATTTGTGTTTAAATGTATAATTTGCGAGGACTCTCCATGTTTCTTGGACACGAGACAGAAAATAAAACATAAATATGGCTGCCATAAGAGGCTTAGGAAAACGCTCTTTGAAAAGGTATGTTACTTATTTTTGTTTCTCATTTGGGGAAGTGACAATAATGAAATTACTTTCTTTTTTCCGCTCTATTAAAACTAAGCGCGGCGTTGAGCTCCGCCACTAAACTCTCAATGTCTTGAATTTAGACGGATATCGGGAGAACGGAGTGTCTTGACACAAAGTTTTCTATATACCCTGCTACAGGATAAAGCTGGAAGCTAAAAACGCCCTTCAATTTAGTTAGTAGCTTCTAAAGACGATAGCAAGAGAAAATCTTTTGGATCCATTCAAACGTTCTGAGTAAATTTAAAATTCGCCCTTGTAAGATTTCCGACATTTCGACCAGAAAGTATAGCTTATTTGTCAAGACTCTGGACCCCTTGGACGTGTACAAGAAGTGCGGATTAATGGCTTGACATTTTAAAATTTATATACGAAATTCTATTTTATATCAATATAATGAGTATTATTGGCACAATCTTATATAAAGATTGTTAAATTTATATTATCATTTCCACGCCCAGCGCGGCAAAAAAACAAAACATACAATGCGCAATGTATCAACGGAATTGGGAAAAATGGAAATAGGAGTTTGTTGGCACTAGGTTTTAAGCAGCTAATGCGTGAAATTAAAAATGTATGTATGTATTCCCTTTTTATATCTTACAGCTAATCGTACCTAGGTCTCTCTTGAAAAAATTACGAGATAAAAGTTCTAGTCAAGAAGATAAACCTAGTCATGGAGCAATGGGTAAGTTAATGACAATGTGTAATATTTATATAAAACTCGCTGTGTCCGCGACTTTGTCAGCGTGGAGCTCTAAAATAAAAGGAGCCTATGTTAATGCTTAATATCAGCTATGCGCTAGTGAAAATGCCATCAAAGTCGGTTCAGCCGTTTCAAAGATTAGCCGGAACGAAAAGACAGACTGACAGACAAAAAAATGTACATACATACGCATTTAGTAAAATGCAGGTATTTTAATATTATAAACAGACACTTTTTATATACATACACATATTTATGTGCATATTTGTTAAAATATTAACTTGACCCCTTGTATATGTTATTTTAATTTAACTATGGACTTTTTTAACTATCGATATAAATTTGACTACATTTGTAATTTTGTCTTAAGTGTTGGAACAATCTATACATATTATAAAAATGTAACTGATCGCTTTAAGTACATGGAAGATACATCAAAAAATAAAAATATAGTACCCAAAATAATGGTCTTTAATTTTCTTTACTGTTTGTGTGTGTGATTATGCAAGCTAAACTTAAAAGCGGCTTAACCGATTTACGATTTACTGTACATGGAAGATATATGAGAAAAAATATTATTGGGGGCATTTATCAATGTAATAGAACCCAAAAGAATGCTCTTAATCTTTTTTTCTGTTTGTCTGTGCGTTCGTGCACACTTATCTCGGAAATGGTTTAACTGATTTAAATGGAATTTTGACTATTGTATTTTGGTAAACTTCCCTTAACGTTTAGTGTTTATTTTTTTTCAATAAATTCATAAATAAAAAAACTACAAGAATATAAATTTTGTTCCACAAAAATCCTAAAAAATAACTGGGTTATTAAGTTGTTTGAAACTTTAATCAATTCACTTTATAGATATTGTCTATAAATGATAATTGTTTTCATAATTCAACTATATTATAAATTAAAGCAAAGTTTGTGATTTAAGCGAGAACGCGGGCGGACGAAAAAACTAAATAATTAGTTATAGCCGTGAACTTAATGCAGGCGATACCGGGAGCGTGTCGTTAGTACTTTAATATAACACATTGCTTTTAATAAAATATCTACGTCCATGTGTTATAGATATACCAGAAAGAGATGTTGATTTCGAAAACAATATAACACAAAACGTTATAGATGTCAACAATACTGTAGCACCAAACTTATATATTATTGTATATAATAAAGACAAACTGCAAACCATTCAAATTAAACAAGAAGTTGTTGAAGAGAAAGTAAATGACGAAGATGAATTACCCAAATCTAATGTCAAGACCTATAGTCGAGATAGAACCAAACGTAATGCTGAAAATGAAACAGAAAATGTAATGGAAATAAAGAAAATGGCTACTTTAGATAGTACAAAAGTTAAAGAAGAACCGGTCGATTTTGAAGTTGATGAATTTAATGAAGTTAATGATATGAACGTAGATAATGAAGTCAATGGTGAACAGAATTCGGCAATTGAAGTAGAAGATTTTATTTTGCCAATCAAATTTGATATTAAAGAAGAACTAGATGATTGTAGTGAAAATAATACTATGGATAGTGGATTGAGTTTGAAGATATTGGAAAAAGAGGATACTAGAAAGAGGTAAAGAGCTTTATGTATATTTTGTTGTATGGTAAGGCAGAATACGGTGTTAAGTTCCGCCATTCAAATGCTTGAAGTGGAAAGAGGAGAGTCTAGACGCTACATTCACTGTCACGCTGTGTAGTTAGGGATTATTTGGTTTTATTTAAAAAAAAAAGAAATCTTTTTTTAACATTATAAAGTGTTACACACACTTGAGATATTGAAAAACATTTTCAGAACTCGCGCCGTTTCTTGTAAACCGTCCAAGGTTTTCTAGATGCGCCGGTTCAAATCCCGCTGCGTTCAAATTTTTATACTTTTTCTGTCTCGTTCACCAGAGTGAAATATAGAAAAATAATTTCATTATGATCAAACCACCGAGTCGAGGGAATCAAACCCGCAACCAATCGCGTTTGCATTAATAGACACTGCGATGACGAGATGCGATTTATTATATATAATTTTTATATTTATACTACTTTTTTTCAGCAAATCTACCAAAGAGAGAGATCCGTATGTGTGTGATGCCAAAAGGTACAAGAGAATGGGCGGTGAGGGATGTATGAAAATGATCCATCAGGAGAAACACTTTTACCGTTGCACCAAATGCAATAATCTATACAGAACTTTCAATAAATATTTACTGCATTTTCCTGTACACGATTACAAAGCTATGGCGTGCCCGCAGTGCTTAGTGGAGTTTGACACAGTGGACCTACTGGCAAATCATGTTAATCTCCACATCAAATATAACTTTGTCATTGTACATTCTATTAATAATAAGAAAGATGATTGTACGTTCCAATGCAAGAAATGCCAGGAGGCGTCTGTTGTGGGTGAGTTTTTTATGCATTGGGAGATGCATTTGCATGTGCAGGAGCAGGCCAAATTACAGGACAGCGAGTGTGCTGTTGATATGGATGGGAAGCCTTATTTGAAGGAAATGATCGGTGAGTTGGTGGTTTTGTAAAATATGTAATAATAGAACAATTGACAGCAGTATTCATATTTCCTCGGGTCATTCAGTGCTACCTCAAACAATAATCAAATCCGCTATCTTTCAGCATATATACAGAATACAGAGAAATATGCATCGAAATCTAGAACGTGCAAAGAATGTAAGAAGCATTTTGAAAGGAGAAACGATTATAAACGACATTGCATAGAGCATCTTCTAACTGATGCTTACTCGGAGCAGTCAAAGTATGGGAAATTGAAGTGTCAAATATGTGGTGCTGGTTTCGAAGGTGGTGACAGGTGAGCATTGGTAGCAGGTGAAAATATAGAAATGAGATTGACAACTTAGAAAGACGCTTTTGTTTGGCATTTTAAAGTTGAACGTTTTTGTTTTGAGTTAATTAGACGAGTCTAGTAATCAAATTATTGATATTATTATTTTTTTAACATTCAAATATTTAAGAAGGCTTTTCTTCTTGCTACATTACATTTTCATCATTACATTTACACAAAAAATGTTGCTCTTTTTGCTAAAAATGTTATTTTTCTTTGGGTTTGAATTTTTGCAATTGACATTTCATACATATCATAAAAAACAAACGTTTGACCTTTTATTACGTTTTTAAATCATTTTGTAAATTTAAATGTTTTTGTTTTTTTTTTGGTAATTGTCTACAATTAATTCACAATTTAACAGTGAAAAGGTTTCTAGTTTTGTCCAACTTTTTTGGTATAGTATAATTCATTATAAATTAATTTTATTAAAAATATATACTTTACATAACATGAAAAATGTTTTTTTTTATGTTAAATTTTGAAGTTTGTTCTAGATACAAGCGTCACTTGCGAGACCACGCGTCTTTGCCCGTCTATAAATGTGAAATGTGCGACAAAGCGTTCAGTGACTCGAGCAACTTCTCCAAGCACAAGAAAGTGCACAATCTGTCCGTACTCATTTGCGCCACTTGCGGAAAGAAGTTTCAGAATAAAACGTATCTGATTAAACATTTGGAGGTGAGTTTTTGCATGTATAATGGCGGTACTTAACATACATCATTTAGTGTCCAGAATGAAAATAATTTATTTAAAATCATTCCTCCGAGTGTGTATCCGAACCCAAAACTTGTAACAGACTGACTTATATTCACACTGCGACACTATGGTGTAATTTTAATTGAAGTGATTTTTCTTGTCTGTTTGTTGGTTTTAAATATTTTTTTTTATTTCTTTGGAATGGTATGCATGGATGGATTTTTGTGGTATATTGTTGTCATTTTTTTTACACTCTGTATAGTCCTCATTCTGTCTCTATCTATCAATGTAAGAAAATGTTGCAATATTATTTTGATTTACATTTTCTTGTCTGATTTTTTTGAAAATGTGCACGGGTGTCCAATTTCGATGACAACACCTAGCATGAACCTGATGTCGTTTTCAGACAATCAGGTGCACTAAAAGGAACACGCTCCTTTTAGTTTTTATTTTAAACTAATTTGTTATCAATTTGAATTAAAAAAAATATTATTTAAGACTCGTTCGTTCTTAATAAATTTGATAAGTCTATTTGTATATATGATGATAATTAACTTAATGATGTCATGCTAAATATTGCGGACACCTCCAAGATGACGGACTGGTTTTTTTATGCAACTTATGCATATAGGTGGCAAATGAAAGGGATTGAATTTCCAATACAATTAAAAGAAGAAACATTGATTTTATTTTTTTTAAATTATATATTAATTACATTATATTATTTTTAATTTTTTATGTTCTTTTTTTATTGTTTCTTTTATTTTTATTAATCATATTTTTTTTTTCTTTACGCGTCTGTCGCATTTGTTGAAGGGGGGTGGCGGTGGGGAGCACTTTATATATAGTTGTTCAGTGGCGAAACTCAACGCCGCACTTTGCCTTATAAGTCCAGGGAAATAATAATAATTAAAGACATGCATATATGAAGGTGGGATATATCGCAAAATTAGAATTTAGAGAAAATTTCGTTTAGAATTTGAAAAGTGATGTTAAATGACGTTAAACTGTGAAAATATTTGTTATAATATAATCGGAATTAGCTCGTAATTAGGTAGCTTCTTTGTTCGAATTGAACTGAAATCCAACCCACAACCATCGCGTTTATAGTCCCACTGTGACACTTTAAATTAAAACTTTTCCTTTCTTGTATAATTTTTTTTAGCTACACACTACGACGAAGCCCATAGAATGTGCCGACTGTAATAAAGAATTCTATTCTCAATCGGTTTATTTAAGGCATTTGAAGAGAACGACACCTAAATATAGGTGTCAGATTTGTAAAGCGGCGTTTAGAACCGTTAAAGAGAGATCGGATCACATGTGGGAGGTAAGGGGAGGGGGGGTGTATGAGGGTCGTGTTTTGGGAGTTCTTCTATGCGTAAATGATGGTTTTGAGTGCATTTATGCTTTAAAAACTTGGATGTTTGGTCTTTTGTTGAGAATTTTTCATAAGGAAATGTGTTGTCATGGTAAATTAAATCCAAAATTTTAATATTGATGTTAAATATCTTCACTTGTTGTATTTTATGAAATGAAACTGACTTATTTTTTCAATCCGTTTTTTTTTATTCAGAATTTTAATGTTTATGACTTAAATGACTTAAACGTTTATAATAATTCATATCACCATTTATGTATAAAACTGTGAAGATAAGAAAATACAATATCACCTCCATACATGCGTGTGTTCAATATTAACAGTAACAAAGAGATAGGTTGGAGAGAAAGAAAGATAGAGATATAAGAGAGATAGAGAGATAAGATGGAGATATCGAAAGAAGTAGTTTGAAACTATTTTAGTGTAGTTTTTTAATATTTTTACAAGTTACAAATAGAAAAAAAGTTGTTGCTACTGATTGAGGCTTTTCTGGCAACATTTTTTAGCGCCTGTGTTTTTTTAATTTAATTTATATTATTTGTATAGTTTTTTTTTTATTTTTATTTTGTAAGTAATGAAAATCTAGTTTGATATTAAGAAGGTAATTTCCAAATTTAGATATTCTTATAAACTAAGCTGTATTAGTCTTCTGAACCTAGTTTAAACTATGAAAATTTTCAAAAATTATTAAAACAAAAAATCTTATCAGAAGGCATTCTGTAAACGCGATAGTTGTAGGTTCGATACACGCTCGGAGGAGTGTGTTATGTCATCATTATTTTCATTTCTCCGCTGTGGTAAAACAATAAGTGTCGCTGGGTTCCGCCACTCAGCACTCGAATTCGGGTGTTAAGTGGAGAACGGATTGTCCTGAAAGGAAGTTCTATATGCCTATTTGCATTACCTACAAATTGATCTATCTATTATTACCTACAAATTGATCTATTTATATTTTTTATCAAAATTTACTTCATTTTGCCCCATAACTCATCACATGACATTATAACAAAAATACTCATTATATTATAATTTTCCAACACTAAGTCCTCTGCCTACCCTGCTAGGGAAATGAACTCGCACTCATCGATTATTATTTTCGAACTCACAGGTGCATCAAAAGAGGAACTGTAAAGCGGACTGTCCCGCGTGTCACATCAGATTTAGGAAAATATCGGATGTGAAGAAACACTTGAAGGAAAAGCATGAAGTTAAAAGTCTTATCGGCTCTTTTGGGTAGAGAGTGAGTTTGAAAGAGAGAGACAGAGTTTTTTGTTTCAGCTTAACGCTTTTTCTACTAACTAGTGTTAAGACACTCTTTTCCACACTAAAGAGAAACACTATAGTTAGTGTTAAGACACTCTTTTCAAGTGCGTTTTGGAAGGACATGTGTTTTTTTTCAGCTGCACACTAGAACATGGAGATAATAGTAATGACGTGTGTTATGGGTAAAGAGTGAATTTAAAAGACAAAGTGACTTTTTTTCAGCCTCACGCTTTTTTTTCTAGGTTCTACTTCAAGGGTCTTCCAGAATTTTGTTTTGTGTGAGGTTTGTTTTGAGTGAGTTTTGTTAGAGAAAAGGAGAATTAGCGTGCGTGAGAAAGAAGGATAGCGTGGTTTTTTTCAGCTTGATGGTTTTTTCCATAGCAGTGTAAAAAATATATATAATTATAATGTAATTCCACTTCTATTAGTTATAATAGATAAAAGCGATGATAAAACAATGTTAAACTGTTAATAGTTTAACATCGCTTTTAAAATGTTGACGGAAGAAAACTATAAACTTTAATTTTCTCGAAATTCTAATTTTGCGACACTTTACCTTTATCATGCATGTGTTAATATGATCTAAAATATTAGGTAGGGTCTAAAACCATATTACTCGACGGTAGTCGATTCGATGCGCAATTGGGGGGAATGATTATATATATTTATTTTGCATCACTCCGCTGCAGTCATGACAAAGCGCTGCGTTTAGTTCCAACGAGTGTCTTGATACTAGGTTCTCTCTGAAGCTGAAATAGTTGCAGTAAAGTGTTAATATAACTGAACTGTAGTTACAGTAGATTTAAATAAAATCATTTTTTATTAGTAAGTTAGCAGTTAGTTAGCTGTATACTAAAATTGGTATTAAAGGATATTTTATTTTTGCGTTTTGAACAAAATTTTTTTTGTGGCTCTTTTTTAAAGGAAGGAAGGAAATGGTTTAGTTTTTTTTGTGTAAAAAGGAAGTATTATTTAAAAAAACAACAGTTATTGTAACATTGACTTTATTATTAAAAGTTAAGTTCTAAATAAAGAGTTCTACATCTAACTGTTGTATAAACAACAGTTTGATGTAAATATGTTTTACTATATATAAAATATTGTTCTTGACTAATATTTTTAGTAATATTATGTTATTTTGACATTTTGAAGCGAATAAGCTTGTATTTTATGGTTTTGTCAGTCACTCATTGCTTAACTGACACTCTTATGTAATTTATGCCAGTAATTTAATGACACATGTGACATTTGTACAATATTTAAATGTAATGTTAAGACTTGAGTTTTTTTTTTTTTACATTTTGTACATAATTTTTTTGCTTTAATTATGAATTTCATGTGACAGTTGTGTTTATTATTAATACTGTTATTATTAAGTTTGAAATAAAATATTTTTTTATTTATTGTTTTTTTTGTTATTTGTATTAATTACGATACAAATTTATGATTTAAATAATTGTAACTTTTTTGTTTACGAACCGATTGAAATTAAATAAATACTAAATGTTTATGAAAGTTTACCGAAATACAATAGTCAACTGCATTTAAATCAGTTGAGCAGTTTCTGAGTTGAACTTGCATAAATGCAATGCGTGCAATGCACACAAGCAGTAAAGAAAATTAAAAATTATTATTTTGGGTACTATATTATAGGTATTATATTGATAAATGCCCTCAGTAATATATTTTTTGATGCATCTTCCATGTACAGACAGTGATCAGTTACATTTTTATTATATGTAGAGATGAAATGTAAAAAAGTCGACACCTACACCGGAACCCAGGACTTCTTTAGTTTCAGTTAATACGACCTGTTGATACTGACGATATACTTATTCCTCGCTTGAATCTAAGCGAAGGGAACAGGGCAGCTAAGAAACCTAAAGTACCTGAAACCAAACCAGACACATTTGTCCTCAACATTTACATAGGTTTGGTCATGTGGCAAATGTGCGCGTCAAAGATTTAATAATGACGAGCTTAGGCATTTTGTTAAGAACGATTCATCAAAGATCTTTGACATCGGAATCATTTCTACCTTTGTCTAAATTTTATAAAATAAGTCAGGATTTAGAATATAACTATAAAGCGACCAGACTTCACTGAAATAAGATTAGACAAGTGAGTTCATCCATGGTTTGACTCTGCAAAAGATCAGACTATAAGAGCCTTAAGGCACCTGGCAGGTCCTTTGTGCCGAATGGAAGAGAACAACATAACTAGCCATTTCGTCAAGCACCAAATGTGTCCATTCTCGAAAAAGCCGAAACACGACAGATTCTGCTACACAAATTATATACAATTCTACGAGGGCTGCCTCCGAGCGTATCAGAGTCAGTGGCAGATGGTTTGGGTTCCGAAGGCTCATCTCGGTATAATCACGAGAATCCATCTGCAATTTCCCTCCAAGCCATCAGTTATTCTTCCGTCAAAATAATTATAAAGCGGTTCGAAACCGCTCAGACGCCATGATCACTCTCAAATAAATCATCAAAAATTCTATGGGGGCTGCCTCCGAGCGTATCGGAGGCAATTGCAGGTTTGGGCTCCGAAGGCTCTTCTGGAGATAATCACGGGAACGCATCTGCCAGTTACCCCAACCCACCATCGATTCTTTTTTAAATAACAATCATAAAGCGGTTCGAGACCGCGCAGATTCTAAACATGTCATTTTACATACAGGAACTATTAAAATGACCTGCCTCTCTTTCGAATTCGAAGCTCAAATAATACTACGCACGCTTAATTTTGCCTCATTCGCCGTTGCGTTCCAATAGGTCTTCTTCAGTCCTGTCAGTTGCTTTTGCATCTATGTCGACACGTGCGTCTGTACGTGCCACCTGGCGGGCCAGTGGAGATATTAAGAGAAGTAAAATTAGTCTAGAAAGAAAAATTAGTCTGGTAGATTACAACGCTAGACTCCATTGACTCTGAGCGCGTTACAGTACTAGTTAATACGATATTTTTGGACAACAGATGGGGCAGAATTCGGAATGAGGCATAGTTAGACGACCAATTGATATCGGGACAATGGAAACAATTCCAGAGAAAATGGTATAACAATCAAAAGGAGAGGTTTGCAATTATAGCAGCTGTCAGGCACTGTAGATTGCAACTCACCGGTCATCACTTATACCTGAAATCACATTTTGGAATTGGACAGTGGTATCCTATGTGCATAAATAAAGGAAGAACACTATCGATGGCACTACTTTATATGACTCTTTCTCTTTGTCCAATAATATCAATTGCTAAAATTATTGGACAAAGAGAAAGAGGAAAGCTCAACGATATTGCTGACCCCTGTTGCAAAGGTATTTCGACAGCTTGGGACTATTTAAATAGATCCTTTTGCGAGCAGGACGAGAGTTGAACATACCGTTTCCACAACTCTCGTCCGTTACCAATAATTGCCAAGATCTATTAGCAGAAGTTTGCAAATTCTTCAGTCGTCCATGGCGATATTGACTGGCGTGAGGGTTCCGCCGCTAAATCTGATGCCGCGAGTCCACCACCTGAACTCGGCTCGGATGCTCGCTTGATTGCCAGATCATCGACAACGAGCAACATGCAGGCCCAAGGATTTAGATTTTGATAAACTGGCGACATATCATAGATTGGACAAGAGCGACAACAAATTCACTGTTTCCAAGTAATTTTTTTGAATTTAATTATTAATTATTAAATATCGCATAGGTAAGGAGCCATTGTGGCATAGTGGAACAGCTTCTGACTAAACGCATTGTGGGTTCAACCCCACTCGAGGGCATGATTAAAATTTAACTTATTTTCATGCTCTGGCGCAATGTTGAGTTACGCCACTCAACACGGAATTTCACGATTTTGATGGGTGCGTAAAAAACGGAGTGTCTTGACCCTAGGTTCTCTCCGACTACCCTGCTATGCAAAAAAAAGGGTGGGGCCGTTTTTCTTTATTGTTAAAGTAGTATGTAATTTTTAAATTAAAAATTTGTAGATAAATAGTGTAAAAATAAATATTAATCATGTGTGATAACTATAAATAGACAATAGATATACTTGTCTTCCCGTGTACGTACTGTTACAACCCTAGTTCGCCTTTTTGCTTACTCAAGTCCCTTACTAGCAATATAATTTAGTTACTGGGTTTAACTAAAGCCTATCAAAGTAAATTTAATGTGTACCTTCTTTGTAATATATTTGAGAATATATGATAATTTGTATGATTTAGCTTGTATGGTATGGATGCATTTTTTTTTTACATAATTGTTTTGTTATTGATAAAAGCCACAGAAATACATACTTTATATAATTAATATTATAATACCACATCAATAACTTAAGTATGTGCACTTTGTTAAAGCACTGTTTTAAAGAGGCCAAAAGCCAATTGCCTATTTTTAATTGTTGTGGACAAAATAAATAGTATAACTTCTT
The DNA here is from genome assembly GCA_038994665.1 of Podotricha telesiphe. Taxonomy (NCBI): domain Eukaryota; kingdom Metazoa; phylum Arthropoda; class Insecta; order Lepidoptera; family Nymphalidae; genus Podotricha; species Podotricha telesiphe. Next base: position 689,555 of record JAOYRR010000468.1, read on the forward strand.
AGATAAACATGTTTTCAGAAAACGCAAAAAAATTTAGCGTAGCGGGATTCGAACCCGCGCATCTTGGAAACCGTCCAAGACTTACAAGAAGCGCCGGTTCACAACGTTAAATTTTTTACACGTTTTCTAAAGATATGTTTTTTTTTCAATTTCCTAAGTGTGTGATAAACACATTAAAATGTTAAAAACATGTTAGATATTTAAAATTAATAAACCAATGAATAATTTTTCTTTTATTTATCACCTTATGAATAGTGAATAATAAATAATATGTGTATTTGAAATAAGGTAGGCCTTATTCAACGAATTTACATAACCTAAACTCTTTTAAGGTATACAGAGACAGTAAGATATCTATTGATTCTTGAAAGCCTAGCTTAAAATTATTGAAAATGTTTCGTCTCAAAAATTGCTAATTGCATATGAGGATAAGTATGTTAGTCTTTAATATAGATCGCGAATCAACAAGTTCGAAGGAGCGCTCCCATTCGTGTCGAGTGGCTGAACTCAACGCACTATCTTAAGTACTAGAGCAGAGAAATAAAATATTATACAGTTAAAGACATCTTTCCTAAGGTCTAACTAACCACTATCAATATCTTTGACTAACGATCCGCAATGACTAACAAAATTTTGTAATTAAATATTTTTGAACAGATTGAAATAAAGTAAATACTAAAATGTAAATTGATCAAAATGCCATAGCTGCAGTTGCTGAGATTAGCGAGCACAAATGCACAGATAAACAGAAAAAAATATTAAAGCATGTTTTGTTTTGCCTTATTAAAAACAAATTAAAATTTTATAATATATATATTATATACATTCAAAATTATATATATAGAATCGGTGAATAAGTATTAAACAAACCTCTACACCTAATAAATAAAACATCCTAAATATAGTCAATTAAAAACTTTATTTAGTTCACTTTTTAGGCGCTGCCTTCTTCTCTGGCTTCTCCGATTTCGGTTTCCTCTCTTTCTTGGGTGGAGGCGCGGTTTTCTTTACGGCTGGCTTCTTGGGTTTCTTTGAGACAGCCAGCTTTATTGACTTCGCTCGCTTCTCTCTGAGCTTCTGCGCTTTTACTGCTGGGTCAGTCTCAGGCAGTTTGATCTGTGAATGGTGCATATTGGGGTGTAAGTGTGGGTCAAGTTGGTGGTTTCAGAGGTTACTTTAGATGCTAGCTCAGTAGGTGTCAACGTGAGTAATCATGGTGGTCATAACCCAATGCTCTGATAGAGAATCATCATTTGAGTAAATTTAAGCAATTAGTATTGCAGTGTGACTATGTCTGACTGGAAACGCGATGGTATTGGGTTCAACAATACACACTAGAGGGAATATTTGTAATCAAATTATTTTTTAATTTCTCTGGTCTTATAAGATACAGATTTAACTTTTAAAAAAATATATAAAATCCACTTACTCCACGCTTCTCAGCGACAGCTAACGCCCTCAAGTTGCTCTTCCTCTGCTGATCCAGCACTGCTTTCCTCTTGAGCACAGCGGCATATGGGTTCAAACGGAGCATGGCCCTCGAGTTGGTCAACGGATTCAATTTTCTGGTGGCGTGGACTACTCGCTTGCTGAAAAATATATTTTATGTGTTAAATATTAAGCTTTTTTTGGGTATTTTACGTAAAATGATATAGTTTAACTCAGTAAGTGTCAACGTGAGTAATCATGGTGTTCATAACCCAATACTCTGATAGAGACTTTCATCATAGAAGCAGTAAGACTTATCTCTAGTTAGCATCAATTAATTTAGTCATCTTGTATAATAATTAAGGAGATGTAGCGGTGTCAGCGCCTTCGTCCGTGGAATTCTAAAATAAAAATAGCTTAAATACACCTGTCATTAAAAATCCCGACAAAATAGGTCCAGCAGTCTCTGAGATTAGCCGGAACAAAAATTGTAAAAAATAATATTTTTATGATTATTTATTTTAATGTATGTATGTCTAAATCAAATAAAGATAAATATATTATAAACAGTATAATCAGAGGATGATATGACACTTTATACTGTTAGTTATGTATTTAAATTATTTTCGTAGAAGAGAGGGACCTGACTCTTTGACCCTGCTGTATGGATATAGCCTTAAAGCTGGAAAAATAATAATCATCAAATAAAAATATACAAAACATACTTGGGGCCACGTAGGACCTTCTTGATCTCATCAGATTTGAGCAGCCTGGAGAGGTCGGTGTTGGCCATCTTGGGCTGTGGCAAGTTGAAGTTCTTCTTTAGCTTCGATGGTGACTTCCACGAGCCGAACAGGCTGTCTGTACAATTAATTATATTATATTATATATTATCTTCATATTTGTGGACAGAGATAATCTCTAAAATTCGTGGGTTTAGTGGCTGAGCTCGAACGCCGTGCTTTTTCTTACCAGAGGAGAAATAAAAATAATTCAAATCTCAAATGGAGAAATATACAACCTTAAAGTAGTGTAAATAACAGTTAAAAAATTATTAAACTTTATGGCAAAAATGCCTTTCATCATTTTGGAAAAGAGCTGATGATACTTTTTACAAAGTGCTAAGAATCATCACAAAAGAAACTTGCTTCCGAATCGAAATCACACACACAAATAAAAATGGAGAAAAAAGAGAATCAACTCACCGAGCCTCTTAAAAGCAGACTGGGTCCATATAATGAACCTACCCACATGACCTCCGGGAGCCAGCTTCAGCAAGTTCAATTTGTTCACACTCAGCATTTCAACACCAGGGATGTTACGGAACGCTTTCGATAGGCCCTGGACGATTGTGAAAATTATTAAATTTTATTTTATAGCTGTACTACCATCCTTTATTTTGTTTTACCAACAAAATACAGCATTATATGCTACATTATTCAACACGAAAATCTTGACTTTTTAGTTAGTTACACTTCCCTGCTTCCCGGTAAGACAAATACCGGAATTGAGAATTCGAATGCAAAATGGAGAATGGAGAGTGTCTTGACACTAGGTTCTCTCTGCCTACCCAAATAGATATAGGTGAAGCTATTTTTTCTTCTTTTACATCACTATTATGTGATAGTGAAGTTAATGTAAACCACACGTCGACACACTAGCCAAGAGTCCTTAACTAATGTTTCCTTCGGGTTTCTTATGATATTCCCTCAAGTATTGTAACTCAGTACAAATTGGATATGTAAAGAGTAAGAGTTTAAAGGGATGTGTGTACAACGGGATGTATGATGTGTTTTACAACTTAACGCTTTGCCCGTATAGCAGGGTATTCAGAGAGAACCTAGTAGTGTCAAGGCAACACCCGAAAACTCAACATTGCGTATTGAATGGAACTAAACGCCACGGTTTTGTCTTACCAGAGCGGAGCAATGAAAATAATTTATATATAATCATTCCTCAGTTTAGACGCTGTCAAACTTTTTATATGCATTATATTAAATACTATTTCTCTTTTTCACCTTGTCCTTGTGGTAGATGATCAGGGGTCCCTTGCGCTGAACGCGGCGACGGTTGCGCATCTTACCTTTACCAGCGCGCAGACGCTGTGATTTGTACACCTATGTATGGAACATACAAACAAATTTCAATATACATTATATATATATATATGATTTGTAACACCTTCACATTTTTTCGGCTTTGCTGTTGGGTGGCGGAACTCAACGCCGCGACCACCAGAGCATTATCAGAGCAGGAAAATGAAAATAACTTGAATATAAACAAGCTAATTAAAAAAAAAATACAAAACAATCTAGTTTCATGTCGACTATAACAACTAAGAGCAGTTTAAGTTGTTTTACTCTTTTTAAATAATAATCTTTAAGATATATGATCTTAAATTTAGTCTTACGTAGGTGGGAAGCTAACCCACTACTGCACTCAATTAAAAGAAAACAAATACAAAAATTAAAAACAATAATTAACTAGTAGAATCATATCAGTAGTTTCAAGATGTTACAGCTTCAAATCCAGCTTTTTCTAAAAATAAAAACTTAAAAAAACTCACCTTGAGCACATCAGACCATGCCTTGACTCGTCTCAAGAAGATGACAGCATCCTTAGTCTTGCTGATCTCTTGCACTTTGTCTGAGACAACCAATGGAAGTTCAGGTATCTTTTCGATGATGTGACCTGAATATACAAATAATATTATTATAATATATTAAAATATAAAAAAAAGTTGTAATGAATTGCCAGTTCTTAGTTCTGGAAAAAGGCCATAATGGCGATGAGTTCCGCTATTTTACGTAATGTCTTGAATTCGGATTATATTGAAAAACACTACTTGACACTACGGTCTCTGCATATAATAATACCCTACAATGCGACAAAAAGCGCAAGGCTTGTAACAATAATGTATAAAAAATATGCCTCATCAATGATTTGAACTTTAATATTGGTTTTGTGAGATAATGCAATAATAATTTATTGCATTATCTCACAAAACATCATTTATTATCATTTATTAATAATTTACTTATATATAATTTACAATAGGTATTATATTATAATAAACATGGAAATAACATTTGTTTTTTATGTGTAGTGGTAAATTTGCACCCGTGCCCACCACAGGGGTGTACCCAGAACGCCATATCACCACGTCACTGTTGCACTCATTCGCAGTAACACTCAATTGCATGGAAATGCAAATTAAATGTGGACATTCAGTGCATAGAGAATATTAATAATTATTATAACATGGTTCAAGTGGTATTTAAACACTTAGGATATAAACAAACATTTAAAAAAACTGAACATAGCGTAATGCGAACCTGCGCCTCTTGGAAACCGTCCAAGCGCTGCATCTGGTGTATACGCATAGCGTTCAGCGCGGTTGAACGGTCTCCAAGCAGGTCGGGTCAGGTCGGTCTCCAGAGCGGAGAAATAATAATAATGTATAACCATTCCCCCCAAGTGTTTGGAACCCCACAACCATTGCCTTTACAAGTCTTGATTAGACACTGTCCCAATGACTATAATATACGCTCATATATCATACTCATATTAAAATATTGCATTAGCTGTATCATAGCAGACATCCCTATAAAAAATACAGTTTTCTTTAACCTACCTTACAGAATACAAAAAAAAAAGATTTCTTTATTATATATGTTTTACGTTCATCGCAAGTATCAAAGTTACCAAAGGGTACCAACCTCTAGCCTGCACGAGCGCCGGTACTCCAGCGGCGGCAACAGCGGCCGCTGCCGCAGCCCTACGCTGACGTAGATTGATGCGACGGTGCCAGCGGCGCCAGGGCTTCGTGGGCGCGAACATACGACCCCCACGGCACATGTTACCGAAGGCACCTTGGCCAGATCTGAACATAACCAAAATATGTGTAATAGGCATGGTTTTTTTTTATCTCTCTGACTACCCCACTGGAAGCGTGATGCAAAAAACGTCATTTCAAACTAGTAAGGCGCAGTGGGACTGTAAAGATGGTAGTGAAGTCGATATTTACTCATGAGTATGATTATATTTATATTATTTTTTAATTTCTCCGTTTTGGCAAGTCAATAAGCCTGGCGATGAGGAGAATGGAGTGTCTTAACAGTATTTTAGCTAAAAATTAAAAAGGAGTTAATGGAGATAATCTAGTGTAACAGTGTAATTTTTTATTCTTGGATTTCCACCTGAGACCAAAACCCTGCTTGTTGAGTGGCAGAACTAAACGCAATGTTTTGTCTTATTAGAGCGATGAAATAAATTTTACATTTTACATTAATTCCTCAGAAATACATTTTTAAATGAAGAATTGTTTTAATAGTAGTTGCCTGCTTTATAATGTTAATAGTTATAACTTTTTTATTTAACCTATTAAAATGAAATTAACACCAAATGTTAAAGCTAGCTTACCACAATACAATAGTCAAAAATGTTTTTAATAGAAAATGAAGTAACAATTTTTCAGGTTCTATTATATTGATAAATGCCCCACTCATATTTTTTTTCATGTACAGACAGCCATCACAGTTACATTTTTAATATATGTATATATATTTTAAATATATAATATATGTAAGATAACTCTAAACAGTCAGTAATCCTAGACTTATTAGCAAAACTGTACAAGTCCTAGGTTCAAACTCCAAGAACACATCAGCATCAACTCACCTATGGGTACCACCACCTCGTACACGTGGGATACGAGCTACAGCACGACCTGTGCCCCATGACTCAGCACTAGTTTGATGACCTATAAAGAAACAATGTTATTTAAAAAAAGAGCCTAAAGAACCAATTGTTGAGACACTCCTTTCCATTCAATTTCTAGACATTGCATACATTATTATATACAGCAAAAAAGCATATCAACCATTGGGGATCAAACCCACAAACACTTATATTAAAGTGAGACATTTTTCCATCACACCTCTATGAGTCAGTTATGAAACCTAATTATATTAGCAAGATTAATCAATCTTTAAGTCTATTTTGCAAAACTACACATGGTTAATAGTAACATTCAAAAATGTGTAGTGGTAAATTTGCACCCGTGCCCACCACAGGGGTGAACCCAGAACGCCATATCACCACATCACTGTTGCACTCATTCGCAGTGACACTCAATTGCATGGAAATGCTAATTGAATGTGGACATACAGTGCATGAGTATAGACACTTATGAATGTAGTTTAGAAGTCTATATATTTTGCTTATACTTTTCTTCTAAATCAATTAAAATTTTCAATCAACTACCTTTAGATGCTTTAGGAAAAGGTCAGAATGATTAAATATAATAAATAAATACTGCAAAATTAAGAAAAGGTCAAAATGATTTCATATAATAAATAAATACTGCATAATTAACAAATGCTCAGCATTTCTTCCTTTTAAAAAACTAACAAAATAAATGAGTCATACATACCAGCCTCCTTACTAACAGAGTAAGGCTGTCTTGCATTCTTGGACATGGAAACGTGGACATTGTTCACAAGGTCAGGCCTGATGGGTGCCTTGAAGACAAATGGCAAAGGAACAGAGGCATCTGCCACCTTCTCACTCTTCTCAGAGTATACCGACACTAAAGGTCGGGCTACTGATAGACTCTATATGAAAAAGAAGACATTGTTTAAATTTTTATCCCATATCATGCAGAGCTGGCAGAGAGTAATGCAGTGTTAAAAAACTCCATTCTTCAATGAGTAGCAGAAATCATTTACACACTTTGACTTTACAGATCAGGGAAATTAACATAATAATTCCCAGAACAAATGAAACCTACATTAGTCAGTAATTGCCTCACTAAGCCACAAGGGCCTCATATTAATATTATGTTGTATATGTAATGTATTATAATTATTATTGTTTTCCTTATGTCGACACACCACTACTAAACCATAATGGTGTTTCCTAAGGGAACTTAATATACCCCTTAAATGTACCTGGAAGATGCAGGTGCACTCAGCCAGGAAGAGTTTGGGGATGTTATATGTGTATGTGTTCATGCATCTGATAATGATTTAATAATTTGGTAAAAGTTAAATTATGTAATTTCTAAAAATATTTTAAATCACTTCAGTTTAAAGAACCTAAATAATTTGTCTGCTTAGTTTCTTACAGATACTCAAAATAATAAATGAAGCCAATTTAAAATCTTATTAGGGTTTTCTTTGTCTGACTAAAATAATATAACTAAAACCAAGTTATATATTTAATAAAAAGAAAGGAAGTTTCCACAAAACTAAATATATTTTTTGTATTATAAATAATATTTAAATCGGTGTATTGTTCATAACTCGCTTCTGTCTTCACATAAAAATGATTACACACGACTGAAAAATCTATACAATATAATGAATGTAACCAACAAATATGGACATAACCTCTCTAAATTACAAATTTTACAACAACAGCAAAATGCCAATTCAGAGTAGTATTAATAAACTAATTAGCCTGGAGATACGGATAAAACCGAAATAACAGATTTATTGACTTTATTTTTATTATAGGGTAGTAAACATGAGTCAAGGCCAACAATGGTGTGACCCATGCATGTTGCACTTACATTGAAAATCACTATTTTTCCCTCTTATACTCCATATTTTGTGACAAGCACATATCGAATTATGCATTTAATATTCAAAAACACATTAACTTATGGATAGTCATTATACTTTGGTTATTTCTAAAATAATTGTCACCAACACGTGGACGCGACACGGACATTTTGTATTACTAAAACTACACTATCACTGTGCAACTTTCACTATTAAAGCATGTTTAAACAAAATTTTGGCACTTATAAAACAAAAACTTACCATTTCGCTATATCAGCGAAGTTGTTCCTCCAAATAAACACTAAATGCGGCGGTAAAGACCATCCGCCGTGCCACGGAGGAGTGAAAGACCGGAAGATGAAGTTTTTCTGACAACACTACCGGCAGTTGCCAATAACAAAATAAAAGTATAAAGTTAAAGCACGTTTTCTTAAACTGAATAAAATTTAGATTAAACGGAAAGTAATAATAAACAAATATGTTATATTAATCACTTCAATTTCTAAAAGCTTAAATAAATAAGTATTACTACATTATGATATTTATTAAATAAAAAACAAATCTATAAAACATTTTTTAGATTTTTCGTCTTTTTTGTAACCATTTAAATATTTTTTAACATTTTTAAGTATTAATCGCACTGATTATTCACTAAACGTTTTCTAAATATGTGTTTAACATTTAAATACTTACTAATTATAATTTAATCAAATATTAATTATATAATACGTTTTAAGTATGAAAGTAGATATTTCTCATTGATGTGTATAGTTTAACTATTTACTCTTGTTATTATTGGCCTCATTTAATTTATTATTTGTGCCCTTTTAAGACGAAGATATGATTATAGTGGTTTGTTGCCTATACGTCAGACATTCAAGAAATTGACATTTAATAGTTTATATGGTCCTAATACATAATTTTAAAATGCATTCTGAAAGTTCGAGTAATACTCCGCAAACCAGTAAACAGAATGCCGCTTGTCGAACTCTAATTAATAAAGAAACAGACGATGTATCAATAGCATCTAAAGAGATTACTTCGCAAATACTTGAAAACTTGTCTACTAGAGTAGAAGATAACCATACCAGATTACCAATAACCTTAAACTTAAATAAATGTATTAATGATTCTCAACCAACTTCTGATAAAAAAGATTTAATTCAGGACATCAGTAATAAGCCTTTTTATATTTACTCAAATTTACCTTCTCCAGCATCTTTAAGCATATCCACAATAAATCAGCCTCAAAGCTTACTAATACAAGCTCTAGCCAAGTTAAATGGACCTAACGATTTACCTACATCAAACTTGAAAAATTTACGACAAAATCCTAATATTATTGAAAAGTCATCAGAAATAACGCCACCAGATTCGTTAACCAGTGCTCCTCCTTCATATTCATTTGTTTTAAGACAAATGGCAGCACGAAGACCAAGGTTAATGGGAACATTCATTCCTTCACCTTCATTTATACAACACACGCCACCACCGAATTACGCAACTGCTTTTGATATTTACGTAGATACCTCCATACCCCCACCTCCGACGAGAGTACACCATTTTGGATTTGCACCTATGCCAGCAGCTTGTCCGGAATGCGGATACACAGGAATGACAGTCGTCGCCAGCAAAATAACATTGAGTACACATTTGTGTGCTATGATTTTATGTTTGCTTTGCTGTTGGGTGTGTGCGCCTTTGCCTTATGTGCTCAAATCATGTAAAGATGTTTACCATTATTGCAGAAATTGCAGAAATTTCTTGGGAATGTACTGTCCTACTGACCCTGAAAATGTTTATACGTAATAATCTATATATATTTTTATTTGATTCTTATTAGATTTGTATATATGTATAATTTTGATAAATGGTTTTTTGAAAATATATAATTATTAAAATTATTTACAGTAGCAATTATTTAATAATGAATTTCTGAACGATTGCAAGGTGTTGCTAGGTGTGCTAAAGCATAGAGAATTTATGATATGTAAAAAGTAGACTTAATATTTCTATTATAATATTTTTTGATAATTTTCCATATTTAATGTATAAATTATAACATAAAAAATACTTCTACGCTAATTAAACAGGGTTTAGTGAAAACCTTCTTAAGAAATAGGTTAAATTTAACACGATTTGCAAGGTCGCAAAGAAATAAGAATGAAATGTGATTTTAATTATTGCCGCGTTCAAAATTATTGTATAAACATATTCAACTTTAAGCATAACTTTTGAAAATTATAATTTAGTTATTAATAAAATTACAGTAAATATAACGGTTATTGTTAATTTGAGTGATATATTTTAGTAGTCATAGTGGTATTCATAAAATTTGCAATATTTGTGGTGGTATCTTGAACACATTCACTGTCAGTGATGTCTCAGCGCCATCTGGTGACAAAATGTCCCTTTTGTAAAATTAGAAGTCACAGCCTTCTGCGAGTTCCGTGTGTGTTGCGGAAAATACCCTTTTTGGGCGTCCGACCACATGTGTGAATTGCGAACAATATATGCTTTTTTAACTAATTTCAGGTTAAGAAAGCCATTTTTCGTGTGATCGATATACTTAATCGAAAGATACGGTGTACCCGGAGCGTTCAGTGTCGTCAAATAGTTGGAACAAGTCAACGGAAGTGAATTTTTTCGATGTAAATACGGTCGATCCAGGGTTAGTCTGGTGTGCATATCGGACTGCGCGCATATTCTGTGCGGATACTGTACATTTGTGTCGGCTACGTTATCCAGAGCGCGTTTGACCTTCGCGAGATCGGGAAAGTTCTACACTTGTGGGCTCGACCCGCAACATGCCGTCGTGCTAAGGGGCATGGCGGCGCGCTCGTGATCCTAGGTCGGCGCGGAGCGCGCGCCCGGTCTTACATAACGAGGGTAGCGGCGGTATGGCCGCGCGCGTGTCGGTCGAGGGCGCCGGGCCCTCGTACGCCTCAGTGCTGAACTTCAGAGGCAGTGAGAGTAACAAAGAGAACATAGAGGCGACGGAGGAAGTGGCGGACGCGCCGCCGCGCCAGGATGACGAGGAGGAGGAGGAGGGTTTTGTGCCCGTCATCTCGCATGGCAGGCGGCCGGGCAAGAGTCGCAGGGAGCGCGATCGCAGGGCACCGCCTCGCCCGCACAAGGCACCGCAGCCTCAGAGCGACCAGCAACAACCAACTCAAGATCCACAACAACAGTCATCAGACCAGCAACCCAAGAAGTTTGTGGAGGCACCCATTCCAAAGGTCAATCCTTGGCAGGTATGTAAACATTATCTAAGAACTGCATATGAGTATAGTCTTGGTAACTACAAGTTGTATATTATGAAATATTTCTTCACTGTCCAATCAATACAGGTTATGATCATACCATGCTCATTGCATAAGCACTGCTAACTTATAATATAACCTATAAAGTAACTTACTTGTAACATACTCAGATTATAAACTGAGAAATTGTTTCCAGTTCTAAATTTTAGTGATATTTTAGATAAAACAACATTTATTAAAATTGTAATTGTTCTCTTGAAATATAGTAAAGTACTACTGATAATACATTTTGTACATTTACTATGTAAATAGGAAGTGACGCTTAGAAACACAAATAAGAGCAGGAAGTCTTTTGTTACATATTTATGTAATAGAATCATTCAGATAGTTTAGAATTAAGAATGAAATATTATATTAATATTCTTTTTTGTTCGAACAATTCACAACTTGGTGTAGTGTACTTCATTTTATTTAAAAAACAAATATCATTTAACATAAAATGTTGCCATTATTCAAACAGTTTTAGTTTTAAAATATTAGGTACATAAAACTAATTATTTTCATTGTTTGCTTGTCCTTTGACAAAGGCCTTATCCATCTCTTTTGATTTTAATCTGTTGGTTGCTGCCCTCCTTCATAAGTTTCTATCCACTTTAGCAATGTAGTCTTGAGAATGTTTATAATTATATTATAAATAGACAAGCTATCAAATAAAAATGTTGACTTTACATGCAAGGTCTTGCAATTGAGTAAATTTGGAGAATGTAGTGCATTAACACTCATCTTGTCACTAACAAAAAAGAGCCAAAAAAAGAAATGATTGAAAATAAGCCAAATATTGTTATAAGAGAAAAGGAATTGAGACTATTATTATGTATTTTTAGTTCTTGCAATACAAAAAAGCTGAATATAATTTTCTTAACATATAAATGTGAGTTTAAAAGAGCATATAGTATGCACTTAATTTACACATAGAACTTTAATACTCTGAAAATGCAATCTAAAGCAATCAATATTGTTATTGTTGACACAAATCTGACTAATAAGCTAGATATAGGTTAAAATCCTACTTGGGGTATAAAACAATTTATACTATAAGTATTTTCTGCATCAAAATAAAACAAAGTGCAGCATTGAGCTCTGCTCACATATATATTTCTTTTGATGCCATCATGGTGCAGTGTGACTGTCTGCTATGCGGGAAAAGTTTGAAGCTGAAAAGTTTCTTTAGAGTTCAGAGGGTTATCATTGTTCTATTACATATAATACTGATAAGTTTATAATGGAGTATTGTGACTACATTCGGCTGCCACCCGGGTACCCTGCTATATGAAGAAAGGTGTGAAGCTTTCTTGTGATTTAATATGTAAAATTGTTATATTTTTGCTCAGTTTAGATAAAAATTCATGAATATTATAAAAATGTCTGTAGATTTTGTGTGTGACTTTATTTGTTTTGTTATTTTATATAAAGAAATGAAGAAAACGCTCAGCGAGCTTTATAATCTTATGCTTAACCTTACAATATTAGATAACTTTTTTTAATTAACTGTTTGCTGTAGTTTGCTTATGAAATTTGAACCTGCTACCCCAACATGTACCACATTAATTAGTTCAATATGTTATCAATTCAATGTTTATATTAATTTTTTAATTTTCTTTTATATCTCACATATAAACAATGAAAGTGGAGAGTATTTTGTAAATCCCCCAATATGTAATATTTTTAATGTTAATAAATTATTCACAGCTTCACACCTTTTTTAGGGTAGGGCCAGTTAGTCAGACAGAACCTTGTGGCAAGAATGTAGACACTACATTGTTAGTTTTCCCTCTGAATGTGAGACACCATGTGTTGAGTGGCAGATTTCAACACAGCATTGAAATGAAATTAATTAAAATATAATCATTCCATCCAATCTCTATCGAAATTCACAACCATCGCTATTTAAGTCACAGGCTGTCCCAAATAAATGTAACCATTGTATTGGAAAGTCACAGAAATCATATCATGTTATTAAATTCTTATTAATTAAATAGACAGGCCCTTGATATACACATACGTAAAAAGATACACACAATCACACATATATATGAATAAAATGAATGCTTTCGATTTATAAATAAAAAAAAATGAGAAATGAATTAATGTGTGTAATTTTTAAATTTCTTCCTGGCAGTCGCCCAAGTTGCAGCTCCAACTTCCTTTGCGTTGATAATAAGGTTTATTTCTTTTTCTGTTCATCAGTCCCCAAAGAGGAGAGTTTCTATATCCTAAATTTCTTCTATGTCCAGTATGTATGTATGTATGTCCAGTAGTACTTACGGTTGTACTATGTCATGTCCATCTTTTATGACTACCCTGCTATGCGAGAATAAGCGTGAAGTTATATTGTCTGTCAGTCACACGGTCACGCAAGAGTTTTATATATGTATAGATTGCTTTCGTTTTATATAACAGTGTATCAAAAATTGCGCAAATTTAGATAATACTTTAGTGAATTACCTAAAATTGCGCAATAGTGTATAAATAAGCGTGAAAATTAGTAATCTATCTATTTCAAAAAAAATTAAAATTTTATTTACACACTTAAGACATCAGAATCATTTTTAAGAAAAAGTATAAAAACTGAACGCACCGTGATTCGAGCCCACGCCACTTGGAAACCGTCTGAGCGCTCTGACCGCTGAGCCATGCGATCTACATCTTACAATTTTTAATTACTAAAGTTTTCTAAAAATGTTAGTCATCCATGTTTAGTAATACTCTATCTTGTTAACTATACTTATTTATATACACGATACTTTGATATAAAGAATTTACTAATTAGTTAATTAAAAGGAACACGCTATAAATGATTTGTCTTGTTATTCTATTCTCGTCTTGGCATTATGTTTCATGTAAATTATTAAAATATTGTATTGTGATGGTATCAAGACACGTGTGCACATTTTCAAGCTATTGAAATGGTAAAATGAGAAACAAAATAGAGTTGCGAGATATTTTACACTGATCGATTAATACAGATGAAACTAAATAACAGGGGTGAGCAACCCGCGGCTCTCTTTATAATATGATGCGGCCCGCGCTAGTGTTTATTACAAATATTAAAGATTCTTTCGCTAATATATTAAGTTCTACCAAATGATTGTGATTTGTTCCAACATGCGATATGATTGCGAACTATATGCTGATTTTTTTATTATTTTCTTAATTAAAAAAAGGTTGCTCACCCTTGATTTAATATCGTATCTTGATGGTTGCAGCCTTGTAGGTTGTTATCTCCAATGTATTATATGATTTACAAATTCTTATTTCTACAAGTATATTCGGACTATTACTATCATAATAAGCTTGTATAGGTGCGACAACTTCATGAATTACCTTCTAAATTGCCCTTACTAATGTGAGTTATACTTCCTTTTCATTATGGTGGAAAATTTAAAAGAAAATCGGGTATAAACTGGCAATCATCTCTAATGGTTGCACGTTTGGAAGGCTCGGCAAACCTTTACAAGCTCCATGTCCTGGCAAACGCTTGAATGCCATTTACACCCTTGCGGGTGCAGCAACTTACTCTAGCCTAGCCTAACCTATAAACCTGGACCTCTAAAATGAACTTTTATTAAAAGATATATCCTTATTTCGTATTAAATAAAATGCCGCATATACGTTTTAGGGTTACTGTGTTACCGCAAAATTCAAAGTTCAAGATTTTCTAAAGAAAGGCTAGCCGATATATGAAATTTATAAGATATATGCTAGCTCTATCGGCAAAGGTTTGAAAGTTTGAAAAGCTTTCAATTCAGTTTCCTTTATTTTTTTATTCTCTGAATGAACTGAATTGAGCCGTCGTTTAGAATTTTTTATATGTAGAACACTCTTCTTCTAGCTCCCTGTTTTCAACGCAATGTTTAAACGTTTATGACTATAAACTTATCTTATTTGGATAAAAATATTTTACTTTGACTTCCAAGTTGATTATGGGTTCGATCCCAAGTTTATTTTCATTTTCGCGTATGGTATAACAAAGCTAGGCGTTGAGATTTTCGCCTCTCGAATTCGAACGGAAAGCGGAGAACGGAGTATGACACTACGTCCTCTCTGCCTACCTAGCAATTCGAAATAAGCCTAAATACACTCAGAAATCGAACCCACAACTATGCTTCACGAGAGCTACCCCTACATGCCTAAGTGCCCATTATTCGTACTTAAGTCATTGTTTTTAAATTAGACCATTTAACTGGCATGTTCAATCTCAATCTATGAATGCGTCCCACGGGAACTTCTTGTTAGATAAAATGAAAGTATAGTGCTTGCTCATCTTTGTGTCTCTCTTATGTCAGTTTTAATAGATTAACTTTGTACGACCAGAAGGTCATCGTGGCTCAAAAGAATGTAAATGCGACGGTTGAAGTTTCGATTCCCACTCAGAGTAATGGTTATATTTATATTATATGAGATTTAAGCGGATAGCGCAAAATAGAGTACCTAGGTCGTGTTTAGAGGCATGACAAATACAGTTTGCTTCAGCTTATTCTGATGGGTAAAGAGCAAAAGGCGCGCTGGACGAAGGCAAATGTTGTGGTTGAGTAACATCAGGGGGCGGACCGGTATTTAATCCGTGTTTGTTGTGTGTGAGAGGACAATTTCTCGAATCCGGACGGAATGTGGAGAACGGAGTGTCTAGACACTAGGCCAGAGGCTGACTACCTCACTAATTACTGAAACATGTAGAATTTTTGGATTTCCTGTTAATTCAAGAGTTTTCTGTTCTCCAATTGAAAGATATGACACAAATATGAGTGACATTTCCCTTTAGCAGCATTCAAACCGCCACAAAAAAAAATATTTATGTACTTTGACGTTTAAAACCAACAAGCGATATCAATACATAGCGTCCAACACTTGACCGATATCCACAGACTCAGTGCCCAGCCAAACGATATTTGAATCGTTTCCAACTTATTAAGGACCCCCACGACGTCTGTATGGTTGGTCATAATAATTGTTATAGGCAGTATCGAACTAGCTACCATTGATGTACCACAGAGTACGTTTTATATACTTTCAAAATAAAATCTTGTGTATGAGGATTTTGTAAATGTATTGAAAATTCTTCATATTATTCTTGCGTAATAAATGTTGTCAGTTTAATTTTGGATACGAGCTGAGTACAGTAAATCATGTCGTAAAGTAAACTGCGTGTGGAAGTTCTCTGCCTACCCTTTTTCTATTTTTTATTATATAAACGTGATGAAATTGATTGAGTCAAAATCGAGACGTTGACGTGTTGACTGGCGGAACTCAACGCCGTGCTTTATCTTAGGTATCAAAGCGATAAAAATAAAATAATATTTTAATTATATGCCACGAAACGATTTTGAACCCGTATCTATGACACACTCCCAAACAACACTACCAAGGTTCAGTAAGTTATAACCTGTCTAATTTAAAACAATATATAAAAAATACATAGTAAACACAAAGAGATGATTCATCTGTGAACGACTCAGCCTCCCGATCGATCTCGTCAACTTGACCCATATTTTTGACCTTCATACATCTTACCTGATTCGATGTCTCGAATATTTTTTTTCCATTAGATATTTTTGTTTTATTTTGTCGTAAGTATTGTTTTTCATCTATACAAATAAATAAAATTGGAGTGTCTGTTTGTAATAGTGAAATAAATGCATATGGTACATATACCAAAACAACATTCTTTACAATTTTTATGTGTCTGTTTGTTCCGGCTAATCTCTGCAACGGCTAGACCGATCATAATCTGTCTTTCACTAGTAGATCGCTGATGTAATAAGGAGTAACATACGAAGTCGGGGGCACGAAAATAAATTTCCTTTTCAATATTTTTTTAAGTGTAAATTGTACACTTACTATATAAAAAACATTTTTAGAAAATTTATAATTTTTTTAACGTAGCGGGACTTAAACCTGCGCTTATTGGTAACCGTAACAAGAAAAATAAGTTGCACAACGCATTTAAAAATTTCGATGTAGCTAGATATACCGGAACGTATGGCTTAGCAGTCAGAGCGCTTGGGCGGTTACCAACGTGCTTGGGCGGGGTCCAGCGCTTAGACCGGGTTCGAGTTCCGGCTACCTTTTTACAAAATTGTATACCTTTTCCGAACAAACTTATCTCTTTTTAAGAAGGTTTTAGGCTGTAGCTTTCTAGTTTAATTTTTCTTCAGCTTCACGCTTTTTCTCGCTTAGCGTTTAGTTGGAGCAAATTTGTGTTAAAACACTCCGCTCTCAATTTTCCGTCCGAATCATTGCGTGTTGAGTGGCGCACTTTGTCGTGCCAGTGCGGGGAGTGAAAATAATTTATAAAAATTTATTTATAATATTATTTACCGAGTAGGAATCGAACCCATTGACCCCTATCTGTTTAATGGAAGAAATTCTAGTAACGTTATTTAACCCACTTGTTTGTCCTATTTCCATGAAAATTTGCACACGTGTCCGGATCCGGTGACAACAATATCATGAAAAACATTCGCGTAATATTTCAAATAACATTTTAATATGAAAAACGCCATTTTGTACGTTTTGTTGCAAATTAATAAAAATTTGAACGCAGCAGGATTCGAATCCGCGACGCGATGCTAACAACAAAAATAAGTTGTCTTATACGCTATAAGAATTTCGACGCAGCCAGAGCTTGGACGAGGGGCTTAGCGGTTCGTGCGAACGGTTTCCAAGAGGCGTGGGTTTAAATCCCACTGCGATGAAACTTTAATACGTTTTCTAAAAATGTTATAGCATTGTTAATGTCGGTTTTTTTGTCGAATTTGAAACCTTTTAAGCGTGAACGTTTTAAGTATGTCACAATAAGCGTGAATAACTTTTTCTAACCGGAAATCGAACTCACAATTCCATTCTCCACTTTTATAAATTAAGAAATGAATCAAAGCAAATATATTATTAGCATGTGGGATTTCAACCCGTAAACAATGTACGCATTTAGTTTCCTGACAACTGAGCTACTGGAACGTCATTTGTAAGAATTTATTACCAATAATTATTATCGTAATTGTTACGTAGAAATGTTTCTATTATATTATTTTTATAATAAAATACATTTAAGTAGTTCAATAATAGTGGGTTTTTTTAATCATTCTGGTTATTTCCCTTATTTTGGGCTTAATATACTGTTAGCAAATGATTAAATAATTCTAATTTAATAAATGTTATTATATTTATGCGAAGTATAGTGTAGACGCCATTTTGATGCAGTTTGAATATCATCTGTACGCAGACGTTAGTCGTGGATTCGAATCCCACTAAGGAAATTTAGAATATTTAGAATATTTTTTGTCTCTATACTTTAATTAAAATAGATGAAACAGTTTCACGCAGTTTCGTGTTGAGTGGCGAATCTCGACACTGCCTATGCCGTGACGTAGTGGGACAAGGTCCAACTGTAAACGCGATTGGTCGTGGGTTCGATCCCCACACGGGGCAATGATAATATATAAAAAAATATTTTCATATCTCCACTCTGGAGTACCTAAGTCAAAGTGCAGGGTTGAGTTCCGCCACTCAACACGGATTGTCTCGAATTGGTGGAGAACGGGGGTACTCTGTGATTGCACTGCATAGGCATGCAGGAAAAAGCGACAAGTTGTGTGTAAAAAAAAACTCATTATATCCCACACGGATTCGAACACGTGACCTAATAAGGCATGGTGCAACATGGAATTTTCTAGTAGGTTAAGATCAATTCGTCACACTGTCTTATTATCGCGTGTTACGGCATCCAAATGATAACGAGTTCTAACCTCAAAACGCCACGTGCTGTTATGTCAGCTGTCAGGGTTGCCGTTTGTGATAAATTGTAAGTTTTTTTTAGATGTGTAAATGTTCTTTATCATATTTTGCATTGTTGCTTATTCTGTGTATATAACTGTTTAATTATTTCAGAAGGTGCAGTTTTAAATTTGTGTATTGAGTTATAGTTGAACTTCTGACGCGATCGTGGCGCAATGTTACTGCGTCTGATTGCAAACGTGATTGGATGTGGGTTAAATCGTCGCTCGGAGGATTATTTTTTTAATCATCTTTTTATTTCTTCGCTCTGGTACAAGACATAGCACGGCGTAGGGTTCCTCAACTTAACACGCCATATCTTGAATTCGGGCGGAGAATGGAGAAAGGATTATCTTGAACATTATATGTTTCCTTTAGATTTTTTTTTTTATATAAATTACTTTTAAACAAACATTGACTAGCTTCACCTGGGTCTGTGAATCATACAATGCTTACTATGTAGAAAAAAGTTAAAAAAAAAATACTCCGAATAGGTACTGAACTCACGACCCTCGCGTACCATTAGACGTATACCGACTGCGCCATGCATCACTTTCCTAAGAGTTGTAGTGGGGTAATATGCAAATTCAATTACGTTATCAGTCTACTATTGAAATTGAGTTAATCACGTAAATTGTGTTTGTGGGCAGTACAGATTTCAGATTTTATAGCTTAATATGGTTTTTTTATGTAACAGGGTACTGTATACTATATACATAGATGGTTGAATACGTGAGACTGGACAAATCAAAAAAATAGTGATCTACTATTTTTACATTCTAACAAAATTTTATTTATTTTTTAATTTTACATCTAATTATGACTGCCATTATATGAAGTTCATATCTTATATTTTTAGTGTATATAATAAGTTAACAAATATTCTCAGTTGAAGAAATTATCAAATACTAGGGATTTTCATACAGATAACGTCCTATAAAAGCAGTATAAATTGAATTATAAAAGATTAAATATATCTTGGCCACGTGCTTGAAACTGATACGGGTATTAATAAAAAATATATACTTATCTAACCTGGCAACTGTCTCGTTGGAACACGTGAATATGAATGTTATACCACTGGCCTAACTAATTATAGTATATATGGCACTTTTTCAAAAAAGTGTAATGCAAACACATGGCAAAAAGTTAAATGTATATTTTATAAATGAAATGTGTAATTTACAAAAACATATGCTTTCTGCATTCATTCAAGGGTCTTAGGCTTTTCTTTTAATATATTAATATAATCATTGAACAGTTACTTATTAAACTTATAATAGAAAATTATTAGCTTATAGTACTTTTTCATATTTGGTTAGGTTTCTAGACGAGCTCTGACAGTAGAGGCTGGTTAAGTGGAGTGGGACCACTAAATTCCACACTTGTGTCACAAGTCCCAGACACTGCTCCGAAATGCTCTTGCTGCAACACGCTAAGCACCTCCACACGGTGAATTCAAAACTGGAATGGCAAGGAGTTCTTCTCGTAAGGCAATTGATATTTAACAGTTATTTTCTACTATTTCGTACACTTCCTCCGCCACCGAGTTTTGTGAATCGCGAACGTCCGACTGACTTAAGAATCCAAACTACAAACTGACAACCAGTAGTGAAGTGTGAAATGTTTAGTAGAGCTAACCGGTGTTTAAAAACATCTATTAATACGGCTTTGTATGTTGAAAACACTGAGTATACATATATTTTACGTTGAAATTGTATTGTATTAATGATTTTTTTGTTAGATTATCAAATATATAATTATATTTATTATTTATTTATTACATATTATGGATATACAAAAGGTAGGCCGGTGGGCATAAGTATTTTCCATTTCAGTCCAGTTAACATTGTAGACGGCGCAAGGTGTACTATATCACTATACTCTTCTCAAAACTCCTAAACGTTTTTTAATGTCTTTTTCTTCTAAATATTTGTAACGGCAAAATTTCGAATAGCGTAATAGTTCTCCGTTATGATTTTTGGTCCTTATGGAATTGTGGTATTAGGTTGTGGACTGATAGGTGACTGTAGCCAGTTCCAATCGCGAGATAAATTCTATTCAACATGTATTTTGTAATGGTAGAGGCATGAGTTATAATTTCTTAAATTTTCTATACTGTGTAGGTACGTATCTTGCAATAATGTAATTTTTTTTAGGATATACCAGAATGTTTTTTTTTTATTCTGTAAGTAAAGACCCAAAATATATATAAATCAAATATTATTAAGATTTTTGTTTTTCATGTTTTTTTATAAATATCGAGAGGCTCTCGATAATAAAATACTCCCGCCAAGGTCGCGTGTCGTCACCTAGCCGTTGACATTAAATTACGTAGTCTGGATGTGAGCCAGTGATAATTTTTGTTATATATTACTAGAGGTAGTATTTAGGCTATTTTCAACACTGGGATCTATAGGCAACAATCTATCTATATTTTATTGATACAATTAAGAACAACACGCTTTTTTCGTAGAGGAGTAGGAAAAAGGGTGGGCCAGTGGGGACACTACGTTATCCAATTTCCACCCAAATTTGAGATATTCACCATCTGGATACTTGGCACTGTGCGCTTTCGTAGGAACTTCCATCCACGTGTCATTCAACTGTGGAATGGCCTATCAGCGGCAGTGTTTCCAGGTCGATTCGACATTGGGTACCTTGAAAAAGCGCGTCTATTTCCACCTTAAAGACCGGCAACATCTCTGTCACCCTCTGGTGTTACACGGGTCGTGGGCGGCGGTGATCACTTACCATCAGCTGACCCGAACGTTGTTTTGTTTATTGAATAAAAAAAAATATTCTGCGTTGCGGAACTTAATGCCGCGCTTTATGTTTTGAAAGTGGCTAAATAAATGAATTTATGTATATGTAATTGCTCCAAGTACGTATCCAAAACCGCGAACAAAATTGTGGGCATCAACTAGTGTAATATATAAAATGAAATGATAATGTTTAAATATGTTTACTGGCTAATTGCAACCAACGCTAATACGGTTACGGACTGTTACGGAATGCGACTGTTTCACGTTGACCTAACACGATATTGAGTTGGCAGAAATTTGGATATTCAAAAAAGTCGAAAGATATGTTAGTTATCTTTATATGAGTGCTCTACATTTTATAAAGAAATCAAGGGAGAAACCAAGTTCCGGCGTTACCTAGGGCCCCCTAACCAGTACATGGCCCAAGGCCCCCAATCTCATGCGGGACTCAAATTGCAAGTGCAAGACCAATATGTAATCTTTTATAATTCTTTTTCCTCCATTTCGATAAATACATAGTTTGTGTTATGCAGGGTACGACCCTATATAAGAAAACGAGAGTTGTCCGTTTAGTTTTAAAATAGTAATTTTGAAATGTTAATGCTCTCAATATTTCGCCGAATTTAGTAAAGTGCCAACATTTTGTTATTGTAACAATGATTATATATATTTTAAACTAGATTGTCTCGTTTCCTATTCATGGCTTTTTGTCTATGCTACGATAAGTATATATATTTTTATTTATATGTAATATAGGAGAAATTGCACGGTGGGTAGAGAGACCTAATACCGCTCAACTAAGCAATACCTTGTCGAGCCTAACTAGGAGAGCTTGTTTTGTAAATATTTGTCTTAGGGAGGTTGTATCGGTAACTAATGCGTAAGTTCAGCTACATCCTAATCTACGTCGTACGTACGTAATTCTATCCAGCTACGTCGAAATTAGCAAACGCTTTCTACGTTTTTTTTGTTGTTAGCATCTCTGTAGAGAGATTTTCACTACCCAAACAAATTTCTGCTACCCAAAGATTATTTGTAAGAGCGATCGGTTTATCATTTTTAATATTTTTAAAACGTTAGTCACAGAATACACTTAGCCACACCTAAGAAGTGCAAAATATTTTTAGCATCTTCAGTTAAAGTGACAGAAACCATATATCCAAATGTTTTACCAAATTTAGGTAGGTAACTGTCCTCACCGACCCCGGGAGAGGTTGTCTTTGACGAATCATTTATTATTGTTTGGTATTTCATCAGAGGTAATCAGCTGGGACAAGCATTGGATGTCATCCAAGATATATTTAAACGGTTATCACGCAATCTTCGTAGTATATTTTAGGTGTATAGTTTGTTTTTAATGTGCGTAACTACGAATTTCTTGAAATAGTTTGTCTGAAAATTTTTATTATATGAATTTTGTTTGGGTAAACGGGTTTTTTGGGCTGAAAGTTGTAGTTTTATGTGGAATGTGGGCGAACTGAACAAAGGCCATCGTGGCAGTAGTAGTACAGTACAGTACATAGATCTGACTGTAAACGCGATTTCTTGTGGGTTTGATTTCCTGTCTAAAACAAGCACGGCGTTCTTGACTTCAGGTTCCAAGTGGATAACGGGGTGTCTTGACATACAAGTTCTCTGACTAACCTGCAATATGGGAAAAAGTGTGTAGCTTCTCTCTGAACATATTCTACAATGTAGGAAATAAAAATCCATGCCAAAACAACTAATTCTCCAATTTTCGGTTACTTAGGACGTATTGCTTGTTAGCTGAATTCAATGGAGTTTTATCTGTAATAAACTTTGTTTAAATTGTTAACAAAGTACAATAAAATTTTGGCTTTATTAAATCTAATTTCAGTCAATTTATGAACCGCATACTTAGCACCTTCAAGATAATATTGGTCAATCTTTCGGTTTAGACGTTCAACTAATTAAAAACCTATTGGTAAGCTGACAGGTTAAAAAATATTTTTTCAGCTAAGTAAATTATTAGATAAGTAAGATCTGCATTTAATTTTTAGAGAAGCCTCCTTGACACAGTGGGACTACGTCTGCCTTTAAAGGCAGACGAACGACGAACGTTTAAACGTTGTGTTTGTAAATTCTATGATATCCACGGATTCGGGGGAATGACAATATATAAATTATTTCCATTTTCCTGCTCTGTTAAGGCAAAGTGAGGCGTTTAGTACCGCCACTCAACACGCAGTTTTTTTTTAAAAACAGCTTTTATTTATCCATAATGTCTAATAATAATAGATATCCTTGATTCTCTCACGAAGTTATGATTGAAATTGGTGCAATTTTAGCTTCACTTTTCATATACTTTTACATAATAGCTATGTAAGTCTTACATAATTTGGTCTCAAGGTTGCCCACGTATAATGTGACTGTAAATATGTACACCATTCGTTTTCTTATTGCAAATAAACGAATTTGGCAATTTTTTAATTTTATATTTTTAAGAGGAAAAGAAACTTTTATTGGAAATGTTTTTTTTGTATTAATTTGTATACGTTTTCTGAAAATGTTTTTCTTATTCTGAAATGTGTTTAAATACCATTTAATTTTTTTTTAAATATATTTAATAATATTCTCTCTTTGCCAAACGATTGTTCTTAGAAAAGCCCGCTAGGAACGAATTTTGCGACAGGACTGGATTAATTAGCTGCAAAGATCTTGATACTTTTTTTTTTATTAACTTGAAATTTAGTGGAGACATCAGTAGTAGATAATCACTAAGAAAACATTTTGCGACAGGGCCCAGATAAGGGAACTTATAATCTTCGTCGCATTCTATCTTTTTATTATTACACGGACAGGGAAGTCGCGGGCAATAGCTCCTATATTCTATAGTTGAATAGAGCAATGGATATCATTTTACTGTAACACGAGGGTACGGTATCTACGTAACATCCACAACCCCTATATAATGTCAAGGACAGTGCGAAGGGTAGCAGCTGCATTATTTGCCATTTTAGGGCTGTCAAAAGGGGTTGAAATGTGCATAACTTTTAATTTTGCACTAAGTAAGGGGTTTCCGTCAAGTTGATACTTTGCCATGTGAATTATTGATTGTTATTAGGTTTTGTATTTAAAAAAATGACGATGAAGTGCTTAGTTATAAATGTACTTGTCTTAGCTTTACAGTGTCACGTGTGACAGTGAGGGACAGTGTTGATGGTTCGATTCCCACTCGGGGAAATAGTTATATATAAATTATACTATTTTAACAAGACAAGACAAAAACGCTGTGTTGAGTTCTTTCACTCAACATGTAATATTTATAATTTGGGCGGAAAGTGGGGAACTGTGTGTTTTAACACTAGGTTCTCTTGCTTAATTTGCTTCGCCAAAAAAGTCAGAATCTGAACATAAAACGTAAAATGTTCTTCTGTTGGCACAGAGAACACTCTTAAGACAAGTGGAGAACAGAGTGTCTTGACCATGTGTCTACCGACTCTTGACCCACTCAGGTTGAATTGCGTGTTGGGTAGAGGAACTCAACGCCGCGCTTTATCTTGTCACTATAGCGAAGAAATGAAAATATAATATAATTCCTCTGAGTGGATCGAACCTGTAACCATCGCCTGTATAGTACAGACACTCACACTGCGCCACGACCACCCCTATTATATAAAATGTTATTACAATAATTCTTTAATACAAGTCACCTAAACGAAAATACCTATGACAGTTTTTATTTGATGAAGTCACAACTGTCAAGGTTGTTTTTTTTTGACAAATTTGAATGTGTAAATTTAAATACACTAATAAAGATATTTGAATATTATCTAAGTTCTAGTCATCAGAGAAGTCTTAGTGTTGAAGTACTTCGTTCTCGGCTTTGCGTCATACACATATATTAGATTCAAGTTGGTCGTTGGTGGTGATACTGTGCTTCGTCTAAACAGACAGGAAGTTAAAAAAACAGCTTTATTTTCTCGGTTACAAATTTGAGCTGCTTTTATTGTGGAATGGCCTACGAGCGCCAGTGTTTCCAGGTTGATTCGACATGGGTACCTTCAAAAAGCGCGTCTATTTCCACCTTTAAGGCCGGCAACGTCCCTGTCGGTCTTCTGGTGTTACACAGGGTAGTGGGCGGCGGTGATCTCTTACCATCAGGTGACCCGAACGCCCGTTTGCCTTATCTATTGAATAAAAAATTAATAATTAAGAAATGAATTCTATCGCGCTTACAGTCAGACGCTGTCCCACTGCGCCGCGACGACTATCACCATACCAAGTAAATATGTCAGGTACTTTTCAGTAATGAATTTGAACTAGCAATTATCTTATGTAGCGGCTCAAACTCTTTCTATTTTTTTTAAAGTATTATTCACACACTTATGAAATTAAATAACATATGCTTAGAAAACGTATTAAAATTTGAACCTGCGCCTCTTAAAATCCGTTCTAAAATTTGAATAACATTTATTACATACTGTTCCATTTTTTAATTGTAAGGTCATTGCGGATTCAAAAAAAACCTCATGTTGAGACACGCCTATCTTCTAATTTCGGATAATTTGGAGACGTTGCATTTTTTGTGGCGCAACTTAAAGCCGTATCTATATCCGATTATATAGTCTATTGCTATATTTAAATAATTTTAGATTATAAAAAGAGAAGGCGCCATGGCATGTGCAATCAACTTATGTTAATATGTGCGGTGTAAATAGACTTTCATAGCGTTCTCGGTTTTTCGCTGTCAAGGTTATGTTATATTACAACGAACGTAACGCCGTAGTAAGCTTGTGTAAAATAGGCTTTTGTTGGCCATGTTTACTAAACATAGTCTTAATAGATGATTATGGGTTCAAATTTGTGGGTGGGGCCTCTAGGAGGATTTATGAGTGGACAAAAAAAGGATCTTAGTGTCAACACCGTTCTCCACTTTCCACTTGTAAAACCGAGTAAAGCTTTTGTCAATAGAATGAGTGTTATTGCATAGTGTCATTACACTTCGTTCTAAACGCACCGCCCGAAATCGAGACAATGCGTTTTGAGTGGCAGGCCTCAACCCTGTGCTTTGTTAGATACCTGAGCGGAGAAATGAAACATCATTCCCCTGATTTGAAATTAAACCCACAGCCAACCGTGTATAACCGTCTATACACATAACCGTCAGAAACTGGCCTCTGAAACTAAACAAAATACGCTAAAACTAGTTTTATATAAATTATAAATTACAATTTCATAAAAAAACTTAACATCACAATATTTAAAGTCAAACCTTCTGGATACCGTCCGAGCATTTCAACCAATTATCTGGCTCGCATTTCGCATAAAATGTTCAATTAAAGTTCTATATTGTTTAATTTAGTTTTTCTATTTTACAATCTAAAGTATTTAAAAAAAAATCTTTTACTATTGCTTGGCTTGGTATCCAATGGTAATTTGATGTGAAGTGCAACGGCGCTTTCCAATAACACCAATATAATGTCATGACTAGAATCAAAGATGCCACGACTAGTCAACTATTTTGCAGCTCGTGGTTTTGGGCATTTACGTAATTTACTAATTTGAAACATGATGAATCAAATTTCAAGTAGGAACTAGTACTGGATAGAACTAGAAGTATGTGATATAAGTACTTCGTAACAAGTCGATGACACATTGTTGTCATACTAAGTGCGTTGTATTTACTCATAGCGTAGCATCGCATACCAGGGTGTTCAAAGAGATCCTAGTGTCAAGACACTCCGTTCTCCACACACTGCCCATAATCGAGACATTGTGTGTTGACGAATCTAAACGCACGGCTTTGTATCAGGTACCAGAGCGAAGAAATGAAAATATTTTGAATTTAATCCATGCTCCCTAGTAGTCAGACGCTGTCCTGCGCCACGATGGCGATTTTGTTAAATATTGTAAAATAAACAAGAAAAACTTAGTGACGATTCCTCTTTTTGTGAGTATTGTATTTTATAGAAATTGCTTGAATATCAGATTAAGAATACTACGTTTGCAGTGACATTATTCTCCAAAAAGGATATGAACTCACGACCATTCCGTTAGTCCGGCATATTTCAAATGCGCCATGACAGTGTTAATTGAAGAAATTACGGCGACTGTCGTATGCTAATATTAGGTGTCGAGGTGTGACTTCTGAAAAAAAATGACATTTCTCTCAGTACATACAGGAATAACAGCAAATAGTCTCTTAAAGCTTGACTACTGGCTACACTCCCCAAGAAATTCACATCTCAAATTTCAACTCCATACGGACACTAGTTGCGGGCTGTACGTTGTCTGTCAGTTCTCAGGAACGGAAGAATTTTATTAAATACATATACAGATTAGTACAATAGCCAGATATAGCTTTGTCCCAACATGGCCAGGCCAATCGGAGCGCAACCCACCACAATATCTTAAATAGTCAAACAGCACTAGGCTCATTTCGGGACATGCGAATCGCCTATATTGGTACTAAGTTGGTTCATTTGGCCCAATCTGCCAAGGTCGCGTACAGCGTCACTAACTGTCATAACAAACGGATGAACATATCCATTTGTCATGCTATTGTACACAATAGAGTATGTAAGTGAAGTATCGTTTATATGACTTTGATTCGTTTCTATGTAGTGCAGTATTCGCTGTGGGAGATTAACGATTTAGTTTGCTTATTTTGGATGATCTAAATCCTATGATTTATTAAATTGAAATCCAGACTAATATTATTAATGCAAAAGTAACTCTGTCTGTCTGATTGTCTGTGACGTCATCGCCGCTAAACCGCTGAACCGATGTGATAAAATCTTATATAGAGATACTTGAGGGTATTGGGATGCACATAGGCTTACTTTTTATTACCCTTTTTTTTGTTTTACAAGAATTTCATTGTTTTACGAAAAGGCGGACGAATAAACGAAACGGCTATAGTTCACGCGGGGTAAACCGTCATGCTAGCCGCTAGTCGTAATGTAATCGGGGTTATAATATAGTTATAATGCTTTGATGTGTCATTAATTTTCCTAATGGTATTCCATATTGATAATTTTTACTTGTTTGTATACAGGTATTTTGTAAGATATATTGGTGGTAGCTGCCGCTAGGACTCTATACTGACATTTTATGTTAATTGACAATTAGAAAGCGCTTGCAATAGCCTATTTGAATAAAGAATTTGATTTTGAAATATGTTTAATAATTTTCTCAGAACAAAAGCTATAACAACTACATAGATGGCCATATATTTTACAATTGCAGACTGAATGTATGCATCCTGTTCTCTACTTTCTTTCTACTTGGTATGAATAACTAATGTATAGTAATTAATGAAGCCATCGTGACGCAGTGGGACAGCGTCTGACTGTAACCGCAATTGGTTGTGGGTTTGAAACTCACTAGGTGGAAAAATAATATTTATCTTTATTCATATCACCACTCTGGTACTTCTAGTGGTTGAATTCTACCACTAACACACATTCTCTCAAATTCCGGCGGGTCTTGACAGTAGGTAAGTTGAATTGAACTCACGATCTTTCTAATATTAACTTCTTACGTAGACTTTGAAACACCATCATTACTATTGTCCTTTTAAAGTTCAAAATAAACGAATAAGGTGACAGACGGTAGCGCTGGCTCGACGCCAGTGCCGCAGGGTGACGAAAAAAGTAATTGAACGAAAATGTCGATAGTCCGTAGGTACTTTTACTTCGGCTGGCTTCAAATTGTTTTAACCTTTAAACATACTTAATCTATAGAAATTCAGCTTAAAATTCTTAAAAAGATTTAAGATATACATTTTTTTTTCTTAGATTCACGCTATATCTCGCAATAGCATGGGATGCAGAGAGAACCTAGTGTCAAAACACTGCGTTCTCAAATTGCGTGCTAAGTGGCGAATATCACCGCCGTGGTTTGTATTGTCACCAAAGCGGAGAATTAAAATATAATTATTCCCCCGATTGGTAATCGTACCCAAAACCATCTTGTATACAGCCAGATACTGACACAATCTGCCAAGATGACCTCTAGAAATACATATAATTGAATAATGTTTAGTTTAGACACAGAACTGAGTAATAAGCCATTCCGTTTCTCAATTTTTCAACCAACTAGCCATCTCATAGTAATATTATAAATATAACTACAAATATTTTTATATTTTGTCCTGCTAGTGAAGTTTATTTTCATGACTGCATCGCAAATTATGCCACGTCCGTGATTTTACTAGATGGACTTTCGAGTAGACCAATTTCTACAACCGGGGATAGATTCACCGGTAGTTGAATACATACATGTAAATAAATTAAAATACTTTAATATATTTCCTTCAAATAAAGTTTGTACTCAAAAATGTCTTACAGTTCTGACTTAAATTATTTTTTACATAGTCTTTCGAGTAGACCAATACTAACAATATTGTTTCTCGTTCAAAAACAATTGTGTTTGTCGTCTTTGGTCATATTCGAGTTCGCAACTTAAAAAGCTTATTAAAGTGTGAGCTCAATTTCAGCCAACATAAAATTAGTTATATAATTATGATATATTGGGTGTTAGAGATATCTAACACAAAAGATATTTTGTCTACTCATTTAACTGATAACACGACAGCAGAGGGTCATGATCGTCAATTTTGTAATCAGGAAGACAAAAATGTATTTCAGATGATGGTATTTTTGTTTCTTAGTTTATTTAGAAGGCCTTCGCTTTTTTGTTATTTTTTTTGTCAGCTTCACACTTATTTCACATATAGAACTAATGTCCCGATCCCGAATTCGAGACATGCGTGTTGAGTGTCGGAACTTAGCGCCACGCTCTATTTTACCAAAACGGAGAGATTAAAATAATTGAAATATTTCACCGAGAATGTATCGAACTCACAAGTATCGTTTTCATACTAACTAACACGCTGCTCAATGTAAAATATTGTCGTCTATAAATATTGCACTAGTATTTCTACAAATATTTTATTATTTTTATGATTATTACAATAATCAAAGAGACTGATTGTGGGGGGACCTTGGATGTTATCTTTTATCATCGTCATCGATCAACTTTGGCGCTACGTTGAATAGCATTACTTTGTCTTGTTTTTGCTACTGATTTGGATATATTATTTTTTTGTAAATGTTAATAGTATTATAAACTATTTTGTGACGCCGTCTTCATATAGTTAGACACTTGACTGATGTACCGACAGATGACATATTACTGTTATGTGGTTAGATAAAAATCGGACACAAAACGTTGCCTCTTAAGAGACTGGAGTAATATATGAATACATTCTCTCGGCCTCCCTTTGCCAAATATAATAAATGCACTTTATTGTGATAAATATGTATATTAATTCGAATGCTTCATATATATTGACGCCATCGTGGCGTGGCGCAGTTATAAGTTAGTTCCAACACTCAACAAGCTACGTCTTGACATTAAACTGAACTAGGTTCTTTTTTCCTGTCTGTCTGTTATCTGAAAAAAGCGTGAAACTGCTTAAAATATGACATTGTCTCGATAATATTATCAAATCTTGAATGTAAGTGATAATGACTATGAGCATTATTAAGATCATCTGAAATTTAAGCTAATATTAGTTTAAAATGATTTATTGATACGTATATAAATCGAAAGTAGCACAGAATGTCAACTTGACAAGTCTTAAGTCTGAATTACTCAACCGTCTGCGGACATTTTTGCGGAGACCTGCAAGTTGGCTGCATGAATGTAGTTCTTATTGCAAGGTAATAAGAGCTTGTGTAATTATGGTAGAAACTGAGTTAAATTGATACATTGGTTGGTAAGAAGGTGCAGTGTAAGTTATAAGAGATTTTATTGTATGTGCGTTTGTTTGTTTTCGTTTATTTTTTGTGTTTATTTCTTAGTATGGTTTATCGTATAATGTTAATAAAGTATTAGTTTACTAGTAACTCTTAAACATAATAGGCTTAGAGCTTGAAGACTTTTGTACGATCTTATGCGGCTAAATAAGTTTTGTATAAGTAGATTTTTGTAAATGTCATTTAAAATTTAAATATTGGATTTTCACTTTGTATGACAAATTAATAACTTGTATTTATAATAGTTTTTATTGACACATTTGTCGTTGAAAATTACCATCGCAGTATTACATATATAGTTTCTCTAGCTATGAATGTATGAACGTTTAGTTAAAACAATTAATATGCTTAAAAAAATATAACTAAAAGAACACGCTTTATATGATTTCTTCCTGTACCTAGTCAAGAAAGTCAGATTTAAAATAAAATATTGTGTTGTCATCGGACCCGGACACATGTGCCAATTTTCACGTCAATCGGACTTAAAGAGCGTGGTTTAAAGTTAAGTTGTAAGATGAAAAACAATGAAAGATATATTCGAGAGCACGGGCCGAGTCCCGGTGTTTCTTAAAAATGTTAAGTTTTATCCATCTTTATTAATAGGACTTACATTAATAGACATAGATAAAGGTGAAGCTATTAACAGTGTTTTAAAGGTGGCATCATTAATAGTATTAAGCATACAGTTTATCACTTGTACCACGGACAAATGTTTTTTGATACTGAACCGGATTGCGACAACTTGATACTGGAGCGGTTTCAAAAATCGTGAAAGTTGTTGCGAATTTTTGATATATTTTATATGAAAATTTTGTGAATTATTATTACTTTTATCCTTGAAATAATATATATATATATATATTGTACTGCCGTTTGTGTATAAGAAGTTTAAAGTAAAATAACCATATATTGTACTGTAATTGTTTTAGATACATAATTCAAAAAAAATTGAATTTATTTGTAGTTTTAAAAATGCCATACTTTGATTAGAAAAACATTTTTTTTTTATAAATGTCATTCAGGTACTTACGTTATGATAAACATATTTAGGAAATGTATAAAAATTTTAACGTACTCTTAACTATTTTCTAAGTTTTAACTATTTTCTAAGGAATAATATTTGGGTAGCAGAATTTTTTACAAATCTCTATAGAGATGCTAACTACAGTAATAAGTTGTAACAAGCTTATAAAAAGTTCGACGTAGGTTGATAAAGAACGTGTGATTTTGTGGTCAGAGCCCTCGGACGGTTTCAAAGAGGCTTTGAGCTCCGATACGTTAATTTTTTTATAGCACTTATGACAACTTTTCCTGGTTCATAGAGTGTGAGTTAAGCAGAATTTCTATTATAATCTGTTAGGCAACTAAAACGCAGGAAACACTTTCATTTGTAATAGTATGTGCAACATTTATTATATCCAAACTTTATTTTCATCAGGCACAGGATTCAAACCTACACTTTTGTCTTTTTACATAGAAAATTATAAATTTGATTGAAATGGTATCTCCGCGCGTAAAAACGTTGCCTTAGCAATACGTACGAGTATGTCACTTTATATATAAGTGTATGTCAAACACATGGTAGTGTGTATATTATTTATTTTATTTTTAATAACAAAATATATATGTAATGCATATAATAATACAACTTTAAATATGTCAAAATTATATTCCTGCGTCCGCATGATTCTCGTAAAAACGGGTCGAAAGTTTATATATACATAGATAACGAACTTAAAGTGGTTAGAAGGTAGTGACAGTCTAAAGTAAAATTTACTAGAGTCAACTGTTATATCGCACGTACTAATAATAATACTAAATTGGTTTTACGAATATCATATAGGTTAGGGCAGGTCAAGAGGATGAGTGGTAAGAAAGATATATGAAGTAAGAGAGGTAGCTCGGTTGACCTTCAAGAATACAAAATCGATAAGGTCACGTAAAAAGCAATAGGACCCCAGGAGTGAGAAGGACGTGTATATATAGTGTAAAGTATAAAGAGGCTAATGACAGTGGGCGAGGCGACAGAGGTATGCAGGGACCGTAGCGTTTGGCGCTCCGTTCTCCTGACTACCCAGGTAGGGATAAAGCATGAAGCTATATATATTTTTAGACAGAATAGTCGTTAAGTAACGTTATCTTTACGTGGAAGATATATAAGAAAAAATATGATGGGGACATGTATCAGACTTTACATTGTAAAACAATATTTTTTCTGTTTGTGCGTTTGTTCATGCATTTCTCAAAAACAGTTTAACTGATTTAAATGCAACTATGACAATTTTATTTTGATCGATTTATCTGAATATTTGGGGCTTATTTAATGTCAATCGGAACATAAATAAAATAAAAATTTTATTCGAAAGAATTGCTTTATTATAACTATTTTATAAAATGGATTCAAACTTTAAGCGATTCACTGTATAATTTGAGAAAATTATAAATATAAGTAAAGTTTACTATTTAAGAGAGAACACGGGCGGGTGAAAAAACGAAATGGTTATAGCCATGACAATGACAATGACAAAATTAATGTCCGTTAGGTAAGTTCTGCAACAAACTATATGTATGTTTTTTCTGTACGATTTCAATTATTAGTAAGACAAGGAATGCCATTTATGATGTAATTAAAGGAAAATTTTATATGGGGTTTATTTTATTACAGAATGACATTGACTACAAAATATAATGCCTACAAGATTAGTTTTCTTTTTAATTTTAGTTTGCAATGTTTACCTGCATTTGGAAGACTACACATTAACCCGGGTTTATTGAAACTTAACTGTAATAGTTTAGTAATAGACAGCTGCGCGGGCTCTTGGTAAATAATAATGATTAATATAAACGTAGCACATCTTTTCAGTCTAGCCTCCGCATACCAGTAGTCAGAGAGACTCTAGTAACAAGACACTCCGGTCTCCGCATTTCGCCCGATTTCGAGTTATAGTGTTTCGAGTGGGGGAAATCAACCCCTTACTTTGACTTGAATACAAACGTTGCTCCGAGTGGAAACCGAACCCAAAACCACCGCGTTTGCCATCAGATGCTATAGCACTGCGCCATGATGGTCTCCGTAGCTTTGTATTGATTATAAACTAGAAGTTTAAAACCAGAAAAGTGGGACCCTTTTGTCAAGACCGTTCTCCAGTTACCGCCCGAAATCGAGACTGCGTGTTGAGTGGCGGAACTCAACGCCGCTTTCGGTACCAAAATAGTTAACGTATTATATCCCACTACGCCACAATGATCTATAATAAAAAGTGAATTATATAATCAGAAACTAAAATTCAAATTACGTTAATTTCAAAACACTTAACGGTGACAAGCCAAGCAATACAATTACACTTGATATGGCCATATCAAATACCCAGTATTTCATAACTAAACATTAATATTTGCCCAAGATGAGGTAAAAAGTCGTAAATATAATTTAATATAAGTTGAAAATAAATAGTGGCCGTCGTGGTGCAGTGCTACAGCGTATGCGCAATGCTTGTGGGTTCGAATTTTACTCGCGAGATACGATATGACATTTAAGTTAATTTCATTTCTCCGATCCGGTGGCAAGACAAGGCGTGGCGTTGAATTACGCCAAGTCCTTAGCACGCAATGTCTCGATTTCGGGCGAAAAGTGCGCGGGATATAGCATGAAGCTATAAAGTAAATAAAGAGCGTGGTGGCTCTACTCCTGTTTTATATAGAAAACAACAGTTACCATTGTTACTTAATAAACTGAGACCGCTTATTGAATTTATTAAAATGATATGTCGTAACCTTAGAATTTTGAGAAGTCAACAGAGTTTTAAGTTTGCCTGACTGACAGAGATCGCATAGAGAAACTACTGGACACAAGTGAAATTTGGCATTTATGTTCATTGGGGTACATGTGGGTAGGTAGGGTGGTTCCGAAATTCCCACGGGAATTGGAATAAACGCGATACGCAAAGTTTAGGTCGTATTGTCAACACAAACGAAGTTGCGGGCGAAAACTGGTTATTAATAAATTCATTGATAATTTTGAACAAAAAAATTTTATTGCTGTGGACTTTACATATATATACTACTGGAATCTTAAATATTATTGAAAATGGATTCTTAAATATGAGAATGTTTCAGTATCGTGGCGCATTGGGAAGTGTGGCATTTGACTGTATACACGATTGTTTATGTGTTCGATTCCCACTCGGGGTAATGATTATATTAAAAATATTTTCATTTGTCCGCTCTGGTACTGGTGCCTAAGACAAAGACTCCAGAGAGAAAACTCCGACACGCAATGACTCGATTTCAGACGGTGCGTGGAGAATGGAGTGTCTTGACACTAGGTTCCTTCTGTGAATATTCTGCTAAGCGGAAAAAGTGTGAAGCTGCAAAAGTTTTGAAATTTAAGCTAGTTAGTTAGTTTTTGTTTGTTATTATATTTAAAAATATATATATTTATTTGTTAACAGGTGCGAGGTGGTAGCACTGGCGTTCCGCCTCCCGCGCCTCCAGCCTTAGAAGAGAAGCGGTCGCCATTGCAGCCCCAACAGCAGGGCCGAGCACAACTTCCACCAGGTAAAATGTCTCAATTTTACATTGAACTATTATTTTATTTTTACGGAAAATGGAGAGAAGAGTGCCTTGCAACTAAACCCTCCGTACCTAACCAGCCATATGGGATAGATATGATACTTTAGTAATAGGCCCCCGTTTTGCAGTGGCGCAGCGTTCATTCACTCTAATAAGACAAAGTTGAATAACGCCACTCAACACGCGAAGTCTCGATTTGAGCAGAAAGTCATGAACGGAGTGTTTAGACACTAGATTCACTAAATAATGTTAAAACACATTTTTTAACTAAGTTTAGGTTATCGTCACATGTCTGAAATTTTTATACAACTAATTGCATGAATTAGTAGTAGTAAACCTACAGCAAAATTTTTTATTGACGTTATTGTGACGTCAGCAAGCACGTGTTTTACGAAATGTAATGTAATGTTTGTGGGTTGGAATCCCACTTTAGGGGAAAAAATGTATTTATAGTATATTCTAGCAGAGAAAGAGAAACTAGTGTTTAGTCACTCCGTTCTCCATAATTTTTTTTATTATATGTTTGTTTTAAAACCTATTACCAGCAGAGCCAGCCCCGGCCCCAGTGCCAGTCCCCGTCCCAGTACCGGTGCCACTGCCGCCGAAACCAGCGGTCGTGAAGCCACCCAAAAACGCAAAGGTCATTCAAAAGGTTAGTTTTTATATAACATTTCACTATTTTTTAAATTTTTTTTAAAATAATTTAATTTATATATAGGTATAAAAAACTCTGGAAGTATTTTGTGTAAGCAAGTTGTAATAGTGAAGTATTGTTATAAATAATATATATGAAATGAAAACTTTCGCATATTTAAAGTCACTCGAAGTGCAGATATCATTGATTCATTAGATATTACACGCTCCCATGTGTTTTACATGCACTTTTGTAGATCTATTTATTCTACTAGTATGGTATTAATTTTACACATTTGGTTTTCTATACAATGGTCTAATTAATATACGAACTAATAATTACGAACGACTAATAAATGATTCATGATTTATTATAATAATGTGCATAAATTCAAAATCTTTTTTATAAACAGACATTTGCAAGCACTTTTGAATCGTCAAATGAACATAAAGCTACCACCGGCTCGGAAGGTTGAGAAGTGCCGGCGATAAACTCAACAGTTGCTCTTTTCAAATATAAAAGTTACAATTATATTATTTAATAAAATGGTAGCTTACTTGCACTAAACTTAAATCATATTAGTTCCAGACATTTTTCTCCTTTAAATATTCTTCTACAGAGTAATAAGCTTTACTTGTTATCATTGTTTTTTTTAGTTACTTGAAATTTCTTCTGTGGCAAATTTAACATAGGTTGTGGAATTGCATTGTAGATAGATGCATATACTCAGACCCATAAAAGGCTTTTTGGGGCCGATAATATAGAGTTACAGGGTATTCTATAGTGTGGAATTGTATTATATATAAGTACTAGCGACCCGCTCGCGGCTTCGCCAGCGTGGTTATAACTGTTTCGTATTTTAAGCGGCCTTTTAGTAAAACAATGAAATTCCTGGAAAATCTAAGTAAAGATGGGCGAAAAAAGCCTATGTTCATCCCAATCCCTTCAAGTATTTGTATGTAAACTTCATCACAATCGGTGCAGCGGTTTGGCCGTGGTGACGTCACCGACAGATAGACAGTTACGTTTCGCATTTATAATATTGGTAAAGATATGACTTTTTTGCAATTTACTATGCTTTTAACTATCCCTTAAGAAAGCAATGAATTCTAAGTAAATCGTATAATAAAATGGCGAGGCCACCCCTTTTGAAGACCTTTTTGTTTTTTGAAATAGTATGTTTCTTAATAAGGTACAACTTATATTACTACAATTTTATGTAATGCTTTGTTTATCCTTAATCCCTTGTATTTAAAATTGTATTGAAATATAGTTTTTACGAGACAAAAAAAAACAGGTAGTTTTCTTGCTGCGCTTTTGTATATTTTTCTAGGAAGAAGTTTTGTGATTACTATTTACTACTAGCACTTTGTCTTGAGATCATTTGGGTCAAAGTATAATTTAGAATAAGTGTAAGTGTGTAAATAAGTGTGTATGAAATGTTCTTGATTTTGAAATATATAGATTTTCTTAACATTTTATAGTGTTATACACACTCTTAGGGAATTAAAAACCTTTGTAGAAAACGTATAAAAATTTGAACACAGCTGGATTCGAACCCGCGCCTTTTTCGAAACCGTCGAAGCCGCGCTCTCACCGCTAAGCCATGCCATCTATATCCTGCTACGTCAAAATATTTGAGATTTTTATTGTTATTAAAGAATACTAAATAAAAAGTATTTTTATTGTTATTTAAGAATACTAAATATAAGTAGTTCACCGTGGGCAGTGGGACGGCGTCCAACTGTGAACACGATCGGTTATGGGTTCGATTCCCACTCGGTACCTAAGACAAAGCGCGGCGTCAATGTCACGATTTCGGGCGGAAAGTGGAGAACGGCGTGTATTGATACTAGATTTTCTCTTTGCGGAAAGAATCTGTTTAAAAAAGAAATTGGATGTCGGGTAATAAAACTTAACTTAAAACTTGTACATTTAAAAGAAAAGTTGGTAACTGTTAGTAAGGAAAAGTATTTACAAGAACAATACGAGATATAACAAAAAGATGTTACCTGGAAATGAATTTACTAACAGATATACTGTATTTGTGATAAATATTAGTTATTCAAATAACTTAAATAAAGGTTAAAAATTGGTAACAAGTTTTAAATATTAGCAAGCTTCTTAATTTTGTAATCTATGATAAAACAAACCGTGGCGTTCAGTTCCGCTATTTGACAGGGTATATCATTTCTTCTCTCTTATTATTTACAAGAAGCAACTTAGCTTTCAATTGCGAAATGTCCATATAACACAATTCCCACCGGCTTACCATTTGTAAATTATTCATAAATATAAGTATTAAATAATGTAACAAAATAACTATAAAAATCTATATTGAATTGACGATAAAAGACAATTTCAACGTAAAATGCATTTCTTTACTCGCGTGTGTTTTTTTAATATTTATTTTTAACTAATCGAACTTATTAAGGAAATTCACTGTAATAGAACCCAAACCAATGGTTTTCTTTTCTGTTTGTCTTTTTATCTGTTTGTCTGTGTTGTGGGTTAGTTTGTGCAGACTTATCTCGGAAACTGCTTGACCGATGTAAATGCAGTTTTTTCCAACTTCTCTTAATATTTAGTGTTTATTCAATTTAAATCGGTTCATAAATAAAAAACGTTACAACTATTGTAATTATAAATTAAGGCAATATTTGTGATTTAAGTGGGCGGGCGAAAAAATAAAATAGTTTAGTCGTGTAGTTTACGCAGGCGAAGCCGGGAGCGGGTGGCTAGTTCCACAATAGATTTACACTTCGCCACTGAAAGCTTTTCTTTCACATATTAATAGATTTATATATATGGGAATCGAAGCTACGACCTCCATTATTAACGATACCAGTCCGTTTCACACAAGAATGTAATACACATATATTATAAACCAATTCACCACTACACACATGCAGATTGAATTTCATGTTCACAGACAGTTAATGCTATAATACATTACGGATAATAATAACACAGGATATTATGCTTTATTGCTTTGTAACGACGGTTTGTTTTTCTTTGGGGGTATTTGGTAGAGAGACCATGGATTTTTTTTTAAGCGCTTATTTGATGAGAGTTAGAGTGTCGAGACTATTCTAGAAAGTCGAGTTTATTCCGTTCTTAATTTTATTTTCATAGAAAGATGTTTTTTAAATTATATTGTGCAATAATGTAGGAAAAAGGTATAATCAATTTTAATAAATATATGAGCCGGTAAAGTAACTATTGTATAAGTATACCTCTGAACGAAATTCGAACTTACAATCATTGCGCTTATTCAAGTATAGTCTTGACTACGTCTGAGCGCTATGTAAATTTAAGCATTTTTTGTTTTAACATGATTTCCAAGAGATAATTATCATTATCATTACCTATGAAATGATGATAACTATTGAGAATGTTATTGAAATCAGAAGAAGCTCTTCGTAAGATTTTTGAATTGTAGTTAGTCTTTATTTTGAAGGCCAAGGGGGGTCGAGAACTAGCCAAAATTGTGTAACGCAATGAATGAATGACGACTATGCTATGGTCAACCATCAAAGAAAAACGCAATGTTTTTTAGTGTTATTTACTTAATTGTTTAGTAATTGTGAGAGTTATTTAAAAAAAATAAATGTACAATAAAATTATCGTCACCCTACCGAGAACCGCGCAACCGCCGGAGTAGTGCTGTCCAAATCGGAGCGGGTTTATCGATTAAATATATTAATGTTATGGGGAGAGAGCGAAAAAAAGTGATAGGGATGTAGCTGTATACGTTCTGACGAGTGTCTGGACGTTGGTCGGTGTAGGCGTGATGTCATTGGTTTATTATTATTATTTATGTATAGTTTAAACTTCAGTACTAGCAAGATGCAATGCATGACTTTGTAATATATTTTATTTATCGGTAAAAATCTTTAATAAAATAGTGGTTTCCTAACATATTATTTATAATTTATATTATGAAATTAGGAACTTGGCTGGAAAACCAATATTCCTAGTAAAATCGCTTCGCCACTTATTATATTTGTACATATTATGTTTATTTCTCTTTTCTAGTCACAAAAAGTCGTATATCTCTATCTAAAAAATATTTTATTGTGTAAATATTTAACCTTTTTCGTATATAAATATTTAAAAGTAACCTCTTTCCCTTTAAATATCAACTGTGATCACAAAAACAGGTATATTTGCCCTATAAAAAAAACAATACTAGCAATTAATTCAGCGCGCACATCACTACGCCAGTCGGACGCTTGACGGCGCGAACGTCGGTCGTGTTTCCCGCGCTTTTTCTAAAAAAAATTATATTACAAAGTATATTTGTAATATATATTGTGTTTATTTCATCTCAGTGGCATAATTTGTGTGAAATTACAATAGGTGTGGTGATTTGGATGCAGTTTTCATGGTTTTTATATGGTTTTTTTATAGTTTAAAATAGGTATTTATTTATGTAGCTTACAATATGGACGATTCGCGTTTTCATTTGACGTCGCGCCGGTTGTAAATAGGCGAGCGTTGCGAATTGTAGGGGAATATTAATACGTTTTTGTTTTAATTAAACATTTTATTACG
Source organism: Podotricha telesiphe (assembly GCA_038994665.1). Classification (NCBI taxonomy): domain Eukaryota; kingdom Metazoa; phylum Arthropoda; class Insecta; order Lepidoptera; family Nymphalidae; genus Podotricha; species Podotricha telesiphe. The sequence goes on from JAOYRR010000468.1 coordinate 730,961, forward strand.
TTATTTCTTAGTATTTCACCATATATTCATGTTTTAATAATTGCAAAATTTCAAGGCGGAATGTGTAATAACTTTGTACATCTTAATTGGATATTAAAAAAAAAATGGAAAATAAAACAATGGCACTAAAACTTAATAATATCAAACTTTAAGACATTACCACGTTCGCAAATGCATTCGTAATGAATTTTATATTTCTAGAACAAATCACAGAGAAGCTATTGATAGATGACATGTTGGTTAGCTATTTTTATTGGTTATATGCTTTTCAAAACATTTTGCTTTTCTGTAAACATCTTTGTCTAGCATTTGAGACATTCAGTTCCCGAATTGAATAAGTCCATCAATCACAAAAATTATATTATTAATGACAATTATTTTTTATTTTTTATTCTATTAATTACTAGCTGTACCAACCACTTCAACCTCGTGTAATGCTATTCTAAATAAAAGTAACCTACGTTACATCAGCTATCTGCCAGTGAAAGTGCCGTCAAAGTCGGTCCAGCCGTTCTAGAGATGAGCCGGAACAAACAGACAGACAGACAACAATTGAAAATAAAAAGGTATTTTGGTATATGTACCGTGTATACATACATACATGTGCATTTACTAAAAAAATATGTTTTTAACATTAAAAACAGACAGTCCAATTTTGTATATTCGTAGAGATATATATATTGTAAGATGAAGTCTATGTTTATCTGTATGATATTATTTCATCAGCTTTTATTTCAACATTTAGTTGTTTTGGAGGTAATAGATATGTGAACTGATAGGCTTATTCTATAATATTCTAAGTTTTATTGTCCCCCCCCTCATCTCTCTATGTAACACAGGTACTTTGTCGCGTTTCGCGTATGTATATTGTGACCTTGATATTTGTAAACATAAGTTCTCCATACTGTGATATTCCGAATTAGGCTACGACGACTTTAAATGTATCTATAAAATGGCAACGATATAACTATAGTATATATTATTTGATCGTGTCATATTTCTCGTAACTAAAAATCGAACCCACGGCCTCTATGACGTTAAGTCTACGTTAGACAATTTTTTGCGGAGGTTTTCATATTGATATTTGAACCGGCAACTCGTATGTACAGTAGTGACGTAAATAAGACACGTGTCGTGATATCGTTATAATTTCGTGTTTTTGCTATTCAAATAATAAAAGATAAAAATTATGTATATAATATTCTTTATGTATATAATATTAATATGTAAATGAAGATGCGATAAAGTGTTTAAGAGCGGTTTTTCTTTTAATTAAAATTGTGCGGACGGAGTAGTATTAAATTTTGCATAGTTACAGTTTAAAATGAAAAGGATTGCAGGAAGCTAATATTTTTCATAATAACGCATAAAAAATACATTATTCAATTAAGAAAATACTAATTATACAAACTACTATGTGTTTGACATATACATTTTGTATAAAGTGACATACATTTAGCGAGCCAACGATAACTATAGTGTAAAAAAAAAGCAAAAATTAATGTAATGGTTAAAAATATATTCTTAAAAAGCGCATAAAAATTTAAACGCACCGGGATTCGAACTCGCTCCTGTTGGAAACTGTCCAAGCGCTCTGACCGCTAACCCATGCGTTCATCCATCCAGCTACGTCGAAATACCCTTATTACAAATTAATTTAGTTGTTTTTTAATTTTAATTTATATACGCTTTCTAAGAATATGTTTTTAATTTAATAAGTGTGTGAGTAACACTTTAAAATGTATTGTTTTTTTTAACTATACAAGATGTGTGAGTGATTTGTCATTTACTTCTTAAAACGAGGGGGTAAACTAACAAAACACGATGATTCTTATTATTCATTCAATGATTCTTCACAATGGATTTTGAAAATATAACCGAAACTAACTTATCCACTTTCACATAGTGTTTTATATTGTATCACAAATTTTTGTGACTTTAGTAGTGTGTGTTTTACATGTACTAGAACTCCGGTTGATGCGTTGACACGACTTCTGTTAGTAACGTGTAAATCACTTCGTACAGAAGTGTAAGTCGAATACAAAAGTGTGTGTTAGATTTATTTTTATTAATCTTAATAAAAAAAAATCCAAAAGACATTATCATTTTGCACTCGTTCTCTATATAAACTATAACTGTTGTGGCAAATTGCAAACTTTAAAAATTTTCGTTTAATGTTTTTGCATCACGTATTAATTATATATAATCTATACTAATATTATATAGATATATAATATTAGTATAGATTATATAAAATTTCTTTTTTTAACATGTCTCGGTTTTCTTCGCAAATATGTAAGCTACCGCGTTGTATTTATTTTGGTCGATACAAAAATAGATAACATTTTTGTCATTGGAAAAACTATTTGATAGTTAGATTTTGATATATATTAATGCATATATAGTGTAAACGACGTTGTTTGTAGTTTCTATTCCGACTCGGGGGAATTATGTTTATAATATTTTCATATCTCCCCTTGCGTTGGCGTTGTGTTACGCCACTCAACACGCAATTTCTCTACTTGCGGCGGAGAGTAGAGCACGGAGTGTCTTATCACTCACTTCTCTGTGACTACCCTGATATGGGGGAAAAAGCATGAAGCTGATAAAAAAAATATATACATATATAGCAAAGTGTAAATATATATACATATATAGCAAAGTGTCTGATTGTAAAAGCGAAGGTTGCAGGTTTGATTTTGATACACACTCGGGGGAATGGTTATATTTAAACAACGAACAAAAAACGAAACGAACAGTGTGCATTGACATTAAGTTCTCCTTAATATCATACTTCAAAAAAAATAAAGTTGGAAAAAAATATAAAATAAAATATTAATTTGACATTCATTGACGTTTTAATTAAAGCTATTTATTTCAAAACATTTGACCATTACTTGTTTTTTTTTTAATTGTATTGTACGGTTTATGGTTAGTGTGTAGTAATTACTGGTTTGCGGTTGGTTAGTGTAGAAATAAATATGTGTGTATCTGTATTTAATAACCGTTTATGTTTAGTGGTTGTTGGAGTAGTGCGTAATAGAAAAGTAGTAGTCGATTCAAATACTATATGAAGCTGTTTTTGCGTTTTACGCTAGTTAATTAGTGATAATAATAAAGCTCTTTAATATTAACTAATGACAACATAACGATAGTTGTCGGTTCAAACCATATTTGGGGTTTTATTAATATATTAAAAATGCGTAACCTAGTTACTTCTGCCTCTTTTCCCTATAGGACGCCATGGAAAACTGGTTCACGCCATCCATAAATAGTGGATATTTCTTGTGGGTATACGTTCTTTATTCGCACAGCGAGACAGTGGAACTCATTGCCGTCGTCTATATTGTTTATGTCGTACAATTTGAGAATTCATAAAAAAAAACTGTTTTTCAAGGATTTTTTCACCAAGTACGTACGGCGATTAGTGTAATTATAATCTAGTTCTAGTTTGTCTTTAGCCACCAGTGGCGACGTGTCCATATAACATGGATCTCAGTCTTACCGTTTTTCAATTGTAATATATAAATACATTATTAATTATTATACTTAATTATTTAATAATCTGACTAAATAATATACCACTATAATCACGAATAAACCACTACAAAAATCTATTATTATTACCTTAAATTACGTTAAACTTTATTGATGTTTTACAAGAGTTTGGTATTTTATTACTAGAAATGGCTATATCGATTATAAATTGTTCGCAATTCAATAAACTTGGTAAGCTAAACTGAATATTTATGTTATCGTCGAGAGCGAACCTACATTTCTTATAATAATATAATTAATCCGCCTTTCCTCTACAAAAATTTCACACTTCGCCACTGTTAGCCACTCTACAAAATGTTAAGGAAATAAATGAAGATGAGATTTTTTTTAAACAAATACTTTTTTTCAAATAAAAAGAGTATTACGTCTAACGAAAAAAGCCTACCTCTTGTGTGTGCAAAAAGTTGGATACAAAGCTTCTTGATAATAAATTCAAGGTGTTCGTTAAAGTATTGAGAAAAATAAATAGCAAAAACCAATTGCCGTAAGTCTTAACTAACGGTACCATGAGGTACAACGAGCTGCAACTAAATTGATATCGCTTTTTCGTGATTTTCTAGCGAACAATGTGTTTCGACGCCATCGTGGCGCGTGACAACGTCTGTCTGTGAACGTGATTGGTTGTGGGTTCGAGACCGTTTAGGAAATTAACCTATTTTAAATTTAAAAATTAAACTATTTTCATTTCTCCGCTCTGTTAAACAAACAACAAAAAAAACAAACGTGGCGTTGAGTAGAAAGTGGAAAGTGAATAAGGGTGCTTTGACGTTGTGCATTGTTAACTTCGTTCCCCTAACAGCCTATATGCACTTTATAATGTGATTAAATTGAAGAAAGAACAAGCCGGTGTAATAAAATATATAGATCGAACGCATAACTTAGCGGTCAGAGCGCTTGCCCGTTTTCAAGAGGCGCGGGTTCGAGTCCCGCCGCTTTTTAATTTTTATACGTTATCTCTAAAACAGTGGACGTAGAGGGCTTGTTAATAAGTGACGTCACATTCTGACCAGTGCAGCGTCATATTAGTCCCAGTTAAAAAAAGGTATTTATTTTGTACACTAACTTGTGTATTAAAACTAGGTACAATATATATTGAACCTGTTACCCTTTGACCTATACATTTTCCATTAATTACGTTTGTCTTGACCTTTCGAGCTAATTGTAGCCTTTCCGCCTGTTTTATAATATTTAAATTAATTAAGGCTCTTTAGTTATGCAACGGTTAAGTAAGACACGGTGGCATATTTTAATATTATTTATTGCGTGGCCATTACCCAATATATAATTAATTTGCGACCTTCGAATCGTGTCTTAGACCTGTTGTCCATATGAGAATATATTTTATTTGAATATATATCATATCTCAGTGTAGTTACAGCGTCTGTTACGCGATAGTTCAGGGTAAGATTCCCTATCGGAGGAATGTATGACATATTTCAATTATTTTCATTTTTCCGCTCTTGTGACAAGACATAGCGCGGCGTTGAGTTTCGCTACTTAATATGCAATGTCTCTTGATTTGGGCCGACAGTGAAAAAAGGAGTGTCTTACCACTCGTTTTTAATTTGTTGTAACTGCCTTTGTAACTGCCTTTGAATTTCGACGCAGCTGTATGTAGAACGCATGGCTTGGCGGCAAGAACGCTTGGTCGGTATCCAAGAGGCGTGGCTTTGAATCGCGCTGCGTTCAAATTTTTATACATTTTCTGAATATATTTTTCAAGTTTTATACTTCTCCAGTCTCATAATTTTCGTAAAAATAAGACCAACAGTTTTTTCGTTTACATATTCATATAATGATACGTGTGTTGAATTTCATTTGCAATCAGGGCTTTAACATTTATTAAAAATAAATAATTTTTAATTTAAAAACTTATTTATTTTATATTGAGGCCCATCATAGCGCAGTGTAAAAGCGTCTGGCTGTATACGCGATGATTGTGGGTTTGATTTTCACTCGCGGAATGATTATATTTTATTAACTTTAATTTTTTCCGCTATGATGACAAGACAACACCGCGTGGTGTTGAGTGCCGCGAATCAACACGCAATGCCTCGGTATGGGGTGAAAAGTGAAATGTTTTGACACTAGACTCTCTGCTGTATACAGCTGTTTCCTATAGGAAAGAGCTAAAAAAATATGAATTACAATAAATTTAGTTTTTTTTTAAGTCAGATTACAGAAAGTTTTCAACTTTATAATCTAGCTCTCATTACTCAATATAAAAAATATTGCAATTTATATATTTCCCCCTATTACATATGGCAGCCCTACTTCCATACAATTACCTAATATTCACATTAAGCAAATGCCACGGGCTGCTCGAACCAGTTTGGTTCACGAACAAAAAAACTACTTGTTCATATATGTAAATGTCTATATTGGAACGTGATTAAAGTGTTTGGATGAGGTGGTTTTTTTTTGATGAAGAGCTTATTGTTTTTTTTTCTAATAGTACTCTTTACATTTTTGAGAGAGTGATAAGTGATGAAACACTTTAATATCAGTGATTTACAATTATAGCCCCATTGGCGTGTAACATTCGCGTTGCCGCAGCAACGTGTAAGTTTTTTCTTACAAAAATGTATGCCAAACACACACTAGTGCACTAGTGTGTGTAATAATTATTTAATAATGTTATGTGCTTTTAATGCGTTATATTCTTATGTGGTATTAACATATACATAGATTAAGGAGATGACTCTTAAGATGGTACGATGATGATATATATCCTAGAGACCCGCTCGTGAAGTAGAGCTTTTCATAAACAATACAATTCCTAGAAAAACTAAAAAAACAGGAAAAAGTAGCATATGTTCAAGTATCACAAAACCCTCAAGTATCTTTTTTAAAATGTTCGGTTCAGCGTTAATGCCGTGATGACGTCACAGACAGACAGACTGCATTACTTACGCATTTATAATATTAGTATGGTATAGTATATAAACAATAGAATTTAAGAACAACTTGCTGCCATTTTATTATTTCTGTAATATAACACTAATAGGTATTGACATATTTTGTATTTATTATTCAAATATATGTAAATAGAAATGTTCATAACAGCCAAGAATACGTTGACTTCTATAAGAATTGCAAGGACACGGACAAAAGTAAAATCTAGGTATGCATGTTAATGGGTTATTGAGTTACTAGTGACCAGCTCGCGGCTTTGCCCGCGTCAACTATAACCTGTTTCGTATTTTCGGTGTCCTTCTCACACAGACAGAGTAACTTTCGCATTTATAATATTAGTATGGTTAGTATGGATATATCGATACAGTTACGTTTAATATATTTTGTCAATTGTTTTCCTGTAACATTCAAAATTCAAATGATACGATATTGTGATAACAGCGCATGTCACATTTTAATTAGTTCAAAATTCCGAATTCCACGTTTATGGAAATAAATTCCACCCGTAGATCACAATAAATATTGTTATATTATAAATACTAGCGACCCGCACGCAGCTTCGCCTGCGTAAACTATTTAGTATTTACGCCTGCCCGCGTTCTCACTTTAAATGACAAACTTTGTTTGAATGTATAATTTAAATGGTTGTAACTATTTAGTTTATGAACCGATTAAATTAAATAAATACAAAATGTTATGGAAAGCTTAGCACAATACAATAGTCGAATTGAACGGAGATTCATTTTTATTATATGTATAGATATAGATTTCGTTAATTTAAAATGATAGATGTTTTATATTGATTTTTTTTATTATTTTTAGTGGAAAACATTCGTATATAAATATTTATTTAAAAAATGTTTTGGTTTCCATGAGGCACTGGTTACGAGTCTCGCTACTTTTCAAATTTTAATACGTCAAACATATATAGAAAAATTGTATATCAATATTCATATGATAATAGGATCTGATATATCTGATAGCCTGTTAATCTGAAACAAAACTAAACGAAAGCGAAATTATTCGATGTCCTCATAAGGAAGAAAGCGCGTAGTGTTTAAAAAATGAACAAGATGTAATGCATATTATTTAAACAAGTTTAGGCGAAATTATATGAGCCCCTGTTCTCTCAATTTTTAACAATATGTAATTTTTGTGTAGAGTAGGTATATTTTATTAAATTTTTACTATTCCCAACGGAAACAATCTTGGTAACATTCACTAAAAGTACTAAGTCATAATATGTCATTGATTTTTCTTACATTAATATAATTTAAAACATATTCCGTCAATTTTAATGTCGTAAAGAATTTATTAACAGTTTGTAATTTAAAAAGTAGCGGCCCCAGGCGAGGACCTTGAAATACACCGCTTTAATAAATCCATATTTAGTTTTAGTACGGTCATATATATTTTAAATATACTATCGTATAAATGTCAATACATGTAACAGTATTTATATTTTAATGACACATGCTATTTTAATTAGTAAAACAATTGTTTACACTGATAGATATAGTCTGTAGCAAGTTTTAAATTTTTGCTACATTTAAATAACTATACAGCGAAAAGCATTTGAATGTAGGTTCAAATCGTTATGGCATTCAGTAAGAAAAAATCTAAACAATAGAGTTTATTTTTTAAATTATATAGATTTGGAATTCTAACTATAGTTTTTTATTTTCCTATGACATTTTAGCTTATGACTCGGCTTAAAAGAGTTTTAACTTTTCTTTTAAAATTTCTACGATTATCGAGAGCCAGGTGGCACAGTCGGTCAACGTCTGACTGTACACGCGATTAGTTGTGAGTACGATTCCCACTCGTGGAAATACCGGGGGTATCTAGACAAACAGTAGCGTTGAGTTCCGCCACTTAAAACATTAAAACACAGAATGTGTCGATTACGGGGGGAAATGGAGAACGGAGTGTATTGACACTAGGTTCTCTCTGACTAACTGAACCTGTAAAAAAAAGTTGTTTAAATTAAAGAAACAATAATATTATTATTAAAATTTCTTGATATTGCCAATCGGTGGCAAGCTAAGGAGTTTATCTCAACAGAAGGTCGTCTATATACTCGTAGTATGTATTCACCGTATACATATCATCGTTGTTAATACATATAAAAGGGTTTTTCATCTCCTTTCAAGTTGACTTTCGACTCTACATAATTTATATGTCTCATAAAATATATATGTAAGTCAGTGTTCGTTTGCCTGTTTATGTAATGTTCTATACCTTAGTTTGGTTTGGGTAAGTCCATGGTCAATGTAATAAAACCCAAATTGGTACAAGTCGTAATTTTTTTTTAAATTTACTCGAGGCCATCATGTCGCAGTGGGATTGCACCTAAATATAAACGAGATAGTTGTGAGTTCGATGCCCACTTGGAATTAGGATTGTATTAAAGTTATTTTCTATTCTCCGCTCTGATAAACTACCGCACAAGATCTCTAATTCGGCCGGTGAGTGAGCAGCGGATTATTGTACGCAATAGTTAAGTTTAGGTCATCTAAGGGTCGCGAATAATAATTGTTTTTATTATTTACTAGCTGTGCCCCCGCGGCTTCTCCTGCGTGTAAATCAGTGTGTCACAAAGTTTTAACTGTAAATAAAAAAAAACAGCCTCGACAACAACGTAATATTTTTTTATTGTTATTTTGAATATAAAAGTAATTATTATGAGTTAACCATAAGAGATAGAGACAGATTTATTTGTAGTATTTTTGTACATATACAATTCCTTAATACATTACTTAAGTGTATTTCTGCTGGTTTACGCGGAGACTTTACTATCACGTGACCTTTTCAACAGTAATTGTTATATTTCAGTCAATTTACATAAATAAAACCATAATGTACTATTCACCTAAACCTTCCTCAAGATTTTTTTAGTAAAAACCGTATAACAAGCCGTTCAGTATATTTTTAAAAAATCTATTACATACAGACAGACTGCTTGGCTTTGTTTTACAATATTCGGCCGTTATCCACTTTTCGGCCGAATTCGAGAAAAACATTAAATAAATTTGAAATAATTATTTTAGGTTCTATTATATTGATAAATGAGTCTAATAACATTTTTTTAATATGTCTTCCATATGCAGACAACGATCAGTTATATTTGTATAGTTTGTTTGAAAAATAATATATTGGGTAAATATTATAAATATTTGAGATACTGCTTTATCACATTTTTATTATTACTTTATGTTTTCTATAATTTCCACTATTTTGACATTAAACTATAATATGATATACCTATATTATAAATTTAAATGTCATATTTAAACGTAGTCGTAAATTTTACTCGCAAGTAAGTCGCCATTGTTGACTTCCGGCAGCGAAAAGTAAAATTATTTTGACAGTCTACAACATGTAATAATGGTTGTTTTTTGAAGTTAAATATTATATAAAGGCCAACGCTATTGGGACTCAATCACTCAGAGTCCTCAATCGGAGAAATTATTATATTTAACTTATTTTCATTTGTCTGCTCTAATCGGCAAACACAAAGCGTGGCTTTGAGTTACTCCACTCGGCAGGTTATGTCTCCATTACGGACGGGAAGTGGAATGTTGTGGGGAATTTTAACACTAAGAGATTCTACTCTATATATAGTAAATAACTAAGTTAATTCCATATTTCTTACATTAACATACAAGTAGCTACCGTTCGGTCATCACACGCATGACTGACAAGAGCACAATGGATGTTTATATTAGCTTTGTTCATTCATGACATATTGTGTTTATATACTTTGTGTGGTGGTATTGTAAACGATAGTGTATTTGTTATATATAAATATGGATTTTTAACACACTTTTTTTATTTATTTGTTTTACTTCTATGTGTTTATAATATATAAATTATGTATGTATCTATCTATATGTGGCGAAGTGCGATTTTTTTGTTGAGAATAGAGTATAACAATTTGAACGCAGCGGCATTTGAACCCGCGTCTCTTGAAATCCGTTCAAGCCGTACCGTTTTTGTATAGGCAAGCCGGTGTTAAAAATATATATAAAAAATTTAGTAGTTATAATATAAATATTCCGTTTAGTTCACCAACTTTTATTTGCCTAGCAAATAATTTATATTTGATATTGACATCTATCTAGTGATAAAATGCCAAATCCAAAAAAATCTATAAAAAATAGTAAGTAATTTTAGTATGGTTAACGTAGTAAGGTGAAAACACAATTAATACTAATAATAAAACAGACATTAATTTCACTTTGGAATTGTCTTGTTTTAAAAAAAATAGATTATAGTAATGGTTTTGTTAGATTATTAAACAATTATATTTATTAATAATTTATTTATTTATTATGATTTATAAAAGGTAAGACGGTAAGAATCTTGTTATATAGACACTTCGTCGCTGTTGCCTATATATCTATCTGTCTATGTTGCCTAACAGATACAGAACAGGAGTTCCTGCTCCTGCCGTTTGATTTGTTTAAAAATTTGAACACGTGTCCGACTTTGACTATGATTGCCATATGTCAGGATGCCTTATATCTGTATATATTTTACAAGCTTTTCTAATGCTAAACTTGTAATGTATGTATGTGTAAACACACATAAACATTCGGGTTGAATTTTTATAAATCAATTTTGAAGCATACATTCTTAACCAACTGAGCTGATATTTTGTGTGACGTCATTTATTATCCAACATAGCGGAACAACTAAGATGTTGGACTTCTTATTTTTTATGCACTCCTACAACAACATGTATATCAAATGAAAGACATCGCTTGGAATAATTCGAAAAAGGTTTTTAAAAAAAGTCTTTGTCTTTGTACTCTTATTTTTTTTTCACTCTAAAATTACATGAACTTGTAATTCGTGAAAATCAAAAGAATGTTTTTTTTAAACGAACAAATTGGATATGTATTTTTTAAGAAAAACTGCATGCAATAGTGTGATATTTAAAAATATATATAATACAAATATAAAGTTAACACACTGGCCAAGTAACACGACCTTGGTGTAATCGCGAATGCGGTATTTTCAACGCGAGATAACATTGTTTAGAAATTATTTGATTATGCAATGTTTAAGTTTGATTACTAAAGAAAATAAGAATATATAAAATATATAGATATGCAATTACATATATATAACATTATAGATTTATTTAACATTTTTTTTAAGTTTTATTCACACACTTAGGAAATTAAAACACTTAAAGAAAACGTATAAAAATTTTAACGCAGCAGGATTCGAACCAGCGCCTCTTGGTAACCGTCCAAGATCGTCTTAGCCAGTATACCTATAGACAGACGAGATCATATCAAAGAAATTTAATTCCAGTGTAGGTGTTCGTCAGGGATGTATAATGTCTGGATGGATGTAGAATTCATCATGCTAATTACTTTGGAGAATGGGACCGATGGCGTCTCGATTGGCGGAAACCAAGATAATGTTCATAGAACGTGCTAACAAAAACTTGCCAGAAATATCTAAAATTGGTAACATCGAAGTTAGCCAAAGGCAGATCCTGCTTAGTTTGACCTGGTGGTCTTCTATCTCTAGAGTACTAAAGAAATTGCAATTGCTTGGTTAGCCAATGGTAGATTCTGCTCACTCTGTTCTGGTGGTCTTCTATCTCTAGAGACCTTAAGAAATTGCAATTGCTTGGCCGACCCGGAACGCAGTATGTCTGGTGCACAAACATCAAGGGATTAGGAAGGATAAAAGATATAAAGAAAATTTTACTGGTAGACCTGTTGACGCGGAAAACCAACATAATAAATAAATATTACACACACTACCTACCACGTGTTTGATATACGCTTTATACAAAAGTCTATAGATATTATAGATATTATTACTTTTTGAACACCTTTTCGATATAAACTATCACTGTGCCAAATTTTGAAAATCCTTCCTCTTTCTCTATGTCAGAACCTTGAGGGCATGGTGGCGCAATGGGACAACGGCTGCTAATCGCGATTGGTTGCGGATTCCCACTCAGTCCAATAATCATAATTTAATTATTTTCATTTCTCTGCTGTGTTGAGCAAAATGTGAAATCAATGAAATGCGATGTTGAGTTCCGCTATTCGATACGGAATGTCTCGAATTCGGCTCAAAAGTGAGGAACGAAGTGTATTGACAATAGGTTCTCTCTTTACTATCTACAAATACTTTTTCAATTAAAAAACATTGATAAATTTAAATATTTTTTTGCAAGCACGAAACGCCGTTCATACAATAATTCTTAATACCGATGTGTGCATAATACAAAATTTTTCGCAAGCCCTATACTTGAAGGAAGTTTTATTACAATTGGTATATGCTTGTAACTCCGTTTGCAGACTTTATAATAATAATAGCGACCCGCTCGAGGCTTCGCCCGCGTGAACTATATTGCATATTTTCGACAGACTTCGTAAAACTATGAAATTCCTAGAAAAACTAAAAAAAATGGGATAAAAAAGTAGCCTTTATTCCATTCCAAGATCCTCAAGTGTCTCTGTAAAATTTTATCACAATCGGTTCAGCGTTTCGGTTGTAATAACGGCATAGACGTCTGTTTGTTTTGACACAAGAGTTACTTTCGCATTTATAATATTAGTATGGACTACTTCTATTTACCGCATTTTCTGTTTTTTTTTTCAATATATAGCTTCCTTTAAGGTGTCAATTTTCTTATTCTTTTTTAGAATATATGTATAAGAATTTAGAAGAAGCTGGATGTAGACCGCATCGCTTAACGGCCAGACCGCTACGTTTTAAACGTTTTCTAAAAATGGTTTTCATTTCCGTAAGTTTGTGATTAAAAATTTAAAAAAATCAGATAATCAGGTAATTGTATTTTTTTCTGTCTAAACGCTTCTCTCTCTCGGCATACAAAGAGAACCCTGTGACATTCCGTTCCCACTGTTCACCCAAATTTTATTATTATTTTTTATATACATAACTATGTAACTCTATGTAATGAAACGAATTTAATATTCGCTTACCTAATCATTATTTGAGGCAATCGTTGCACAGTGTCTGTGTCTGTAAACGCGAATTTTTGTGGATTCGTATTATATCAAAAATATATTTTTTTGTTACTTCGCCTTTCTGGTGCCTGAGAAAAAGTGCGGCGTTGAGTTCCGCTATGTCTCGATTTCGGGCGGAAAGTTGACAACGGAGTGTCTTGACACTAGTTTCTCTCTGGCTATTAGCTGAAAGTTATCAAATTATTTTGAGTTTTTAAATAGGAGTTTTTGTATTTTTAATATGATTCAATGAATTTACAATAATAATAGCCCACTGGCTTCTTCTGAGTACATTTTTAACTATATACTTTTTACTTAATTTTATATTACAAGGTCATGTTTTGGAGTTGAAATTGACTTAATTTAAGTAAAATATTGGATTACATAAAACCACGTGTCTTTAAAACTTTATAGGTTATGAACGGTCGCGCTTTGCTCGTCACGTGGCGGTCGTAAAAACTGTATTCTCCCCTACTAAGCGTTGGCTATCTCGATAGTAGGAAGCGTTTTTAAATGTTGTTGCTTTAATTATTTTAAGTTAACTAGCAAAGTTGCTTTGTGGTGTATTAGACATTTTTGAAGTTTTATGTATAGTTTATCTGATACATTTTAAAACAAACTTTTTTTTTTATGATATTTATGTAATGAACTGGTGTGATTTTATACTACTTGAAATTATAATTTTACACTCGTTAATAAAGAGTTTGCAAATGAAAGACAAATCCATGTTGTATATATTAAAATTACGTTGCTAGTGTTTAGTTACTCAAACATTATATTTTAGTTTTTAAAATACAATTTGAAGCATATGTATTTTTTTATTATACAAGTGGTAGAGGCAAATAAATTAAATAAAGAAATGTAAACGAAACCTTGTCTAAATTATATTGAAACCCGTTTATATTCATTTATTTTATCAGCATAGTGTTACTGTGCTAAACATACTGTATAGTTGTTAACGATATAAATAGTTTAGATAATATACACATTAAAAATCCATAATGTATCTCATTATAATAACGGATCTTCGATATTTCTTAATGACACGCGATTGATTTATGAATTAATTTACATGAAAAGCTGAAAATAGTATTAGTAACTTATATAAGTAATAGTAAAAGTACTACAACTATACTAGAGACATATCCCTATTATATCTGCTTTTCATTACGAACTAAGTTACGAGAAACAATTGTTTTCACATGTATACGAAGTGAAGTTTAATTTTCATAGAAATGTGTAATAAATATAGATAACTTGTAGTAACCTCTACTATATAAATACACTAACCTTTCTCGCAATTGAGTGTTAAGGCAAATAGAATCACGTGACCGATAAGACTTGAGTATGACACATGCTGTTTCTTTTTCTAACGTATACAAACGTTTTTCACATATAAAACAAAGACAATTGGTCCAGTTTTATTATTTTAATTTTTTTCTCTAACTACCTCGTTAGTGATAAGACGTGAAGTTAGTAAAGAGCTTATTTTTCTTAATATTGTATATTATATCACTATAAATTCTCCACAACGTGTCTATGTACTTTTCATTCTGAGAATATAGAGAAAGTAATTATTAAAAAACAAATGATAATTTATTTTCTATCAATTTAAAAACCACGCGACAATTGATTAGACTTTTACACGATCCAATTGTATTGTTTTAGTCGCATACAAATTAGCAACAGATATGAAATTCTCATTTTATTTAACAACAGTTGCACTCAATAAAGTGTCATAATTAAATCTCGTTTACACAATAAAAAAAAAGAAACCAGAAAAAAAATCCACACAAGACACTGACTGTTATTTGAATGTGAGAGGTGAAAGATAATATCGACATTCGTTCGAGTGACCTTGGTAACGCTAGAGCGGAATACGACAACGTGGTCGCCACGCCGCTCTTTTAGGTTATGTTCGTGTAATGGCTGGCTTTGTGTTGGTTTTTTTTTAATAATAAATAAGCATTTTAAAGTTAAAAACGTGGTGTGAAAAAGTGGAGAGCGGAGTGTTTTGACGCTAGGCTGTCTCTTTGGCTTCATAATTGTAATGTGGGAAAAAGTGTCATTGATAAAGTTATTTTTATTTCGACATATATATAGAGTGCGGGTGCGGCGTTGAGCTCCACCAGTTAAAACAGTGATTCTAATTTTATATTATATTTATATAAAAGAAGGAAAGGCTTCTATATTATATGTTTATATTACTTTATGTATGAGTATGTAGGGTGGTAAAGACTGAATATACCTATATGCATAGGTACATTTAATTTCGAGATAAGTAAACGAGATGTTTTAGATATTTTTATTGTTTTAAATGAAACTATTAATTTAATATTATGATTTTGATTCATCGCGTATAGATACATATGTTGGTATTTGAAATTAGTTATATATTAGAAAACACGATGTTTCAAATTCTAATGTTACTCCTAATTCGTACTTAAATTTACGAAAGCCTATCTTATTTCCTGCTTTTTTTTTAAATTTGGTTTTTGAATCATATTTTGTACGTTACATTCATTGATAAGTTAACTCGTTCAGCTCTTATCATTATTTAGTTAACGATTACTTGAATTATAAAACTGCGCTGCGCTACGCTTAGTTATTGATATAAAATGTTCGTACAAGTTATATTTCAACCTACTATCATTGATTAAGTTAATTAAAACTTCACATGCATGAAATATACATATGACTGAACTGCCTGGCTCGCCGGTGGATGTCTGACAAAACTGACATACATATTATACTATGTTATTTAACTATCAGTTTTAAATAACATTCATTAAAATACTCTATTAAAAATAAAGATTAAATTGATTTTTGATAAAAGTATTTCTAAGTTAGGCTTTAATTAATTACCGAGAAGCCCAGTCATAGTTTTGTTGTTAACTCTACTGTATATTGTTTAAGACAGTAAGTAGAAGCGGGATCAAATCCAGTACTGACACAACCGTTTAAATTGATTTCTCATACAATTTGTACGTTTAAATTGATTAAAATATAAGAAAAGCAATTTTTCCTCGTATTTGATATGGTAAATAATCTTTTTTTATTATATTATGTTATATACGTATATACTATGTAATGGAAAATGGCCTTGGGACGAAATTACGTCACGTACATACGTTATCTTGGCCGCTGTGATAACGATCACTTGAATAATATGTAGTTTTCTATTATTACACCTTTAGTGATCGAGAGATCAGACTTAAATGTCAGCTTTTGATAAGGCTTAGATTAGTTTATTAATGAGAATGTTGCATTTGTTGTGCGCAAGAATTTATGGAATTTAGGTTGAGATTTCCTGTTTTATAATGACGGGGATAGTGTCTTCGGGAGTTAAAGTTTGTATGTGTAATTTGTATACCACAGTTTTACGCTTTTTCGCATAGATAGCAGGAGGGGTGGGCAGTTAGAACCTAGTGTCAAGACACTCCATTTTCAACTTTCCGACCGAATTCCGAGATGTTGCGTTTTGAATGTCAATGTTCAGTACCGCTTTTTTTATTACCGGACTGAAGCAATGAAAATATATATAGTCAGAATCAATCATACTTCTAAATAAAGTCAGAAAAATTATTTAGAAGTATGTTTTTTTAAGTATTCATATATATATATCGTTTATTTATTCTTTTTATATGTTTGTGTGGTACAAATTATTTTTGTTAAATATTGAAGTTTACTTGACTACTTCAAGGATTTTTCTTAAAATTAAAGTGATAGACAGACAGATTGTTTATTTCATAAGCACGTTTGTTTATTAAATACACTTACGAGACTTTTTCTATAGCATAAATTAAAAACAAACGATAATACCACCGATTTGGTGTTATTTAAAGGCGCCTGCCTTCGAGAACAGGTACAAATCGAAATATAATACCTGCTGTATAGTCCGCAAACGACTTCCTAGTTTACCCAAATGCCACTCATTTACATCTTAATGTCCGCTTATATGTCAAGCGAATATCTTGTATTCTTAATTATTGACTGTTCCAAGTTTTTGTAATAACTTCGTATATATGTACGTACTTATGTACCAATAAGTTTTCTTGTGAGTTAGTTCGATTTTGTTAGAGTGTTTAGGTTCAAATTTGTATAACAATTTTAGACGCATGTGCATTGTCGCAGTTCTTTGGATATATGAGTATTATCCAACGTTGAAATTCACTACATTTTAATTATTCTTAGGCAAATATTTGAATGGTCATGAGCAATTACGCACCAACCAGAGTTGTTTTACTTTTTTGAGATATTCCTAAATGTTATTATACCTTCGGAACGATTATTCCGAACGTCTTGTTTAATATTTAATGGTTTTTATTTAGAATTTTTCTTAAAAATATTTTCTTATTTATGCTATTTATTATACATTTATCTGAAATTTGAAACTCCTAACTGTACCTAAAAATCACATCTATAGATAAAGACAAATCATACAACTGTGCCATATTCAGTGAATTTTATATTATAAAAAAGTGAACAAATATGTCGCATTAACAAGCAACGAGTGTTGCCAAACGTGATTATGACAGCCGGTGTAGCAACGAGGAGGAAGGCGAGGGCGAGAAAGAGTTGGGCCAGAGTGGGCCATGATGGACAGGTAATTTAACTGAGAAGAAGAAAGGGAATCAGAACGTTGGGCTGTTTGAAAGAGGCGAGGGTCCGAATCCAGCTGTGTTCAAATTTTTATAAGTTTTCTAAAACATTTTTATTTTATCCTTCCGAAATGTGACTTTGAAAAGTGTTAAAACAGCAGAGTAGTGTAATTTTAGGTTTCACTAAAACTAAAATGCTGAATGTTTAATGGCTTTAGTTATTAGTAGAGTTTAACAAGAAGGTCTTTTTTACTTAACTCATTTTTATTAATAAATATAATATATATTAGAATGGCAATATTATATATAAAATATATTTATAAAAAAATTATATCTATATTTTTTTATAAACTATTACAATTGCGTATAAACGTAAAGTTTTGTATAATATTTACCAGGATTTAAACTCACGTCCCCTCTATAACTTGTCTAAAAGCTTTAGCTATTATTATGCTATACATTCACAGTTCATTATAGCTAAATTAGAAATATGCAAAACTTTTATTACAATAGTATAATCCCAATACAATAGAATATTATATAAATATGTTGGTGATAATTGGTGTTAATTAGATCAATTTTTTTTTCAGAAAACGTATAAAAATTTGGACTTGAAACGTATGGACTTAAAACGTATGGAAATTTGGTTTTGAATCCCGATTCGTCCTAATATTTATTCGTTTTCTAAAAAAAATATGTTTTTTTAGTTACCAAGTGTGTGAATGTTAAAATGGTGTTAATTAGGTGAAAACATATTTATCTTTTATTTTTTCATGTGACATTTAGCCATGCTCCTCTACTCGTACATTGTTGCATAATGCTTTATAACATTAGTATCTCTAATCTCATTTATTTTATGAATCCACGTAACTCAACCTCATTTTGGCTGGTAAGACTACAAAAAAGCAATTTAAAAAACCTTTCCCCAACCCAACAACGTTTTTGTCGTCGTTAAGTATTATTTACTAAATTTTTTTTCTATAATTTTGTCCCCAGGCGTCAGACTTCACAGATATAGGCGATGACTGGCCAACACTCGGTGCGGCGGTGGCCGGCGCCAGGTGTCATTCCACTCCACCTCCACACGAGGACTCTACTCATCACAACGGAAACGCTGTGAGTTTTTCTTCTATTGTATTTAAATTGTGTATTCCTTCTTGTTTTTTTTTTGTATTATTTCAGTAACACACATATTACGGAGTTTTATATGATACTAGCTGTGCCCCGCGACTTTGTCCGCGTGAAATTTTAAAATATAAGAAGCCTAAGTTATTACTCCTTATTACACCAGCTGTCTGCCAGTGAAAGTCACGTCAAAATCGCTCCAGCTGTTCCAGAGATTAGCCAGAACAAACAGACAGACAAAAATTGTTACATCCTGCATGATGATATTTATCAGAAAATATGTACAATTAGGGTTTCTAGTATATTTTATATTCGGGCAACCCGTACTTGTCATAAGGTCAGGGTCGAATTTACTTTCATACAATATACTTATATACTGTATATTTATATAATGCTATAAGCACGCAGTTCAGTAGTTTTCAGTTTCAGTTCAATCTTTTTCAAAGGTTACTCATTTTGGTTCATTTTATTTTCTAAAGAAGTTATTTTAAATTCTGATATGTGGATAATATTTCTTAGACTTGCAGTAGAAAAGGAATGCTGTGATTTCCTTATTTGTTTCTTTCAATCCCTCCTCCACTTTACACATATTTTGTTATATGCGTATTATGAAAATATGTATATATAAAAAATCCCCCAGGTGGAGTGTAAACCTACGACCGTAGTATGATGACCGGTGTGCTGAGTCACTAAAAGTTGGAAGTTTAATTTGCAGTTTAAATATTCCTGTTTTTTTTTTTTTTAAAACTATATTCTTCTCCATTCCAGGATCAAGAGAGGAAACCGCTTGAAGAACAGCCGGTGAAAGTGGAGAAGATGGAGCCCGCGCATAATCATCAGGGTCACTACGACAGACATGTGCAACAACACGATAAGACGAAATCTGCAGGTGATAGAAATATCCTTGATAATTTTTACTAGAATTAAAAAAAACAATTTTAAAAAGCGTATAAAAATTTGACCACAGCAGGATTCGAACCCGCGCCTCTTGAAAACCGTCCAAGATATTTTATCCAAAAATGTGTTTTAATTTTGTTAACGTCTTTATTAGAAGTTATTCTAGTCATGGTTCTTGTAGAAGAATATAATTTTATTGAAATTAAAAATGATCCATATGTTCAAAGTATACAGAGTAGATTTTTTTTATATATATGTTTAGATATTTTTTTCATTTCACTGTTTCAAAAACAAATTAATTGATTGATTTAATTTTATGCGTATTTATAGATTTAGAACTTTTTTGAAACTTTTTACATCATCTTTTTCGTACCTTATGACATTTGAGGCCTTGTGGCGCATTACGCCTCCAATTTGGGCGGAAAGCAAAGAACGGAGTGTCTTGACACTAGTTCTCAAAGCTGAACCTTTAAGGATTATTTTTTATGCAATAGCTGTTAATTTGGGAGCATGTTGACAAATCAATTGTCTAAATTTTAGTAATAACATTGAATGTATATAATAATAATTAATTTAGTAAATTTGAGGTCCGTTGCGTCGTAGCAAAACAATTTTTACCGTAATTGCGATGATTGTGAGTTCGATCCCCACTCAGAGGAATGGCAATATTTAAATTCTTTTAATGCTACTATTTCGGGTGGAAAGTCGACGAAGTGTGTTGACACGGGGGTTTAATTACTAATATCTTAAACTATATTCCGTACTTTAGGCCCCTTATCTTATATAACACAGGGATGTGGGGCTACGCAATGCGGGAATATTAACTTTTACTTATATATTTAAAGTATTTTTTTAAATACCTTTAATTATAGTAAAACACAACAATATTAGATATTTATATAAAAATATGCGTTTTAGTATTCAAATATTAATTATAAAATGTATCCTGTATTGCTATTTCAATCTACTAACAGTAAGGTATTAAAATGTTACGATCATATATCGAGTTTCTTTTTAAATTTAGAATTGAACCCACGACTCACAGCTTAGTTGCAGTTACAAGCTTCACGCTTTTCCTACATAGAGAACCTAGTGTCAAGACTCTCCGCTTCTCAACGCTGCACTGTCTTGTCACATTAATAAGTTATGATCATATGATCAGTGTTTTTTTATTGGGTATTGAACCCGGGACACCAAGCTGCAACGACAGCGACGACTACAAAAACGGCTATAATACAATTATTTTTCCTCTTACTTCCAGCTGGCAAAGGTGGCAGTAAATCTGGCAAACATAAATGGGTGCCTCTGGATATCGACGTGAAGGCAGCGAGACCTTCCAAGCATGGCAACCAACATGTCCCACGACAAGACGGTAAGTTTATCTATATATTATACTAGCTGTTGCTCGCGACTTTGTCTGCCTATAGTTAGATATCTTTCTGCCGAATTTTATGATTGTATCAAAAAAATTATATAGACTTAATAATTAGATTCGAACTTGTAACAGTCCTTAGATCTTAATCCGGCCCTGTCGTAAATTCCGTTCTTAGCGGATGTTTTACGATAACTATGTGAACAGATGTAAAATCATATTTGGCATAGTTAAATCTGTCTATCAATTTATGTAAAATAAAAACTTGTAACAATATTTTGACCGGCATGTTTGTTGTATTCTTTGAAAATGTGCACCGGTGTCCGGATCTGATTACTATACAATATAGTCATTACCGGGAACCTGATGACGTTGCCAGTGCATACAGTTGTTCCATTTTGTTGAATAGTTTCCCGTACTTTATGCCAAGCCTCTAATTAAATTGAGATATTGGGTTACGCATTGCGGGTAAAGAATATTTTCTTTTTAATTTTTATATATTTTAAAGATTTATATGTTTTATTTAAAATCTTAAACAATTATGAAGATGACATGGCGATTGTTGATTTACTGTATATATTAAATGGTTGGCTATTATTGGTCGCAG
Organism: Podotricha telesiphe; assembly: GCA_038994665.1. Classification (NCBI taxonomy): domain Eukaryota; kingdom Metazoa; phylum Arthropoda; class Insecta; order Lepidoptera; family Nymphalidae; genus Podotricha; species Podotricha telesiphe. The sequence goes on from JAOYRR010000468.1 coordinate 753,041, forward strand.
CGAGATAGCGTTTTACTTTTAAAGCGATGGTTACTGATTCGTTTCTCACTCGGTTTTATATTTCAATTAATTTTATTTAATCGCTCTGGTAAGGGCAAAACGCGGTGTTGAGTTACGCCAATATTCGAAAGCAGAGTGCTATGACAGTTGACAGACTTTTTGATCGTCAGACTTTTGATGTTGATCTTTGATCTCTGATGATCAAGTCTTGACTTTTCATAGATATTGTTAAAGACAATTTGCAGGATTATTTTATATTTATGTATATACTACATATTTTTTTTTAGTAAGGCAACAAATGTTATATTATCAGTTATATAATATACGAGTATATGCTATCGTGTCGCAGTGGAATAGCGTTTTGACTGTAAAGGGGATCGGTCGTAGGTTCGATTTTTCGAAGGAAAATTGCGCACTGTAACCATTATTAAGTTAGTAAATCTCAATATTCGAAGCAGTTTTGTAGTAGCGCTTTTACGGTAACATATACATGAAACAAATTCTATCAAAACATCTGGAGGTAAATTTTCTAAAACCCTTCTCAGACACAGTATCCCTGAACGGGGAGGACACTCGCCGCACAAACAGCCGGGGTCGCGGCGCGCTCAGGGGTCGAGGGTCGAGGAGGGCCACCACACGCGCCTCCCTACACCCCCACCCCCACATGTACCACGACGTGGGACACCACGATATGGGGCAGGTTAGTTAGGATAATTGGGTACATTCTAATATAGCAGGATTTCTATTACAAAAACGGGACTCTGAGAATAAGGCCAATGTGGCGCAGTGGGGCAGCATTTGACTGTAACTTCTATGGGATGTGGGTTCGACTCCACTCGGAGAAATTATTATATTTTAATTATTTGAATTTTTTCGATCTGATAAGACAGGGGGCTGCGTTGAGTTACGCCACTTCAACACGCAATGACTCGAGTTCAGACGGATAGTGGGGAATGGATTGTCTTGACATTAGGTTCTCTCTGACTACTATGCTTTATGGAAAAAAACCAGATGCTGTCTTCGGTATAGAGGCAGGATTTGAACTCGTGATTAATTGAGGTATACAAAATTCTCAAGATTTTGTCTTTTTGTGTAAGATTATTACATTTATTTAAATATAGTAGACATTCTTTTTTTCTAATAAATGTTTAACACAGCTCTTTCTTTTTAAAACATATTTGTGATTAATTTTTAATATTGTTCGTTTTAATGATAATTTTAATGCACTATATCTTTCTCAGTATATTTATTTATAGTGCACAAATATTTTTTTTTAAGTTTTTTTTCTCTGTATGACAACTTTTCGTTTTGAAGAGTTTGTGATACATGAAGGCTTTTACCCCCCACCTCTCCTTTTTTCTTCATATCATATAATCATAACACTTGTATATTTAAATTTTTAATATTTTCTATGCTGCTCTATATATAAATATTTAATTTGGCTGCTTTTATGCTATTCTTATTATTTATATTTAAACGTTTTTGTATTTTTGTTGGGTGTGTTTTGTTTAATATTTTTATCATTGATATGATTTTTGCAAGTACTTATCAATATTGGGAACATGAAATAGTGTTTAGTCACAACTTTTCTCTTGCTCATTTAAACAAAGTTCTTCCCAAACTTTATGCATATTATTAATATTAATTTATAAAATTGCTATATTTATGGGACTAAAATACATTTGTTTTGGTTTACACATTGTAAAGGTGGTATTATTTGTTTACTTATTATAATGTACTGTTATAATAAATGTTCTAAGAATTAATGATTTCAAAATAGATATTTAATATTAATTGGTAACACTTTGTGATATTTTTACTTTGCCATATTTGGTCTTCTAATCTATAAAGAAATATTAATTTATAAAATTTACTATAAAATTGCTATATTTCTGGGATTTTCTATACATTTGTTTTGGTTTTTTTTTTATATGAACTAACAAACACATGGTATATCATTTTCATGGTGTTCAAAAAATGTGTGTGGAAGTTATTTTTGTTTAATTCAATTGTTTTATATAGTGCCTTTTTTATTTTTTCTCTTTCTATTATTTGTTATTTTGATAATTTCAATAAATTCTTATTGAAAAGGCATTCTTTACAATACACACTACTCAGCTCAAAGAAAAAGTCAATAAAAAATGTCAATTCTTTAAAATATCAAACACACTTCCACACATAATGGTGTACATACATACATACACACACATGTACGTGTTCCCCAACCCAGCTCCGAGTTCAGCCAGCGATGCCGCAGGTGGTGCTCCGGTACGGGCTCGGAGCCCTACCAGTGGCGCCGATGCAGGCGTTCTATTATGGGGCCGGAGGGTACGGCGTTACCCTCGATCAGGGTACACTGAAGGACCTTATTAAGAAGCAAATGTGAGTATTGTATTACATACAGATATTAACTTAACAAGTGCAAGTGTTGCGTGAGAGAGATGAATATTGAATTGGTATGTTTTAAGTCTAATTTTTCGTATATTTATTTTGTTGATTTCCAGTGAAATCATTGGATTTAGTTTTGTTAATGTTGGTACTTGCTACTACTAATGCAATTATATACAAAAGTATATAATTGCATTTAAATGTTAAATGTTGTGTGAAAGAGATGAATGTTGACCAATATCCTCGAAGTATATTTCTTTGTTGTTTTTTTTTTAGTTAATTATAGTTGTTAAATATAATTAAAAATCACCATACACATACACACTGGTGAAATGCAGTCGTCAGCCGCTGTTGATGAATAGTTTAAAGAGAGTGGTGCGTGTGCTTGCAGCGAGTACTACTTCAGCGCGGACAACCTGGCGCGCGACTTCTTCCTGCGCCGCAAGATGAGCGCGGACGGCACCATCCCCGTGTCGCTGATCGCGTCCTTCCACCGCGTGCGCGCGCTCACCGCCGACGTGCAGCTCGTGCTGGACGCCATCCGCGACTCCGACAAGCTGCAGCTCGTCGCCGGGTTCAAGGTGAAGGTCCACGCTAGCCATCTGCCCGTTCAAATCGGTCCATACATATATATGCGTTTAGTAAATACTCATTATTTTAATACTACAAACAGATACTTCAATTTTGGCAGTGTGTGCCCTTTTTTGCACTTTTTTTGTTAAATTACAGCGTGACAGAACCCGCGCCACTTGTTTACCGTCCAAGCCCTCTGACCGTTAAGCCGTTCTACATCCGGCTATGTCGAAACTCTTATACGCTTGTTATAAGTTATTACTAAAAACAAAAACAAATTGTAACAAGCGCTAATTATCAAGTAACCAGATATATAACGCTCGATTCATATTTTTACACGTTTACTTAATCCAGCTACAGTAAAACAGACTGTCTTAATTTAGAGAATATGACACTGGTCGCATGGTACAGCATTACCCAACATACTGTTGAATGTCCCAAAGAGGGAGACAGACTGCAGAAAATAAGAACAGAAAAAAAAACGTTTTCTAAAAATTTCAAAACACTTATTTTGAAAAGCATATATTTAGAAAACGTACAAAAAATTAAACGGATTTCAAGAGGCGCAGGTTCAAATCCCGCTGCGTATATTTTCCTTAGTTTGTGAATAACGCTTAAAATCAACTTTAAAAACACTTATTTTTATTACATAGTTAAGAAGTAGTTGTTAAATTTGGTTTTGTTTGTTCCATAATATCTGTAGGTGCGAACAGCCTTCGAACCCACAAAATGGCCGATACTCGACATAAACGCAGGGATCAATAACGAAGACGCTGACAAAGAGAAGGAGGTGAGGCCTGAGAGACCCGCCGAGGACAGTATAGAGGGTACGGATAAGAGTGAGAAGGTGGAGAAGAGTGAGGAAGTGGAGAAGAAGGACAGCGGTGAACAGAGTGTGGAGTTTGAGGTGAGTTGTAAAATGTAGACAGTTAGTCAGATATATACAGCTCTCCATGTACCGCTTAAATTCCGAAACGTTGCGTGATGAGAGGCGAAGTTCAACGCAGCGCTTTGTCTTCTTTTTAGAGTGGAGTAGTGAAAATAATTTAAATATAATTTATTAACTTTTCTCGATTGTGAATTGAATCCGCAACCAATCGCGTTTACAGTTATATGCTTGTCCACTGTGACACAAGAGCCTCAAGATTATATTTCAATATGTATTTTTTAGTAGAAAAGTCCTGCTTTCAGAAAAAAGAACCTAAATATAAATTGTTTTTTTTTTGCAGTTTAAATCAATTTTTGTACAACATTTTAGATTATTATGTAAATGTAAATTACGTTGACTAATACATTCACAGCAAAAACCACCGGAGATTGAGCCAGAAGAAGAGCCAATAGTAAAGAAACAAGAAGTACAATCACCCAAGCTGCCGGAGGCCCCAGCAACCAAACCGGAAGAACCGCAGCCACAACCACAACCCAAGTCGGAGGAGAAAGTGGAAAATGTGGAAAAAGTTGAGAATGTGGAGAAAGTAGAGAATGTGGAAACGGTAGAGAAGGACGAGAAACTGGAGAAAGAAGAAAAGGAGGATGACAATGAGAAATTGGATTCCAACGATGACCCCCCGCTACAGCCTGACGTGGAAAAGCCTGGGGAGAAGCGGTTAATTTTGTTTTTTTTTAATTATTATTTTTTTTTTTTTTTTGTAATCGTTAATTAAATCAGTTTATTAATATTTCTAACACATAAAAGATGTTACTGATATAATATAACAGATCAGATATGGAAAGACTTATTTCGGTTTCGGTTCTGGTTATAAAATTATTTTGGATTATACGATAGTTTCGGATAATGTCGTTTACGGATAGAGTTTTGAGTAATGTAAGTAATTTTCGACCACACATTATGAATTTATTTTTGTTTCTCTCGTCTCACGTTCCTTAATTTTATAATAATTTATCGTTTTTGTTACGGATGGATAGTTTTTTATTTTGGATATCCAGTTTATAGTTTCGGTACGGAGCTCCATAACATCTATGGTAATAGATTTTAAAGTTCAAACCCAGTTAAACTTAAATTTTGCTTTACTGTTACTGTTACTTAAATCTTCACAAACATAGTTTTCTTTAAATTTACGTGTTTCTACTTTTTCAGGTTTACTTTTAGGAAATTCTAATTATTGAAAAAACGTAAATTCAAATTTGAAAACTGTTAGAGGGTTCAAATCCCACTGCGTTCAAATTTTTATACGTTTTCTAAATGTCTTTTTCAATTTCCTAAGTTTGCGAATAACACTTTAAAAAATGTAAAGAAAAAAATTGTATATTAATTTTAAATTATTTTTAACCCAACAGTCGTAAGAAACAAATGGTGGGTATCTTCCCGTTAGCTACTATGGGAGGTCCGCTGGTGGCTCCGGTCTCCAGTTTGTTGAGAGCAGTGCCTCCGCCACCTTTGCCGAGGTGAGATTGTTTGTAAAAAAGTGTTTGTTTTATTTACTTATTTTTATATAGGAAATTTTATAATTTCTCAACTTCATGCTTGTCTTAACTGAGTGGGAAAATGCAATAGAAATTCAAATGTACCCCTTTCCGCAAGTGGGAATCGGATCCACTACCAAACGCGTTTACAGTGAGACACTGTACCACAGCCCACTGCACAACAATGGCCATGCACAACTCATAACTTTTACTTTTTTATCTTTATTATTTCAATTTTATTAAAGAAGACTGGACAAGTCTTATATAATTTATATAAGTTTTAAATGAGAGTTATAATAGTATAAGCTTTTGTCAATTTGTCAGTAATGTCAGTTTTGGCGGTCATATGTAACTAGAATTATTTTTTAATATAACCTGACCGCGGCTTCGCCCGCTGAATTGTAGCTGTTTCGTATTTCCAACCACCTTTTCATAAAACAATAAAATTTCTGGAAAAAATCAAAAAAAACGGGAGTAAATGACCTATATTCATCCCAATACCCTCAAGAATCTCTATATAAAATTTTATCACAATCGGTGGAGCGATTAGGCCGGGATGACGTGACAGACGTAGTTATTTTCACAATTATAATAGTAGTGTGGATTGATTTATATTTATATATTATGTTTACAGGATGTTCCGCACAACGCGCGCGTCCCCGCTCTTGCACGACCACCTCAATCCCGACGTGCCAGAGTTTGTGCCACAAGCTAGCAGACGTGGTATGTACTTATCTATAGCTATTTATGCGTATTTTATATGCATTTATTGGAAATAATATTTAAACAAGGTCTTTATGTATGTTTGAACTGCCTCATTGTTGCACAAAAATAAATGCTACTATAAAGTAATGTGAGCAGGGCTGCCAACTTACAGGTGTTAGGTTAGATTGTCTATTTGCATTCATTTATATGCAAAATCACACATCACAACGAAATCTCTGAAACTACTTAAACATCTCGGCTTGTATTTATAAAATTATTATAATCAATTCAGTTCTAGCACTGATCTTAGAAAGCGGCATTAGAATATTTTTTGTTGGTTAGGAGGTTCGTCTCTTTTATATGTTTTTATTCACATTTATACTCGTTTATTAGCGTAAACGGCTGTCTTATTGTAGATCTTATTATATGTATTCAATGTTTTATCTTTTATTATTGCAGAGGAACTGAATGCTGAGAAATCAGATAGTCAGGATGGCGTTCAATCTGTGAGCCCCACTTTGGCAAAAAGCGATTCTGATGCTTGGACTGAGGTTGTTATACATTTAATTATTAGTATATATAAAACAAAACTACTACTTGAATTAAAGATGATGCCGCATTATCATATTTTTACAGTTCTATTTTAATAAATTTAATATATTTAATTTAATGTGCATATATCTATTATAACCCTTAAAAATCCATTTTTTGTATTTATTTCATTCTTAAAAAAAACTGTTCAAATTTCGTTTGTGTATACATTTATACTTAGTATATTTACTGAACTAAAACAACATTATAATAATTAATTTAATACATCTCATATTGTAATAACTAAAATTTAAAAAATTTACAAAATTTTGAATTTGCTGCGACATAGAAGCATGTGCTAAAGCGAAAAATAAAAGATAAATTTGTAAAGCATATATTTAGAAAATGTCAAAAAATTTGAACCCTCTTGAAAACCGGGTAGGTAACTGTTTTTTTATACGTTTACTCAATATATGTTTTTTAATTTCCTAAGTGTGTGAATAGTATAATATATAAAGAAGTTAAATTTATTTATTCATAGAATCATATGTTTTAACGACAATAATAAAAAATAATATTATTATTCCCCGCATATTAATTTCTGGCATAGCGTTGTAGAGTTGCGGACCTCAACGCCGCTCTTTATTTTACCGAAGCGGAGAAATTTAATTAATTTAACTATAATCGCTTCGCTGAATGAGTCGACAAGATGGTCTATTTTAGTTGTCAACTAACGTTATTTCCTAAATTTTTAGGTAAAACGTCGCACAAAAGCGGGATCACGGGAACGCGCCCCTCCCCACGACCCCCCGGAGGAGGAGGCCCGCGAGGAGCTACACTTCCAGCTTGACGAGGAACTGGATCTGCCTCCGCCACGGCATAACACTTTCACTGATGCTTGGTGAGTTAAGCTTTTTTATCTTAGCTCTTGCGTTAAGTTAAGTATGCGGTGAATGAAAATGATAATTTTAGTGGAAATATTAGAAAATTAGGTTGTTCCTATATAGCTTATAGCAGGGTAATTGGAGAGAAACTAGTGTCAAGACATTCTGCTTTCTGCTCCAATTAGAGATGTTTTGGTGTTGCGATGTGATGTGTCGGGTAACAGGTATATTCAACGCTGCGTCCTGTTACCAGAATGGGCTATTTGCTAAAATATTTTTATTATCTTTTCACTGAATTGTAATTTAACCTACAATTACTGTATTTATCGTTATATGTTGTCCCACTGCGACACAATAGTTTTCTTTTGTGACGAAATTTATGCACATTTTATCTGAAAATGAATCAGTGTTTCAAAAATATATTTCAGATCCCAAATCGAATAACAATAGTGTTTGTGCTTAGTGATAATATAACTAACAATTTGCCTTTGGGTTCACAGGTCGGAAGACGAATCCGACGCTGACTTCCCAGACCGTGACATTGGTCGTCTCCTCATCGTGACACAGACAGCAGCTGTTGCCAGACCTCCAAAACATGATGGTCACGATCGTGGCAAACCAGTTGATGCAGCCACCAGGACCAAGATCACGCAGGACCTGGAGCAGGTGAGAAATCTCTGGTGTAGAACTAGATAAATTATTACTTTCGTGTCAAAATTCTCTCTCTCTCTGTGGTCGGCGCTTCGTGTCTTAAGATCGTGGTCATGATCAGATGTGCTCGCAACGGCTTCTGTCAGTTGCAATGTGAGCATCAGTTTTGTGTGTCTGGATTTTTCATTTGGTCAAACCATCTAATTCGCATGTAACCTTTGTTCTTTCCTCCTTCCCCCAAAGATAACCAACTTTTGGAGGCTGTCGTCTCCGCGAAATATGTCGACTTAAGTGCTGAAACTGAGAAAACTGCCTAGATTCATAATATCTTCAATGAAATAGAGCAACACTCTGTCCAAATATTACAGTGGGTAAACAGTGTTTTGAGACTAGGTTCTCTCTGACTGACCCTACTATGTGAGAAAAAACGTGGAGCCGAATACAAAATTACAAAAGTGAGAAATAAATATTAATCACTTAAATTTTTAATAGGTGATCACGGATGGTCTCAGACGCTATGAAGAAGATCTATGGAACGAGTTTTCATCTGTAAGTATATAAAAAGTTAAGATATCATTAAGTAAATTTGTCGTCAGGGAAGTGATAGCTTTTTCAGTCATACCATCCACTTTGTAGTTTTAAACCTCTTGGTTATCAAATAAAGTATTGTTATAGTAAGTTGTTTGAATCCTATTGAATCAGTTTATAATTTGTGTTTAATATTTTTACACACTCGTACTTTCTAAAGTAAAAGAGAAAGAATCTTGATAGAGCAAAGTAATTGGAATAGCACAATCGTTGCCCTGAGTGGTAATCGAACTCACAACCGTCGCGATCACAGGCACACACTATCCTAGAGTCGATCTCATATAATTAACGAACAATATTTCCCCACTTACCGAACCCGCACCAGTCGTCGTACAGCGGCACGCCGCAGCAGTACCGCACAGTGTCGGTTATATCGCGCGAGCAGTTCGAGGCGGCCGCACCCGCCGCGCCGCACCGCAACCCCAGCGAGCCCCCGCCGCCGCCGCCACAGCGACCCCCGGTGAGTGGCCCTCTACCATCGACCTTGATGTCCGGATCTGTTAACCTCTAAACCTGAACCGTGACCCAAGAACCCCAAACCCTGGCCTATGGGCCCCTAACAGTAAGGCACTGCAACCTTCCTGCGAACCTTCGTTCCTTCGCTGCAGCTGCACTTGTTAATGAGCTGTTGATCCCTAGATAGCTAACGGAAAGGAATCACAACACCAGCTACCGTCCCTGCCGACGTCGCCGCGATTGCATTTGGTCATTACCAAGTGGCGCTATATTAGTTATAGAACATAATAATATAATAAAGTAAAAAAGGTTTTTTTTAATATAATACAGGCAGAGCAAGCAGAGTCGGGCGGCAAGTCCAAGCGTCCGCGTCGCACCGCGCGGTTCTACGCCGCGAGCAAGGACCCACATGCCACTGATGTTATGTTAGTTTTTGTTTTTTTTATTTTTTTATGTAATATATATAAATAGAAAGGTTTTTATCGTCTACTTTTAAAAATTGTTTGTTAATTTTATTTGTAGAAAGTGTGCAAATATTGATTGTATTCAATTCTTCTAGTTTTTATATGAACATTTCAAGATTGAGTTATTAGAAACACTTCAATTGATTATTTTTATTAAGTGATCTATACATATATCTTTTTTATAATAAACTAACTTGCTCAATTTACAGAAGCAGCAGAAAACACAAAACAAGGCACAGCCTGAACCCACCAGTGGAGCACCACGTGGGATGGATCATGGATGTACGCGAACACCGCCGACACCATCGGGATAGTGCTGGGTAAGACACCTATACCCTCACCCTTGGCCTTTGGCAGTGAAATCCTAGAGTTTATTTATTACCTTTTACATTTATTTTTGAGACTATGAAACAGTGCTTGACTATAATAACGATTGGTGGTGGATTCGATTTCCACTTGGTGGCATGACCATTATTTATTGTTCTATTATATTATTCATCACTCTGTCCACTCTGGTGAAAAAGACAAACAAAACGCGGCGTTGAGTTTTATCACTCAACACGCAATCTCAATTATGATATAACGACGTTGAACTATAATGGCGAATAAATGTCTCTTGACATGTAGGTTTTGACTGACTAATCCTCCTATGCAAGAACAAGTGTAAAACTGACAAAAATATATCCTTACACTTTTACTTGTCATTTCACACTAGTTTGTGTTTATAAATTATATAGATAAGATTATGTGTTGTGCGTGTGGCACTGGGAAAGCGATGTTTGTGGGTTCGATACACACTCGATGGAATTATATTTAAATTATTTAATAAAATAAACATTTACGTGGCTAGCACGTGTTTGACATATAACCCTTTTTTATAAATTGATATATGATGCATTGCTAAAATAACCCTTTTTTATATATGATGCATTGCTAAAATAACGTGTATTTTACATACCAACGAGAAAACAAGTAAATGATCTTAATTTTCCATTTAAGAAAAAATCTGAAATGGAAAGTTAAGTTGTTTCAATGAAATTTCACTTTAAACTTTTACTGTTGTAGTGAGCGAGTGAAATGTTACGACACTCTGATTTGTGCAATATATTCTTTTTTTTTTATTCTTTATTTTAATTTATTTCTGTATATATGTAATATGTTTTGTGATTCCCAGGTCGTCACTCGGCACATCTCCAACCCTGGGCTCCTCCTGCGGCTCGGTGCCGCAGTCGCTGCCCGCCTTCCATCACCCTAGCCACGGTCTACTCAGAGAGAACCACTTCACACAGCTGGCCTACCATAAATATCACTCGCGGTGTCTAAAAGGTCAGTGCCGATTTCAATACCGTTTAAGGGACGCGGCTTAATTCATGTTAGATCATCATGTCATTGTGGCGCAAGTTGGACATGGTTTCAATTTAATCGCGATTGGTTGCGGGTTCCAATTTCCCACTCACTGGAATGATCATAATTTAATTATTTTATTTGTTTTGCACAGGTGAACAATCTTGCTGGTGCAAAAATGCTGGCCGAGATAATATTGAAATTTACTTATGCATAAGAAAAAAAAATTAAGCTTAGATTTGATGTTAATATAAAAAAATAATTCAGTCTGTCACATTGCAGTAGGACAGTGTCTAGCTGCAAATATCGCATATATATATATATTTATTAACTGTTGGCTTTTATCAGCTTATCAGAGTAGGCTGAGAGAACCTACTGTCACGTTACTCCGATCCCTGCATTATTCCAGGAATTATACATTGTGTATTGATATTGAGCAGTGGAATTTTCTTACAACCAACTGAGAGGGGATAAAACCCACAACCACCCGCTTATATATATATATATATATATATATATATATATATATATATATATATATATATATATATATATTCAGGTATTTAGTTATTAAAAAATATATATATTTTCAGAACGCAAGAAGCTCGGCATAGGCCAGTCGCAAGAAATGAACACTCTCTTCAGATTCTGGTCATTCTTCCTCCGGGACCATTTCAATCAAACTATGTACAACGAATTTAGGTATGTATGTATTTTTAAATAATGTATGAAAATTTTATACTAGCAGGACTTGAACCAATGCTTCCAGAACACATGGCTTAGTGGTCAGAGTGCTTGAACGGTTTTCAAGAGGCGTGGGTTAATATCCCGCTGCGTTCAAATTTTTATACGTTTTCTAATTATGTCTTAGTCTTAATATAAATTTCCCTTAATTTCCAGGACCCTAGCAAACGAAGACGCGGCCGAAGGTTTCCGCTACGGCCTCGAGTGCCTCTTCCGGTTTTACTCTTATGGCCTGGAGAGGAAGTTCAGACCCGAGCTGTACCATCACTTCCAGCTGGAGACTATTGCTGATTATGAAAAAGGTGAGATTTATGACATTTCACTGGTTCAGACCAGTTGCGATTGGTTACGTGTAATTTTGAACAGAAATGATAGGGGACGAGATTTATCCAAATGAGATTATTAATTGTTGAAAGAATAAAAACCTAAATTATTATTATTTGATTGGTCGCCTTTGTATAGTTTTTGACAACTCAAAATGTTATTGTTCAATAATAATAAGATCCTGTAGTCGTGGAAACAACGTAATACCATAGCAACGTGTAGGTGTTACTCCTCTATTTATATAGAAGGGTTTATACAGAAACTGTGTCAAATTGCATAGTCCTCCGTCCGCGTAATTTTCGTAAAAAAGGAGTACAAAGTTTTTGCTTTACGTATTAATATATAGATATAATATTGTTTTCTTATTTACAGGCCAGCTCTACGGCTTGGAGAAGTTCTGGGCTTTTCTCAAATATTACAAGCACGCCAGTGCATTACAAGTGGAGCCCAAGCTGGAGGCGCATCTCGCCAAGTTCAAGAGCATCGAGGACTTCCGTGTGCTGGAGGTAGGTTTGAAGAGAGAGAGTGTTAGAGGCTCCATAGTGACTCTCTGTTTTGATCGATCTTGAATATAACTTTTTATTTAGATCTAAGCCTTGCCAATCTCTTTTCTTGAGGAGTTCGGGGCAGTTCCACCTGCGGCCTTGATCTGCTGATTGATGATGTTTTTTGGGCTAAGTTTTCTATAATTATTAATATATATATAAAAATTAATCCTTTTTTCTCCTTGATCGAGCCATTTATTTTGAATGATTTATTCATTTATTTTTATAAATTTCCTTATAAAAGGTTTTATTAATGTAAAAACTATTTAGAATATATTTTGTAATTTGTTTTTACAATTTAATATTGCGCAAAAGCTTATAATTTTATTTTATTTATTATTATTCATAGATAGCTAACTGATTATTCATAGCCAAGACTGAACAACGTCGGTCAGATTAACTAGTCTTGTTGTAAAATAATTGAAAAAGAGTATAAAAAGACGTTTCAGAGACAATCGTGGCGCAGTAAGACTGATCTGGCTGTAAACGCGATTGGGTTGGGGAAGTGGGTTCGATTCCCACTCGGGGGAATCATTATATTGAAAACTAGCGACCTGCTCGCGGCTTAGCCTGCCTGCGTAAAGTACACGACTAAACTATTCCGTTTTTTCACCCGACCGCGTTATTACTTAAGTCACATATTTCGGTTTAATTTGTAATTAAATTGTTGTAACTTTTTTATTTATGAACCGCTTGAAATAAAATAAACACTTAATGTCAAGGGAAGTTTACCAAAATATAATATTCATTTAAATCGGTAAGTCTTTTCTAAAATTAGCGTGCAGAAATGCACAGACAAACAGAAAAAGAAATATCTATAACACTGACAAATGATATACCCAATAATATTCATTTTCATAATACCTCCATGCACAGACATCAATCGGTTCATCATTTTTATGATTTGTATAGATATTTTCGGTACAAAAAAACATACAAAGCGCAGCGTTTAGTTACGTCACTCAACACAATGTCTCGATTTCGGGCGGTGTTTGGAGAACGAGTGTCTTGACAATAGGTTCTCTCTAAGTACAAGGAGGTCTCTAGGTAATTAAGTACCCTTTCTACGCGGTTAATTATTGATTTTTTAAATTTTTTTAAAGTGTTAAAAATCAAAAAAGATATTTTTAACGAAACGTATACAGCTAGCGGTCAGAGCGCTTGGACGGTTTCTAATATCGGTTCAAATTTTTATAGGTTTTCTAAAAATATGTTAACTATTGATTATTATTAATTTTATTTTTACACAAGATAATATGTCATTGTTGAAGAGACACGGGTGGGGCCGCTTCTTCGGCCGATTTTTTATATCAGAGCTTCGAAAATGTATTGAGCTTATTGAGCCGCATTTTGTCTTAATAGGACTTGTAAAAATAGTAATGACTCAACTCGTCAAATTGGGTAAGCAAGTGGAGAACAGAGGGTCTTAACACTAGGTTGCTTACCATATAAAGCGGTGGAGTTGCAACAATAGTGAAAAAATAAATAACTAATATTATTTATTAGTTGTGATCTTCAAACAACATGTTAAATAATTAATTTAACTTACCTCCAGCCTCAGCTGAACGAGCTGCTCGCGTCGCAGGGCTCCGGCGGCGCGGGGCGCGGCCCCCACGCACGCCCTTACGACCGACACCGTTCTGTGTCCGAGAGCGAGCGCACGCACGCGCAGCCCTACTCCAGGGGGTTCGGGTAAGACATGCATACATACATATTATATACAAAAACATCGCGTGCGCCAACTACACGACTAAACTACTTCTTTTTTTCACCTATCCGCGATCTCAATAAAATCACAAACTTTGCTTAAATTTATAATTTAAATGGTGCGGGGCGTATACTAATGAAGTATGTTTTACTTTATTTAAATCTTGTAAATTTATTTCAATAACAAAATGCATATTACACTACGCCGTATGTTTTTAGAAAAAACCTACTATAAATTTGAAACAAATAAATTATATGTAATCTTGGTCATATTGTGATGTACATAATTCTTTTTTATTTTAAATTAAAAAATATTTTTAATATTATTATTATTTTTATTCAACAGTAATCGAAATTCTGGCAACAATAATAATAACAACAGAGGGCGAGCGGGGTCGTGCGGCGCGCAGAGTGTTATAGCTAACGCTAAACCTCGTCGTAAGTGTTTATATAATTATAGAATTTTTTATTACGAACCCATCGTGACGCATTGGAACAACGTATGACTATAACTGGATGTGGGTTTGATTCCCACTCGTGAACGCCAAATACCTTTTATGTCTCCGCTCTGGCTATCAAGACAAAGGGCGGCGTTGATTTCCGCCACTCAGCATGCTATGTCTCGATTTCAGGTGAAAAGTAGCGAACGGAGTGTCTTGGACACTAGGTTCTCTCTAACTACCCTGCTATGCTGCGAAAAGCTTGAGCAGCTGTTATTTGAATCTTTATTTTTAAAACGGTTTCATTACACACAAGGTGACTGGCAGGCAGCCAAGGCACAGAATTGGCGCGAATAGTTTATTGAAGGAGAGTGGAGGAGTGGAAAAGCTTTTAAACATTTTATAGTTGACGGCCTTGTGTTCCGCCATTCTTAGTGCGAGAGATGATAAGAAAGTATATTACATTTCAAATGGCATTAAATAATGTAGATAAAATATATCACAATTAAGTTGTTTCTTGGCTGGATTTGAACCTATGACCTCTAGAATTATTCTCATTATATATATTATGTTACGTTTAAATCTGGTACTGCGGAAAATCTTATAATTTTACTACACAGATTAATTAAGATTTTACAGTTTGTTAAAACTTAGGTATTACCTGAGAGACAAATATTGAGAAATAGAGAGAGAGATTGAATTCTATCCCTTTCTTCTTGTCAAAAAGACATTCTTCGACAGCCTACATTATTTTTCACTTTACAGCAAAACCGAAAGCGAAACAAGACGCGGTGCCCAACGAGCTGAAGGCGCCCGTCGCCGCCAAAACCCAATAGACAAACGAACAGTTAATAATTAGACTAAAGTGCATTTTTATATATATAAATACAAAAAAAACTATAAAAATAAAAGTGAAGTGTTGTGCGATCTGTCTCCTCCGGTTGTATCGGTTACAGCTAGTTAAAACCGGTTACGGCCGGTTGCCACTGCTGGTTACAACTGGTTACGTGTTACACTCGGTTTACTGGGTCGCAGGCTGTTTTAATGTGGAGCCTAGGTGAGTTGTTTTGGAGTTCATATTTTGTTTCTGTTAATTATACCAGAAACAAAATATGCTAATAATAATACTCTTCTTAGATCTTATATACTGATGCTCTTAATAATTATCAAATATGATCTATATTGATTTTTGTACATATATAATATTTTTATAATTAGTACATTTTGTGACAGAATCTGATAAATTTAAATATTGGACGCTAAAAGTTAAAAGTGAAATTATTTTTGAAATACAAACATTTTCCTTAGTTAAATTTCTAACATTATAACAACAATTGAGGCCATCGTGGCGCAGTGGCACACACGTCAGACTGTAAACGCGATTGATTTTAATTTCGCTGCTTTGGTAAGTAAGACAAAGCATTTAGTTTGACCACTCAGTACGAGACATTGCGTGGAGAACGGAGTGTCGTGACACTTGGTTCTCTCGATGGAAAAAGTGTTGCATAATTTGATATACTTGAGATGAGAGCACGCTAATTTAAAATTTTAATGACAGTGACAGTTGACATATATATATTTTTTCTTTACAGCTTGTACGCATCGACAATAATGCTACGCGGTTTAGACGCCACGATCATGTAGACTTAAGGTTGCTAACATACGTACATAATTATATACATATATAATATCTATTTATATATATTTTTGACATGTAAACAAAATTTCAATAACTTACAATAGTGATTTATAGTCTGTATTATCATTTAATAATAAGTTTAAAGGCTGTATGTTGTAGATTTGTTACAGTTGTATCTTATTTTGGCACTCAATTTAATTTTCAGAATTTATAAAAAAGTAAAAAGTAATAATAATAGTAGAGTAATAAGTCTACAATGTATATAAAGTGCTTGCTAGTTTAGAATATGCGATGAGAAGTGTTTACTAGAAAATTTGTTTGTTTGTATGTAAAAATTACTTTTATAATGACTGTAATAATCAAATAATTAACCGATTCAACTCAATATTGTAAGGTTATGTTTTCTACTGCTCTCAGAAACGTAAATTAAAGAATAACTCTCATTGAATCAGTGCACTTCGTTATATTTGTATTGATTTAATGTTGTTAAAATGCTGATGATGACTGGGAATGTTGTGACTTTAATAATATGAACTTGATACTTATTCTTATGAAATTGACTATTTTTAATATTTATTTTATCTGTGGTTGTTGTTTGGTAATTTTTATATGCAAATAAATCAATTTTTTTCTAAGACGGTCGTGAACATCAGCGAAGTGTGTTGTACAGATGATGATATTCCTTCTGTTAGACATAGGGTTGATATTAAAATAAATAATAATAATTGTTAAAAAAAAACCTACGAACGACGTCGAAACGTCGAAAAGACTGGATATGTGCATATTTAGTGAATTGTAAAAAAAAATTTCATTTTTTTTATTATCGCGTTTGTCTAATAGCACTGTCGATTTCTCCTGACTGTGTTCGCGGTGGACTCGAGTGATGTCACGTTTTATTAATTTCGATATTGTTATTTAACTTCAAATGTTTTCCCTTTTTTTGTAATAATTTTTACTATTATATAAAATGTGATGTGACTCGTGTTTTAAAAAAAATAGGTCCATATATTTATACTGCCATTTAAAAATATTATGACACAACTGAGCACACAAATCTTAGTGTTAATAAACTGTATGGTGAAGTGAATGCGTTGAAACGAAAATATATATCCGTCTCTCTCGTATGGCGATTTCGGCAATATAATAATTGACATATTTGTTGTCTCTTTCGCACCGTGTTGGTTAGAGTGAGAAAGGAAATGGGTTTTGTAAATCTGCGTTCCATTCGAATGCGTTCATTTCAATCGTAAATATTTTTGGCCTTTTTAGTTTTGTTTTTAAGATATAAACTATATAATACTATACGTTTATATATGTATTGTAATATTTAAATTTGTAATGTTATTGTGGAAATCTGGCATTTTGGTAGGTTACAATTATTAAGGGTATTATGAATGTTTGAATGTTTGCAATCATTTTTGTTTTGTTTTTTTCTATCATTGTATATTGTTATAGCTTTAAATGATGATAATGCAATATTATAAATTATATTCGTACGGTTATTTTTATTTAAAATTATAAGAAAACAAATAATGCAAACTTTTATAGGATTGAAAAGACAGTTTGTCTCTTTCCAAATGCATAATGAGTGAAACAGTTTCTTGCAAATTTCAAACATTCACAATACTACAATAGGGCTTGTAATAAAAATCAACATATTATTTTGTTTAAACAACTTGCTCAATGCGGAATGAGAATGTGTAAAATAGAAAATTGTCCAAGCCGAGTCAAATCTGTATACATTACAAATTGGACTCGGACATTATGATATGAGTTTTGGATACATTTTTTTATTATCAAAATCTGTATAGCACTGCATATTATATGAAATGTTAAGGTGTGTTTTTTAATTTTCTTTTTCCTAGGTTCTAAGGCTTTTTAAATATAATAATACTACACTCTGTGGAACGCTTGTGGCTCTAACATTCTTGCCTTGTTCATTGTATATAAAAAAAAGCTATAACTTGTATGTATTATCATTCATTCACAAATTATACAAGCTTTCTCCAATAATTAGATAGAAGAATTTAAAAAAATATATTTTATTTTTTTAATATGACTACACTGTTGGTTCTATTGTTTGTTTTTTTTTACTGTAGCGTTGCCACACGCGTTTCACATATCACTTTATCGTGTAAGACAAAATTAAATACGTCAGCACTTCGCTAGATCGCTTCTTTAATATAAAACATAGTTCCTAATATATTTTTAATAATAATTTCCATTTAAATAGACACAGGAATTGTAGGTGTAGCAATAAATATAGTGTTGCATCACTGTTCAGTTAGTTTTTAAAAAAAAAAAAAATATATGATCGAAGGTTAGAGATTTTTGGGACGAATTAATTAAAAAATTCTATCGACTTGTTTTCTTTTTTTCGGTGTTACGATTTCTGTGTCGCGAAATTTCTCCTCAACAACTTTTCATGGACAAATGTGTTGCGGTCTCTTGCTTTTACATAATAATGTCGATTTTTTATTTTGTTCGATTCGATGTAATATTTCGACTTTAAATCGATTTTTTTTCTTAAACTAAATTTGTCTGTGAATGGTTGTTTACAAAGTCCCGTCCCTTTTTAACAGTAGTTTTAGTTTTACACACGAAGCGATCGCGAGCCGAGAGTCTCGTCGAGACTTTGAATCTGTTACCTCATCTGTGTAAATAAATTACTAATTTCGGTCTAATGTGCTTAAAACGTCAAAATTGATTGATTTTTTTCTAATATTTCTTTTGACAGTTTCAAAATCTCGGCGATTGTAGGACGTTGTGTTTTTGTTAAGTTTTTTTTCTTTCAATTTGTTGCAATTCTTTCGTAGGAACGCCAAAGGAGACGATATTGTGCTAAAACATTGAAAATTTAGAATTATTGTATAAATGCAAAAATAATTCAAAAAAAAAAATTATATCGCTACTATAAATATAAGTGCCGTAATGTAAAGGAATAACGCCCAGTCGTGACCCTTTGTTGATGACCCCCCTCCCCTCCCCCCTCCATACAATTTTATCTGGTTTTGTAACTAAAAATATTATGAAACAAAAAAATATGAAAAAATTGGTTGTTGTAATATAGGGATAGAACTGTTTCACAATAGTCGTAGGTTTATGATTTAATAATGTAAGTGAAAAGGTTTTCTAAGGAAGCTTTGACGCGTCGGTCGCGGCTATCCACCCTTCCTGTATCCCCCAAACCTCCTTCCCCCCCACACATTGTGAAATTTGGTGTATTTTTTTCTTAAATTTTCACAATTTTCAATTGGACATGGGTCTTTGGCATTCTGAATCACCCGATTGACGCTCTTTAAGGCTGTAAGTTATACATTATATACATATTATTATATTGATAAATAAATTAATAATAAAAAACAATGTTTGTTTTATTTTGGCTTGATGATGTTTGACTTTTATCTATTAGTTTTTTTTTATGAAATGTTTGACAGTTAATGTGAATGGTTGACATTTAAGAGTAAATAACTTTTAAATTTCCACTTTTATTTAAACAAGTATTTTTGCTTTTTATTCACATTATTACTTGGATATTATTACAATAATAAAGATATAAAAAAATTCATACAGAAGGCATTAAATATGTTCAGTCACTCTATCCTATGAAAGGCTCTAAAACGTACGCTTTAACACGTTCTTGTTTATTTGTTACACATAGAACGTAAGCTTCTGAATATAGAATTAGTATATAAGACAATATATCTTAGGAAACATAGATTATTTATATTTTTTTGTTAAACAAAGTGTTATTGACACACTTATGAATTTGAAAAACATATTTCAGAAAACGTATAAAATCTTGAACGCAGCGCGATTCGAACCCGCGTCAGAGCGCTGGGATGGTATTCAAGAGCCGTGGGTTTTGTAGAGACCAGAACTTAATATAAGTTCTATTATCTATAGATATATGTAATAAAAATAAAATAAATATGTAACATAAAGAAATGTTAATGTTACATATTTATACAAAAATGTTTAAGTCGCAGTCGCAGTGGACCAGTTCTTACTGTACACGCTATTAATATAATATAATCTATCACGAAACACGAAACCCCATTTGGGTGAATTATTCCATTTTAATAATTTACTCATACTTCGTCTTTCAAAACAATTTGCGGCGCTTAAAACCGCCACAACACAAAAAGTCTCGAAGCTAAAATTGTAAAAGCTGAATAAACATAAGCAGAGTTGCTGTTGCCAACGCTTTTTATTTGCAACAATTCGCTGAAAATATTTTGGCTTTTCTTTTCTTTGCGAGTCCGTCTTAGATACTTTGGCTTTTTTGGTTTTTTGTAAGTCACAGTCAAAAACATTTTTTCTTTATTAATGTTCTAATTTTGCCATAACAAGTATAATATATGAAAATCAAAAGTAACATTTGACAAAATTAAAATTAAATTATTTACACGTCAATGTCACGTGATTCCCGTCAAAAGTGCATATGACAGACGCCATCTTGTAGAAACGAAAAAATAAGCATAGACATAAATATAGAAAAAGGTTGTGGGTTCGATAAACATTCGAAAACAATGCATATGTTTAAACTATAAAGACTATCTGCAGCGTTGAGTTTCGCTTACGTGATACAACATTCAATGTCTCGGAAATGGAGAAAAGTACGACTATGTGGCATTTTAATAATAAACGCCCACCCACCTCTGTTAAAGGAAAAACAGTGAAATTAAAAATTCCTCTGAATAATACCAATTACCGTTCTCGTAACTCATATAAGAGTATTTGAAAATTCGTAGCACAAGTTAAAATTCGTGGATTCGATGCATTTTATTATATTGCTCTAAATCAAGCGTCTAATTTAATTCATGTTTAATAAATTCCTTTGAATAATCATAATTAACGTTCTCACAACTCACACAAGTGTACAGGACAAAAGTTGAAAGTCGTGGGTTCGATGCTTACCCATAACTAATACTTGTGTAATAAATCTGAAAACATATTACTTTTATATGTTTGTATATTTTTTGTTGTATAGCTCTTAAGCTGATGCAGGATTTAGAGTATAATTGATATTGAAGAGCGAAACACCTGATGTTAGATTATTACCAAATTCAGATGCGCACTTATTGAATTGTATTAAGTACTTAATGATTCACTAATATAATACTTATTTGCACATTATATGCACATAAAAGATATTTTTTTTATGCTATAGACAAGGCAAACGAGCGTTCGGGTCACCTGATGGTAAGTGCTCACCGCCGCCCACGACCCCGTGTAACACCAGAGGAGCTACAGGGATGTTGTTGTCCTTTAAGATGGAAATAGATTGAATAATAAGTTTACATAACTAATCTTTCACTGATTCTAGATCTAAAAATTACTTATAGTCACCTCTTTCTCTTCAATCACGTAACGTTTAACATTGCTTATTTACTTTGTATAACAACACTGCGTTGTTTTTATAAATTTGAAAGCATATGAAAATTTGAACGCAGCCGAGGGATTCGAACCCGCGCCTATTGAAAAAAAACGCTAATGGCTTAGCGGTCAAAGCGCTTGGTTGGTTGTCAAGTGGCGCGGGTTTAAATCGCGCTGCGTTCAAATTTTTATACGTTTTCTAAATATAGAATCATGCAAGTTCAGCAGAAAAAGGAAATGTTACTGTAGCAAAAGTTATTTACCAGTTCAAAACAATTAAAGATCTGGATACCCTGATGAAGAAACCACTGAAGACTAGCTTAACTATAAGAAATAAGTAAATGCCGCATTGGTAAACAAATAAACATCATTAAACGTGATGGCCATGAGTTCGATTCCCATTCGGGGGAATGATTATATTTCAAATATTTTTATTACTCCGATCTAATAAGACAAAGCGCGGCTTAACGTTCGTTTTGCCAAAAACATTTTTACTTGTATGCTCTGAAAAAATAAAAAATGGATAACAGTGTTGGCTGAACGCCATGAAATATAAATCACGCTAATCCCATATAGCAGGGTAGTCAGGGAGAACCTAGTGTCAAGAGACTCCGTTCTCCGGTCGGTGGAAAGTGGAGGGAATGCTTGCAGGTTTGTACTAATTATAATTTAGGTTTAC
Source organism: Podotricha telesiphe (assembly GCA_038994665.1). Lineage (NCBI taxonomy): Eukaryota > Metazoa > Arthropoda > Insecta > Lepidoptera > Nymphalidae > Podotricha > Podotricha telesiphe. The sequence goes on from JAOYRR010000468.1 coordinate 775,506, forward strand.
AAAATTTGCTTATACCACGGTTGTGAGTGATTCCCCTGTCCAATTAGGTCATATAACATATCTATAAATAAACAGAAAATTAAAGATTTTGCAAGATGTTATTTTTATGTACTACAGACAACAAATCCTATTTTCCTAATATTAAAACAACTAATCATACAATTGATTTCATGTTAAGTTGTAACCGAGAATAATTAACTTTTCCTCTATATAAGCAAAAGGCTACAACTCTAGCTATTAAGCTAAGAAACGTCTATTACATAAAGCTATAATCGTCTCAAATATAACTACGTAAGACCCAAAAGGCCATATTTTACTAATTTACAATATTTAACATCTAAATATCACATATACCTATCAATATTGTATGAAGAGACGAAGAATTCCATTACAAAAGCAATTTCAATAAACAAATTACTTTTGATTGTATAATTTATTTACTTTGCAGCCAATTGACAAGATGACAAATAGTGACATGATTTGACAAAATTGTCACAGAAATAGTGACAGTGTCACTCTGAACGTATATTTCCATTACTGTTTATTATTTGCAACGTTTTCTCCACAATCGATGCTAAATGAAAGCATCTAAAAGGTTATTCTTAAAATAACCATTGCACCGGAAGTAGCGTAAAATGGGCGCGATCGATATGCGTCGTAGGTGTTTGTCTATGGCTTGGCTTGTAAATGAAATTTTGATTTATAAGTGTTAAAATTATGCTTGGTACAAATAACGCTTCATTAATAGTTTTGAAGTAATATTATCATTCAATTTTATTGAAATATTGCTTTAATCGTTTTTATTTCATCTTTAAATGTTTGGCTGTTTACTTTCACAACATAGCGTCATGAGGTTAAAATGTTTACTTAGTTGTTTATGGTTATAATTTTAATATATGGCAATGTGACCCGATTAGACATCGATATTTCATAATCGCTCATTATTATAATGTAACAAATGGTTTGAATTTATTTGCTTAGCGTATATTATGATGATATTTTGATATGAAACGGGTTTTTTTAAGAAATAAGCATAGCTCGTGTATAAGTTAAAGATAGTTTTGAAATAGATTTATAATATATTATTTAAAAATATAAGTTCTAACTTAAAACTTTTCTCTAAATCTCTTTTCACATATAACAAGATCATATTACTTTAATGATAATTTAAGTTTAAAATGTTGCTTTATGTCAGTTTCAAGTGACATGCAATTTTTTTTTTATAAGATTATTTCAATATTAAACTACATAAAAAAAATCATTAATTTACAGAAAATTACTTTCACTATGACTAAATAAAAAAAACTACACATAACAATAAAAATCAATCTGAATCACAACCAAAACTAAAATCGATATTCAAAACAGTTCCCCAAATCGATACCCGTAGGGGAGTATTTAGCAGATCCACATCCCTACGACATTACATCACCATTTCATGGCACGCATTTGGGACTTGGACTTTTCGTGACATGAGCATGTCATTTTCGACATTTGATTGATAATTTTCTAAGATGCATCAAATTAGTTTTGTTTGAAAGTTAGTTTGGGCGCTAAATGTTAATATTTTATAATTTTATTATTGCAACTAAGATGTGATAGCTTGGTAACCATATTAGGAGGTCATGCTGATAACTTTCCCATGATGAGTGCCCAAAGTGTGTTGTGGAGGCTGTAATCTAAGAATATGATGTAGTTTGCAGCTTTCCCTTTTACAAGTAAGTTATTTTTCCTTTTGCACTTCCACTTTTACTTATATATACAATAGGGTGGCTGGTAGGTAGTGACGCCCCGTGCCGTGACCTCGAAGCGTTTTTCACGTACGAACAAAGATAGCGATCCTATTGGATGTTTACTTTTATTACAGTGTTTTCTTTTAATTTTAGTATGTATTAATGTAATTGTAACTTTTAATGTTTATAGATTGTGATAATTACTAATTGTATGCTTTTTGTGTTGTATAATACCTATTTTAATATATAAACTTATGCAATTAATCTCTTTTTAGGGTTTTTGTACAAGTATTATTTAATTGTATTTTAATAATTAATTTTAAATAACAATCGATCGAAGCTTAGACTTACATTGACGAATATATAATATAAATATCTACTAAAATTACTCATAACTTTCACTTTGTTTATTTTTTATTTTAACAAGGATATCTTTTCAGTAAGTCTAATATATAGCAAGATTTTGATAAAAGTTATGAAAATTATATAGTTTTTGTTAAAATTATGTTACTTGTATATAAAATAGCTTACTGACATTTTATATTATGGTTTTCCTTTTTATACTATAAGGAGCTAAGGGAATAAAAAGGAAAAGAAAAGTTTCCATATGGACTTTTTTGCTTGTAACTTTAGCTTGAATTTCAAAAAAACAAAAAAATATTCATGTTGTTTAGAAAATAGATATAAATAATGTCATGATATAACATAAAAAAATATTCATTATGCAAATCAAGGTTTGGTTTTAAAGTGCTCTTGAATAACATTTCACAAGCTGTTACATCATTGTAAATATTTACACAATTTGAACTTTTGGGTATTTAAATTAATACAAAGTATATATATTCTTTTATAGAAAAGGATATTCTTAACTATTCTGGTGGGCTTAATAAGTATTTATTGATTTACTTACAGTATTATTGTATACAACTGATATATAAAAAATAAATGTGATTAATACAAAATAATAATGAAAGACATTTTTAGAAAACAAGAATTTGAGGCCATCAACACAATTGGTTGTGGGTTCGATTACCAGCCAGAAAAATGATATATTTAAAATATTTTAATTTCTCTGCTCTGGTACCTAAGTCAGGTAAGTGTGGCATTGTGTTCCACCATATAATATGCCATGTCTTGATTTTGGTCATAAAATGTGTAATTTAAAATAATTTGTGCATAGTGGGATTCCTGCACTCCTTATGTTTCTGTTAGGTAGTTAGTGTTTTTCATACTCTAATTGTTAAAATAACACTTTATAAATGTATACATAAGATAATGATGTCAGATACAAAAGGCTTTATTTGAATTACAAATTTCTTCCAGACATATTTTGAGTATGATAAGAAAAATAAGTTAGTGTGTGGTGTAAATACAAGTTATAAGTTTAAACTATTTAGCTATAAAAACAATTGAATCAAGTTTTGCTGGTAAAGAGTGTGAATTCTAAATCTGGTATATTTTTCTCTCTCTCTGGGTATATTTTTAAATTATAGCCTGTCCACAACTATAATTTCTAGCATGGATAGTGTAGGTGTTAATGAATTTTAAGGGGCTAGGGATTGTTTTGAGCTTCTTCTAATGTGTTACATTTTCTAAATTCCTTCATCAAATACTAACAACCTATAAAGAGCTAAAAGTAAACAACCAAGTTGATTATCATTAGTTTTTTTTTAGAATATAATAGATATCATAGAGGCCATTGTGGCACAGTGTGACAGTGACCGACTGTATACACAATGGTTGTGGGTTCAATTCTCATCTGGGGGAATGATTATATTTTAATTATTTTCAATTTACACTCTAGTGACAAGACAAAGTGCAAAGTTTAGATCCTCGACTCAAGGTCTCAGATGCAGGCTGTGCATGGAGAGGTGTGTCTTGACACTAGGATCGCTCTGAATACACTGCTGTGAGGGAAAAAAAAATATATAATTTATGTTCTTTTTTTCAGTGTAAACACTTCAGCGGACAGTGATGACAAAAGACAAGATTGGATTGAAGGTGCTATGCATGAAGAGAGTGAGTGTCTTTGGAGACATGTTAGCCTACAGTTATGCGGGTGAGTTTATGTTCTTATTGTGTTCCACCACTGACTTCACCGTCTCAATTTCGGTGCTTGAAGAATGAAGTTTTCACACTAGGTTCTTTCTCACTACCCCTACTATGTGGGAAAAAACGTGAAGCAACAATAAAATTTATAAATAAGTGTTTAAAAAGCGTTCATAAGTTGCAGGTTCCAATCCTGTTGTTTTTGTTTGTTAGAGATGACTAACTCTAGATTTTAAACTTTTTGGTTCAAAAAGAGAGAAATTGAGAAAAACAATAATATTATAACTGGTTTGTTTAAAAAAACATATTTAGAAAACGTATAAATATTTGAACGCAGCGGGATTCGAACCCGCACCACTCGGGAAACATTCAAGGGCTCTGACCGCTGACCCCTAATTTTTATACGTTTTCTAAATATGTTTTTCTATTTCCTTTAAAAATGTTAAAATATGGTTTATTTAAAATTATTAAATAATTAGTATATAATTTAGTTTGAAATGATTACAAGCTGAGAAAATACTTGAAAACTTTTTTTTTTACCTTCTCACCAACTTTCTTCTCTAAAGGTCATATCCCCCATTTTATATATAAGCAAATTTGCCCCAGATATCATTTCGAATTGGACGCCCAAGGACTATGGATAGACTCACCAATGCTCCCTGAACTCCTGACCCCACAGGAGTCAGCAGCCCCCCTGCAACAGACCGCCGCTGACAAACGAGGTATGTGAGTTGGAAGAAATGGTTAAATTGTGAATGAAATTGATCTGATGCCAAAATCAGAACTATCGAATTTATTTGTATCGATACTTGATATTATTTATTGGTATTTAGTATTTTAATTATCGAGTTCGTTTTAACCGATATTTATTATTATAATTGTTGTATTCGTTTGTTTATCGTATCGATATTTAATACTAACTGTGCCCGTGACTTCGTCCGCGTGAAATTCTGAAATAAAAGTATTCTAAAATTCTAATCCTTATTGCATCAGCTATCTGCCAGTGAAAGTCCTGACAAAACGAACCAGCCGTGCCAAAGCCGTATTAGCCGTAACAAGAAACAGACAGACATACCAAAATTGTAAAAATTGTTAATTTTGTATATGCACCGTGTATACATACATAATATGCAGCATATTTATTAAAAACTGTTTTGCATACAAAAACGAAATATGTCAGGTAGGTAGTGTATAGTTACTATATGTCCGATCAAAACGGTTGTATCTACAGGGCCGCATTGAGGAGGGCCAAAGGCTTCTTTTTTAATTGGTGGCTTACTTACTGTGTGTGATAGGCATGAAACATCAATTAACTTACTTACTACGCGAACGAAGTCGCGGGCAACAGCTGGTATGTAATGGAAATAATTTGCGTGTGATTTTGGTTTCAGCCGCGGATATTATTCGTCTCGAGCACAACTACAGTGCGGAAGCGGCGGCGGAGGCCTGCGAGAGCGTGTCGCGCCTCAACGTGCGGCAACTCGTCGACACTCTGGGCTATTTGTGAGTGTTCATATATATATATATATACTAGCCACGCGCACGCGGCTTCGCCTGCGTAAACTACATGACTCAACTATTTAGTTTTTTAGCCCAACTGCGTTCTCACTTAAATCACAAACTTTACTTAAATTTATAATTTAAATTGCTGTTAGTTTTTATTATGAATCGATTGAAATGAAATAAACACAGAATGTTAAAGAAAGCTTACCATAATACATTAATCAAAATTGCATTTAAATTGCGGTTCAGCCGTTTCCACAAACAAACAGACAAAAATATAAAATCATTGTATATCATATATATATTTAATTTTGTATGTAATATATTTTATTCTAGATCTCTAAAAAAATTACAAAAGAAACAACTGTGGGTGGTGAAAGTGGAGACGGACAAGGCAGAGGCTTCCATCACTCAGTCAGAACAGGTGATCACTAAGATGCCTGATCCGAAGCAAATTATTGAGGTAACAAATTTAGTGTCAAGACCCCCTTTTTTATAATAAATTTCATTTCTTTTCACATTATATATGGAAATTGAAACTTGTGAGTTTCTTTTTAAATGTTTGTTACAAAGTTTTTGTTAGTTGAGCTTCAGGATTTATCCCGCAATTAAGGTAGCAGGGTTCAAAGTATTGCAGAACTCAATACCTTGCTTTGTCTCATCAAATTGGAGAAGTGAAATTAATTTAAATATAATATTTTCCCCAGAGTTTGTATCTAATACACAACCATTGCGTTTATTCTCAGACGTTTGCACTGAGACACTATGGTCTCTATGAGTGAAACGTTTATATATTTCGTTTGAAACAATAGACGTCTCTTAGGAACTTGATAAACATTTTTTTAGAAAGTGTATGAAAATTTCAACGCAGCGGGATACGAACCTGCGCCTCTTGGCAACCAAGCCGAACGCTCTGTGACACCTAAGCCATGCGTTTTACTAATCGATTCGTTCAAATTTTTATATGTTCTCTAAAAAAAATGGTTTTCATTTTAATAAGTGTGTGAATAACACTTTAAAATGTAACAAAAACAAGTCTCGTTTCTGGCTTGCCCATAGACCAATATAAAATATAAAAACTGATGATGATAAAGCTCGGTGAAAGACCATATTTGACAACCGCCATAGTTCCAATAACTTTATAGCACAATTTGAATATATCCATTATTTCCCAGATCGTCCCACAGACCGCCGTCCAGGAGGGCTCCGCCGCAGGGCTCCACGCACAGGCCGAGGCGCTCCACGTTATGGAGGACGACGGCGGAAACATGTCCGACAACTTCATCTACGAAATAGCTGAGGAACAGGAAATTACTATGGAGGAGGTGAAAGAGATCCCGGATGCGAACGGGTCCCGGGAGTGGACGGTCAACATACTGCCGGACGACTCCAAACCTAAATACGCATATATAAAACATTGTAACACCGGCAAGAAAAAACGCCATTTCACAGCGGAAATGAATGAAATAACACTTCAAGGCGATTATGAAAACTATTACATCTTACCCGACGTTGATCCTTCAGTTGGCGTCGAAATCACAACCAGCTACGAACCCGACAACTTCATAGTCGAGGAATACCCTCATTTAGTACTAGAAGAGAGACCCAGGAAGAGGTCCAGGAAAAAGAAGATGTCGCCCAGCGTCCGGGAGATGAAGGTGAAGACTGAGATCAAGACGGAGCTGGAGGAGGACTGGGTGGTTGACAACAGCGTCTACGACCAGGACACCTCTGAGGACTTTGATGAGAAGAAAGCGGCAAGGGTCAGAAGGAAAAATAAAAAGTATTTAGGATATGATTTTGTGACGTAGTTCTTACAGATTATTGTTGTTGGTTACAATAAACGTATATTATTGCAACACTTGTATGTATATCTTGGTGTAATAGTCTAACAATAGTGACACTTGTTAGACTGTTATATTAGGTAATACTCTGTATTACTTATTTTATCTAAAGATTTCTATAATAAAATAGCGTATTAGTTTATTTTATATTTGAAATCATATATTTTTTTCATTTATAAATTCATCAGAGTTTTAAAGAAGATGTTAAATATTAAATTAGGAGTGGCTATATATTATTAAAAATATACCTTATTACATAAAAACTAATATTACTTTTTGTTTTTCTTCAATGAAAATGAAATATAGGTATTGTTAAAGTAAATATTTATTTAGTTTTTTTTTATAAAAGAGCAATAAGGTGTAAGATTTAATGTTTACGTCAATTGCACTTTACAAACCAGTGTATTCGCGCCAGTTACTAGAACCAGGGCACATCGTCAGTTTCCTAGCGCCACTATAGGTACTTGCGCCAGGTATAACCGCCAGTTACTAGCATCAGTGTATTTAAGTAATATCACTACTGTACTTTCCGCAGTAAATGTCTGCCAGTTATTAGGCTACTGTGTTTGCGCCAGTTACTGGCGCAAATTTAGTTGCGTTAGTGTACATCACCAGTAGACTCGCACCAGCTTCTGGTGCTAGTCTAGTCGCGCTAGCTTCTAGTGCTAGTCTACTCGCGCCAGCTTCTAGTGCTAGTCTACTCGCGCTAGCTACTGTATATCTCTCCAATACATGCACATTAACAAATACTCGACAACAATACTTCAACAACTTGGACACTCTTCTGGTTAGCAACACTAGTTTCAGCCTGGTACGATCAGTGTGCATTCTTCCATACATAAATACACCAAGAAAACCGACACGGGTTCACTTCCTAAGGATGAATGCGCAATTTGCAGCGCAGGGCTCCGCCGCTATAGCGAGGCGCTCCACATATGGAAGACGACGGCAGATACATGTCCGACAACAGTTGAAAAAATCATTGTTAATCAAATATTTCACTTTTTTAGAACATTCAAAGTAATTTATTCTGACCTGAAAAATACTACACAATTGCTATTAAAATTTGCAAATGATGTTAATAATTACCTGAATAGTAAAATGCTAGTTGCGGTACTGTTTATAGATTTTATAGAAGCTTTTGATACTTTAGATCATTCTACTTTGTTAAAATCATTTGAAGAAAGGTATACGAAGCTCTATGTTGTGGTGATTCAGGAATAATTTTATTAATAAGAGCTTTCACTGTAAAATGAAATAATAAATACAGTAGAAAAAAAATCATGAAATATGGAGTTGCACAAGGATCAGTAAAAGCTCCAATGTGCTATGTCATCCATGTAAAGCTTAGTAACGTTAATAATTATATGTTTGCTGACGATATTTGTATATTATATGCTGCCATTGATCAGCACCCGATTCAAACAAATATACAGGCAGATTTCGATATTATAAAATGGTGACCTGACAATGTGATCATTAAGTATACTAAAAAACTAAATTACTATGTATAAGTTCAAATTACAAGCGATACAGTAAAGATATAAAAGTGAGTGAAGTGATTATATACATAAAAAACTTAAATGTTATTGTTATTACTTAGAAGTAACAAAATATAAATATTTAGTAATATTTTTAGATGATTGTTTTAATCGGAAAATTAAGCTATCTAGTGTTTGTAATAAATTGAGGATCATTATTATTAAGTAGCTTTAAGAAATTACGTCATTCTAGCCCTACATATGTTATGTACATATTGTATCATAGTTCAGTCGAGTCTGTTATGGTGTTACATGTTTTTAGAAAACGTATAAAAATTTGAACGCAGCCGTTCCCGGCAGCGGCATACCGCTGCGTTCAAAGTTTTCTAAAAATGTCTTTTTTCATTTCTTATTTGTGTAAATAACACTTTAAAATAATAATTGAATAGTCTTAAATTTTTCACATGTATAAATAAAATCAAAGATTTGCAAGAAAGATTTTTAAAAATTCTCCCGCTTCCGCTATAGCTCCTGTCCCGCCTCCGCTTCAGCCCCCGCTTACTAATGCGGCATTGAATTATTTCTTATTGTTTAGCTGATCTATCATGGTACTTCGTCAGGTTTATGCATGTAAAGCATTCTAATTAATTATTTTTATAACAGAGAAAATTCCATCGCAAGATTTTCGAGCGCTCGTATAAAATACATCAAAATAATATACTGCGGAAATGTATCATACAAATATACTACAAAAAATATCCGAAATAGCAATTATATTCATCTCATAATTATCATCATCATTATATTAAGGTTGATTAACACTTGGCCATTGGCCATTGGCCATTTTATGTACATTTTATGTACATTATCCTTTAGTTATTTCATTTAAATGAATACTTGAGAAGTTATTACAGATTTAATATAAAACGCAACTAAAGAAATCTGAATCTGACAGGACAGAGACCCTGTTTATATATAATTCGACAAAATATATGATTCGATAAAATTATAAATTTGAGCAGCTTGTGATTTAAGCGAGAACGCAGGCCGGCGAAATTACGAAATAGGTATTATATAGATATAGGTCGTGTTGATTCTTACTTTATGAATCCCCATAGACATCTCATATACAACCTAGTTTGAAAAAAGAACACTGGAATTTGAACCCATGCCTATTACAAAACGCCCAAGCGCTCTGATGGCGACTGACCCATGTGTTTCATACCCGGCTGCGTTGAAATTCTTATACGCTTATTATAAGCTTATTTTTATTGTTAACATCTCCGATTTAGCATCTCCGAAGATTTTTACAAGTTTTTTCGATCCAAAGCATAGTCTACGAACAATCGTTTGGCAAAGGAAAATGCTATTTATTAAATATTCTTAAAATTTTAAAGTGTTATTCGCATACTAAGGAAATAGAAAATCATTTTTAGAAAACATATAAAAATTTAAAACACTCGTATATTGGAACGAACCGCCTAGTCCAACCGCTCTGACCGCCTTATACGCTTATTATTTATTTTTGCATAGCTTGGCAACTTAGTTTTCAAAAAATGTTTTTTGTATATACGTTTTTTATAAAACGTTTGTTTTTAAACCTTAATTTAACTTAAATATTACTTATGTAGAAACACCACCTATTTAATAACAAATGGCGCGACGTGTTCTTATCTCTTTTTTATTAATCAATGAAATACATCAAAAAAATTAAATTATTATTATTTATTATCATTATTTTGCGCCTGTCATCGCAAAGTCAGGCATTATTTATGCAAATATTATTTAAAAAAAGAAAGATAATAAATATTGATTTAAGCAGCCATACAGTGCTTGCATTTTTCGCAGGGATCGAGCTCCTTCATCCCTCAAACCCCCTGGCCCAATTGTTTTCGAGTTTTAGCAAGACTAACAAATGTCATTTCGTTTTTACGTATTCAGATAGATTGATGGCATGCCAGTTTGATGCAAGCCAGATTTGAGCATGTTTAGTGCAAGTATGGCAGATTCAAACAACTAGTAATAATAATGCAATGTCTGCAATAATAAATAAAACGAAACAATGAGTAAATAAATAAAAAAAGAAATGAAACATATAAATTAATGTTTTATTTATTTATATAAATAACATCCGGGCCTAAAGAATATATAACAAAAAAATCGAACCCACAAAAATATTAGGTCATATTTATAAAAAATAATCCATTTTAAAAACCCATGAAACAAAACTATTGATCTTTTTTTTGTTAACATTGAATTATAATACACAATAAATATAAGTATTTATTGAAATATTCCCACTAATAATGAAGAATAACCGCTCAGTGTCTATCCTAGGCCGGCAAATGTTGGGCAACGCTACAACGTCATACAGGTTTTTTTTATATAACGGTTTTCTCATGCCTTAAAAAATTACGTCACATGTTGCCCTTAACTGTCTTTTGTACATTCAACAGCACTGATTGCGCAGTGGGACCGCGTCTGACTGCAAACGCAGTTGGCGATGGGTTCGATTCCCACTCGGTGGAATGATCATAATTATTTTACAAAAATGTATAAAAATAAGAACGCAGCGGGATTTGAACCTGCGCCTCTTTGAAACTGTCCAAGGGCTGTGTCCGCAAAGCCATGCATCCAACAGGCGCGGGTTCAAATCCTGGTGCGTTAAAATTTTTATACGTTTTCTAAAAATATGTTATTCAATTTTCTAAGTGTGTAAATAACACTTTAAAATATAAAATTATCAAAGTTAAATTATTTTCTCCGCTCTGGTGAGTGAGTAATAAACAAATAAAAATTATATATTTATTTATTATAAAAATTGTTTAATATATAAATAAAAAAAAATTAAAATCACAATTTAACACACCATAAAGTAAACGTTGCAAAGATTAAAAATGGCGACGCTTTAAACAAAATAGCGGCACTACGTTCTATTGGCGCGCATTCCTGTTCTAGCCAATCGTAGTCTTCTTGCAAGTTTCTTTTCTTTAGAATTGGCCCCAAAGTTGATAAAACTCTTGCATGATAATCGTTAATGTATTTAATCTATAATTATAATTAAAAATAATATAATTATAAAGATGGAATTATAAAAAATCAAGAAAATATTCAATGAGCGGATATATAGTTTAGTAAAATAGAAAGAACCTAGTGTCAAGACACTCCATTCTCCACTTTCCGCCTGAATTCGAGGCACAACGAGTGGAGAAACGCAACTTAATGCAGCGTTTTGTCCTACCAGAGTAGAGAGATAAAAACAATTTAAATATCTATATATAAACTCCTCCGAGTGAAAATCGAACCCAGAAACAATCGGTATTTACAGTCAAATGCTTTTCCACTTTAAAACAATAGCCGCAATTATATTTGTAATTTTTTTACAGCTTCACGCTTCCCGCATTACAAGGTGGTCAGAAAGAACTTAGTGTCAAGACACTCCGTTCTCCACGCACCGCTTGAAATCTAGACATTGCGTGATGAGTACTTAACTTAACAGTCAGTTAGAAAACGAGTTAATATATGTTAAACTCTTAATTTACCTCGAAATCATCAAGAATATTAACATCTAGACATGCTGTCTGATGAGGAGCGAGGGACAAAGCGCGGAAAGCCACCGCACCGAGACCAGCGAAGTTACCCACCATACCTTTAGCCTGTTGAGAAAAAGATAATTTTATATTATATTTCATTTATTCATTTAAATCACCAGCACAGTCAACTTTTTCACTTTGTCTTTGACTTACAATTTACATATTACATATTGAAATTATACACTTATTTCTTTTAACAAATACTTTATTATTTTATAAAATGTACACTTAGGACAAGATAAACATTTCTTTTATAAAACGCCTAGAAAAATTAAAACGCTACGGGTTTCCAGCCTGTGCTTCCTGGAAATAATTATTCTTCTAATCGCACTGACCGCCAAGCCATTCGTTTAGATCCAGCTAAGTCAAAATTCTAACGACAAAAATTAATTCAATTCAGTTCTCTACTTATGGCGCTTCGAACGTGCAAGCCATGCAAGCCATTGACTTACACTATTATAGATTATAACTATTATAATAGGTACCAAACCTATATAACCATCGTGCTTGCTTACAGTCCGACACTGTCCCACTGAGACCTGCCCTAACATGTCCTCCAACAACTTATACTCACAAATATATGATCAGTTTGATTGGTCATTTCGATTACTTCCACAATATCTTCATGACGGATACCATATTCACCGACTTCGTAGAAACCGGGTTCTGTATGAAAAATATATTTTTATAAAACGTATAATTTTTTTAAATCCCTATTCAATGGATTCAATGAATAGAAACGAATATAGAAAAACAGTATTAATTTATTAAAAAAACGTATAAAATATTGACTGTAGCAGGATTCGAACAAGCCACTTGTGTGTGTTGTGTACCTGCCACCGCTAAGTCATACATAATGCATCCGGTTACGTCGAAATTCTTATACGCTTGTTACAACTCATTTTTATTGTGCTACAGAAGAAGGTAAGGTAAGTTACCAAGAGGCGCGAGTTGCAATCCCGCAAAAATCAATTTTTGATACGTTGATTTACAAAAATGAATAGTATTCTTCTATATATATTATTAATTGAATCAAGACTAAAAAATATCGAGTGTAAACCTGAATTCAAAATGAACCTGACAAAAAAGTCATAATGGTTGTTTACTTAGACATCACGCTTTTTCCCCATACAATGGGATAGTCAGTAAGAGCTTAGTGTCAAAACACTCCGTTCTCTACGCACTGTCCGAATTCTAGTGTATGTCAAACACATGGTACAGTGTGTAATATTTATTTTATTACTTTAATGTTTTTCTAATACCTTACTATAACAAAATATTGGTTTTCTACCTTTAACTATACCAAATTTCATATTTCAGCCTTATAACTGTCGTAAAAAGGAGACCAAAGATTTCTACTTTCAAAGAAATCACGAAGTTTCACGTATTGAGAAGCAAAAAATGCACTGTCAAATATATTGTTTACAAAAAGACAAAAAAACTATACCATCACTGAATATCATCCCGGGTACTATCCCGGGATCGTTGACAGCCAGGGAAGTTCCTATCCCGGAAGGACCTTCGTGCACATTCAGGAAGTGACCAACTCCATGTCCTGTACCATGAGCGTAGTTGAGACCGACATCCCATAATGCCTTACGAGCTAAGGTCTCTAGTACGTTACCCTGTAAAATGTAAATTATCAATTCTGGTAAGTAGAAGCGCGGCATTTACATTTTTAAATGGATTTAAATTTACCAAATTAAATATGACAACTTACTCATTTGGTGAAATTTTATGGAGGAGTTAAAATTGAACAACCTAAGCTAGGCTAAACTTCTTATATAACGTTAATCTAGACAAAATCTAACAGAAAATAAGTTCTTTGATTTTCACGATTATTACACATTTTGAAATGACACTAAAATGTATTTTCGAATATCAAAATTATACGCGATTAATCCGGTTAAAATAGTTTCATTTCTAGCAGAAAATTCAAATAAAAACGCAAGATCTTACAGTAGATCCTTTTGGGAAAACTGCAGTTGCGAGTAAAATCTGCCCTTTCAAGACCCTGGTAAAGGCGAGCCTCTGTGCTGGTGTGGGAGAACCGCTCATGTGTCTTGTTCTAGTTATATCTGTAGTGCCATCCCTAGAAAATAGAGAGAAAATGTAATCACTACTTTCCTGCATAAAGGAAAACATTGGCATCCTTGTTATGTAAAATAAGGGGCGCGTCTTCGCCCGCGTGGAATTCCAAAATAAAAGTAACTCATATTTTTAGAAAGCGTATAAAAATTTGAACTCAGCAGGATTTGAACCCTCGCCTCTTGTCCTCGTCCAAGCGCTCTTACCGCTAAGCCATGTTTTTTACATACGGCCGCGTCGAAATTCTTATACGCTTATTACAACCAATTTTTGTTGTTATCATCTCTGTAGAGAGATTTTTACAAATTTATATACGCTATAATGGGTTCAAAATTGTATACGCTTTCTGAAAACATGTTTCTCAGTTTGCTGAGTGTGTCACTTTAAAATGTTAAAAATAAAAGGAGCTCCTTATTACATCAGCTATCGCCATCAAAAGCGGTCCAGCTGTAGCAATCAGCCGATGCGGGAACAACCATCGGCTTATCTATCTAGATATACAAAGAATTATTATTTTGGTAAATGCGCCGCGTACATATGCATTTAGTAAACAGCGGTTATTTTAATATTACCCACAGACACTTAACTTTTATTCTTTTGTATAGATAACTTACATATACTGTCCACCAGAGTCAACCAACAGCATATCGTCTTTTGTTATAGCTCTTTGCGGGCCTTCTCTTAGAGGCGTGTAATGAATGATGGCGCCATTTTCTCCAGCTCCAGCGATCGTTGAGAATGATGGTCCTCTGTAATGTTCTTCATCACTATAAGATTATTGAAAAAATTGAAATAAAAAACATATTTGAAAAGGTTTTATTATAATTTATTTATAGGACTGGACACGCAATGCTTATATTCGGTTCCCCAAGATATATATTCGGTCTCCGAATCGCTTTGATATTCATTTAAAAAATTTAAATTATCCATTTAGACCTAACGTGGTGTCGTGTTCCGCCCGTCGTGCTCAACACGGACAAGGAAGAATGGAGTGTCGCAACACAGAGTTCTTTGCACATAGAATGAAACAGTGACTTAAAAAATCCTGGATCTTATTACAGGTATATATTATCTCTGGTTGATGAGTTGTGTGTAATAGTAATGTAACTACGTGTAACTAGCGTGGAGGATAAAACGTTTAATGTCCAGGTATTTCGAGGAATTTCGAGAAATCGACTGTTAGTGCTTCTGTACATTTCCCAAGGAACCTACATTTAATCAGCTTTGTTACTAGAGCGGCGAAATGTAAGGAAAAATTACATTATCATACACTGGTCTTACTGCTAAAGTCAAAGTCAAAGTCAAAGGTAGACTGAGTCAATTTACCTGTGACCACGGACTACAGAAATTATTATGCCTACTGCATATTGAAATACAAAAACACCCTAACTGCAATAGAGAAGACGGTTGGAAAGTTTCTCCCACCTGGGACCCAGAACTAAAAACTTTAAAGTCTCAAGCCTACCACACCAGAGAGCAAGATACAGTCAGCTCATTCTGCAAGAATCCAGGGCAGTACGCGAGGCAACTAAGAAATCGTTGGCGGTAGTTTGATATAATAATTGTATCAACTGACAGACGAATGCCACCTCAGTCTGCCAACGGACAACGGACTACTGTAAAGTGTTCGAAATGTCGGGTTTCCATATTTTCGAATTCCTTCGAATTATACGAATTCTTCATATTTTCGAATTCCAATAATATACGCTATTAATCCGGTTAAAAATAGTTTTATTTCAAAGTAACCTTATAATTTCTCCGGGTGGGGATCGAACCCACAGCCGTCACGTTTGCAGTCAGACGATGTGCCACTGAACCACCACCACCACCGTGGCTTCGTTACAGTATTACCGATAAACATTAATTACTTGGCATTATTTGTATATCAATATGTAAAGGAAAAAATATTAAATAAAAATATGCATTTTTTTCTATAAGAAGATATGCAGTTTGATAAATATGAAATTTGGCGTAAATATCGTTTATATGGAGAAAAACTGAGGACTGCCTTTCATTATTATAATAATTGAATAAAACACATTCACAATAAAAAACAATCTGGTGCTACTGGCTACAGCTATGGGGGTCCGCTGCAAACTCAAATGTTGATATTCTGCAAAGATTTCAGCCAAAGATATTACGAATGATAACGGACTCACCTTGGTATATAACCAACGATAGACTACACCACGAATTAAATATAAAAACCGTTAAGAAGAAAATAAAACATATAATGGAATAGTATAAATCAAGAATAGACCGACACCCTAATATGCTTAATAAACATTTCTTAAGTACATATATGTAAAGAAGGATTAAAAAAAAATTACACTAAAAAAAAAACAATTTTGTCATTGGATATCGTGCAGGACTAATTTAAATTAAATATATCCTATTGCTGAATGTTGCTGAAAAAAAAACATAGATTGCAATATAATAAATAAAGAAAAAACATTGAATGAATATAATAAATAAAACACATTTTATATAAACTGACATAGACGTTGCTAAGGCAACGCGTGTATTACGCATCGACGAGACAGCTACTCTTAGTATAAAAACAGTAATTATTACCTTCTAAGTTTATCTAATTCATCAACAACGTTGATCTCCGTGACAACATGTCCATCATCCACCTGATCGTGTACCCAACGCAGGAATCGAACCACCGCTATGCCGTCCTTTATATGTGATGATTTGAAACCCTAAAATTAATTTAGGTCATAATATTTTAAAGCAAGTAGCATATTTTGATATCATTTTAATATTTAACTTTTTTATGTCACGCTATATCCCGTATAGCCGGGTGTCTACCCAAGGAGAGAGAACCTAGTGTCAAGACTCTCTATTCTCTAAGCACCGCCTGAATATGAGGCGTTGAATGTCGTAGCTCAACGCCGCGCTTTGTCTAGTTCAATAAAGGGGAGAAATCAAAATAATTAAATTATGACCTTATTCTTTGTCTTTCGGTCTTTTCTCGGTAAGAGTTGCCTGGAAGAGATCACCTGTGGTGATGAGGCCTTTACACCAAATTTGTAACATATCTCCATTGTTACTTATGTATTTAGCTTGGTGTAATAAAGAGTTAAATAAATAACTGCCGCCCTATATTAAATTTTAAATTAGCCGGCCCTTAACCTGGTTCTGTAAAGAACAAAAACGAGGTACCTGTAACTCTATGTCATTTTTGACACACTTCATCAAAACCACCGGCGAGAGAGTGGAGAGTGTTGTAACATCGTCATTCTGGAAAAAAGACTTTAAATTTTAAAAGTAAACAAGTATCAAGAAAGTTTTGCCAAATAATATTATGACACTGCACATGCATATTGAGGAAAGGAACAATAGAATAGAAATATATGCTGTGTAATGACAAAAAATACCTAAAAATAAAAAGGAGGCCTCGTAAAATTAAAATAAAAGGAGACTGGAATTCGCGCCTCTTGGAATTCGTTTCCGAGAAGCGCGTGTCGAGTTACAACGTTCAGATTTCATACAACGGGTTCCGAATTTTTGTACATTTTCCAAAAATATTATTCATATACCAAGTGTGTGATCAATACTTGAAAAATATTAAAAACAAGGCGAGTTATATTACGCAGGCGAGAAAAAGGCTTTTTTAAAAAAAATATTTAAAATTCATTCAACCTTTTAGTTCGAAAGCAAGTTGAAGACAATCATATTTTAAATATAAATTTATAACAATGAAAAATATTAAACAATAACAAAAAATGTGTTATTTGTAGAGAGAAGGAAGAACTAAATAAAGCATCTGTTTATTTAGCTCTCCGACTCGGTTCAACTCCCGCTGCGTTAAAAACTTTATACTTTACTAGAACATATTTTCAAAAGTATTAAACATATTTATAATATTGTAAATTATATTTTAAAAAGAGCAACTGTTGAGTTTCTCTATGGCTCTTCTTAGCAGAATTATCTTCAAAGCTGATGGTAGTTTGTTGACTGATAATACTGACATTATCATATTAACTGACAATTACAAAGTACCTAAGCATAAATCATATTTAAACTTTGATTATATCCGTATATAAAATTCAGTTTTTATAATAATAGTGGCTAAACTCACCGCTTCAGCCGCCAAATGTATAGCATGGCTTCCATCACTCGATAACCAGATAGTATTAACTGATGAAAGCGAAGACTAAAAAGAATAAAAAGTATATATTATAATATATATATAACATCAATATATTAATAGCAACATCAATTTACTCGGGTCAGGGTGTTTTCGCTCTACCTCTCTAGTGTCAAGACACTCCATCCTCCATGCACCGCCTGAATTCAAGACTCTGTTGAGAGAACAGCTGCGAGAACGCTGCCCTATCTTACCAGAGCCAAGGCATAATCCGACCGGTTCTAATCTACAAGAGCATAATCCGACCGGTTCTCTTATACGGCAGCGAATGCTGGCCAGTACTGTCTAGGCACCCTCAGGAGCTTCACGTCACGAAATGAAGATGCTGAGGAGGATGTGTGTCATAACGCGGGCTGACAGCATCCGTAACACATTCATTCGTGGTAGTCTTAGAGTCCGTGACGTAGCAGACAAACTCCAAGAGCGTCGCCTGAGATGGTATAGCCACGTTACGCGCCGACCTGAGAACTATGTCGGAAGAATATGCCTTGATATATCTATCCCTGGGGCAACACCCCCCGGACGCCCAAGGAAGCGATGTCGAAGGCTGGATGTCGTGAAGCAAGATGTGAGAGCCAATGGGCTGAGGAGGTTGGATTGGTTGTGGGTTCGATTCCCACTCGGAGGAAAGGTATTTCCATAATTTTAATTTCTCCGCTGCTCTGGTTAATACCGCCGTGCTTATATAATTATAAGCACGGCGTTGAGTTCAATGTCTCGATTTCGAGCGGATAACTCTTGACACTAGGTTGTTCGTGACTAACCTACATGTAGAAAAGCGTGAAAATGCTTTGGTTTCATTAATAAATAAATAGATACACTATAATTTGCCAAATATTCAAATATTGCTGCATACGGACGGCATTGAACCTGCGTCCCTTCTGATAGCAAATGCTGGTCTATATGCGCTGGTAGCTGTCCACCTCCCCAGAATAGGAGAATATTATTTATTTCCTAAAAAAAGATTTTAATTAAATTATAAAATTATTTAGGTAATATTAAAAAGCTAAATAATATCTATTATATATGAAAATAAAATAAATATAACAATATAAAAGAAAAGAAAAGACAACTTTTGACTGACTAAGTATATAATATGAATACTTGGACTTTTTACGAAAATTATTAAATGTGTACAAAATTTGACATAGTATATCTTTATATCTAATACATTATTATAAATATTTTTAATTATATTAATAATTTATTAGAAACACATTAAATTAATAAAATAAATATAAGAAAACACACTGCTATGTGTAAAACATTACATACACATTGCTAAGGCAATGCATATTTTAAGCGTTATCGGGGTAACTAGTAATAATTATTTTTAGAAAACGTATAAAAATTTAAACACAGCGGGATCGAACCTGCGCCTCTTGGAAATCGTCCAAACGCTCTGACCGCTAAGCCATGCGTTCTACATTCGGCTACGTCGAAATTCGTTGTTGTTAGCAACTCTCTAGAGAGATTTTTACAAATTTCTGCTACCCAAAGATTATTCTACGAACAATCGTTTGGCAAGAGAGAATGCTATTTATTAAATATTTTTTAACACTTTTTTTAAAGTGTTAATCGCACACTTAGGAAATTGAAAAAGACATATTTAGAAAACGTACAACCAATATAAGTTGTAAGAATTTGGATATAGCCAGATGTAGAGCTCATAATTTAGCTACTGTGACCGCTAAACTATGCGTGTCTAATAACACTTTAAAAATTATAAAAAATAGTAATAATTAATTATTTAGAAGCTTCAAGCCTAATCATGTTGAAAAGCTTATTTTTAAATAATATTATTTGAAACGACAAAAATATTTAAAAGCTAGACTTTGTAAACGTTACAAGTCAAAATGAAACGAGAAGTGGAGCTTGAAATCCAATTTTATTAAAAAAAATTGAAAACTTTTAGAATAAAGAATACCAAATAGATATAAGTACTTACCAAATCATCTCTAATAATAAGATATGAGAAGAAAACAGGATTGTATGGAATATCAGAACCTCTGATGTTAAGTGTATCTAAAATAAAAAAAATGTCTTGAATATCTTGAAGACTGTAAACGCGATTGGTTATGGGTTCAATTCCCAATCGAAGAAATTATTGTATTTCAAATGTTTTAGTTTTCCGGTTTGATATCTAAGATAAAAAGCGGCGTTGAGTTCCGCCTCTCAACACGCTTATCTCGATTGCTTACGCTTTATTTGTGGATGCTTGACGTGCCTTGCGACTGTGTAAATGTAGCCCGTGGTCACAAATAGTCACTCTATGTCATTAGTCCGATTAAATAGTTTAATTAAAAATATATTACTTAATTTCAAATCGCGAATGTCAAACATCCATACTAATATTCTCATTCCTGCGGGCCTCGGTAGAGAATAGACGTGTGCGTATTGAAGTTTTTATTGACAGCCAAAAAGTTAACTTTGGTGTGCCTCAAGGATCAGTTTTGGGTCCAACTTTATTTATTGGCAAAGGACTGTCCTTAAGGCCATGACATGCAAGCACTTAAAGCACTCAACTAATCAGTTATACATATTTGAAATTGCAAAGTTTAGACGGTGAAACAACTCTTTGTTCTTTCGACAATACTTCGAGCACATATAGAAGTACAATATGAAGAAGGAATTGTGAAATCCCGCTGCTCTCATAATGTTTGCCCCACTTACAGATGGAATACTGTCACTGCCCAGAGACATTATCTTTCTATCGGTAGTCACCTTAATAACAAAAATGTTTTACGAACAGGCCGCCGAAAATACGAAACAGCTATAGTTACCGCGGGTGAAGCCGCGAGTGAGTCGCTAGTCTACTTATTTAAAATCAATACGTCAATTTACATAACTTGACTGTGTCAGTGTTCATCATTTACTCTAAAATATTATAATAAAATTATCAAATGCGATATAGGAGTTTATATGATAATAGTTTCCAATCAGTCGTCAATCGAATATCGACATAAGATTTAATATATCGATTCAACAATCATTCTATCATTCAATATTTATTTTTAAGCAATATAATAGATTTAAATTAAAAAAAAACTATACTTTTGTATGTTTTAAGTACAATTAACGGGCGAATAAATGTTGTAATATAAATTTATATAAAAATATTTATAAAAGTGAAAAATTCGGTTTTATAAATACGGTTTGCTCTTCATTCAAAACAGGGAAGGAAAAGAGGTTCTACTAGTGTCAAGACACTCCCCTCTTCTCTTTCCACCCGAAATCGAATAACACATTACGTATTGAGCGGAATTCGCTGCACTTTGTGTTACTGGAGAGGGGAAATAAAAATAATTTAACTATAACCATTCCCCCGAATGTGTATAAAACCCATAACCAATCCCGTTTACGGACAGACTCTTTTAACCACTACGCCACTCTTAGTTAAAATCTATGCATATAATAAAAAAGTTACTGGTCAATGTCTGCACATAGAAGATATATGAGAAAAAAATATTCTTGGAGGCGTTTATCAATATAATAGAACCCAAAACAATGTTTTTAATTTTCTTTTCTGTTTTATCTGTTTGTCTGTCCGTTTGTGCGTTGTGTGCGTGCGCTACTTTCAGAAATAGCGTAACCGATTTAAATGCAGTTTTGACTATTG
Source organism: Podotricha telesiphe (assembly GCA_038994665.1). Taxonomy (NCBI): domain Eukaryota; kingdom Metazoa; phylum Arthropoda; class Insecta; order Lepidoptera; family Nymphalidae; genus Podotricha; species Podotricha telesiphe. Next base: position 797,572 of record JAOYRR010000468.1, read on the forward strand.
TATTTTGTTAAGGTATTTCATTCGGATTATTAATAAAAAAGTTACAAGCATTTACTTTGTAAGTTTAGTCGTGTAGCGTACACAGGCGAAGCCGCGTGCGAGTCGCTAATACAATATAAATTAGGTAGGTACTTACATGCGATATCGTCTAATGCAGTCAATATTAAAGCCGATGCGTTGTGATTTCTTATCTGTGACAGTAATTCTGATATTTTATCACTTGAAGTTTTGCCTGAAAATTAAAAAACTTAAAAAATAAACCATTCACATTACAGAAATTAAGTAAGCAACGGTGAACTTATCTCTTAAAGCGATTTCTTCCATTTAACCTGTGAAAGTGGGTGAAGGCAATACAGCGGGATACTGTGTATATATATAAAAATTAAAAGAGTTTGTAAAACTTAAGAACCATTGGGCCGCTTTAGCTTATTTTGAATTTTAAATATTTGTAGGAATGAAGTCCAAGGAAGGTTTGAAATTTCACGGATTTTTTTATGGAATTCAGTCATTGATGTTAGAAATAGAAAACTTTAATTTTAGGGTACTTATTAAACATAAATAAATTGTTGATACAGCTTTTTTGTATATCACTCGAGGGAAACCGCCATCGGGTTGCTAGTTTTATAAACACGAAATAAAAATAATAATATTACTAAAAATAATAACTACGTAATAAAAGCAAGCATGTGTTAAAATAATTTGCAATAATTTGCAAATAAAACATGAGACGGTTAAAATTTTGATACATTTTCTAAAAATCTTTACCGGTAAAGTCCCTCGTAAGTGCGATCAACGGGTCATTAGGTCTCGACGGCGGGGGATCCCCTATTTCGTTTCTCGTTTGATCAACTATATTATTATATTCGGCCACTACAGAAACGTTGACTTGTTTTAACGCTGCCTGAAATAATGGAAATTATAAGTTAGGTTTTCTATCTAAAGTTAAGTGTTTAGGTACTTTGTTGTATAGATAAAAAACATTACCTCTAGGGAGTTCCAAGCAGAGCGTGTGTAGGTAGTGGGATCGATTCCCACAACCGATCCCGGTGACATGTTGGAGACTAACCAAGCTTGTATAGATAGATCGGTCCCTGACAATAAAATTTGCATAAAGTTTTTGCTGATATTTTAATCTAGGTCCAGAAACCGAAGCGAACCGAAACGGGCTAGAATCGGAACTGCAGCGGTACATTTATTTCAAACTCATAATTCATATATATAATTTTTATTTTATATTTTTTATATACTGCTTCACGCTTTTTATATTTATGTTAATTTTTAACACGGAATTCATCTTTTTGAGTTCCAAGTTCTTTCATTAAAATTCCAAATCTATAATTTTCATTGTTTCCAAAATATAAATTAAAAGAATAAACTTTAAGTATTAACGTTTGAAATAAATATGGCGGAACTCATACCAGAGCAGAGAAATGAAAATATTTAAAACATAATCATCCCTCCCAGGTGGGAATTGAACACACAACCAATTACGTTCTAACGCGCAATGATGGCCTCAAAAGATATCATGGGTCCAATAAATTTTTCAATATTATTTGTATTACTCTTACATACTTCTCTAAAGAAAATCCAGAACTCTATCCTAATCAAAAACAACAAAACAGAGTGATGTGCCAATGATTTGTCTCACGCTACCTTGTCTCATCAAACTCCATACACTACTGTCCACTTGAATTTCAAACTGCGTAAAATATCTTCCATCAGTCCATACTAAAGCGTGCTTTTGGGTCACTAAAGCTGTTCCAGAGGACCCGGAGAGACTGGAGAGCCATTCTCTCCGCGCATCACAAGGTGCTATGTACTGGGACTGTGAAATATTAAATTTAACTCGCCTTTATTAGCTATACCTGTATCTGCAAGAGAATTTACGTTACTTGGTCCATTTTTATTTATTGGTACACCATACACCAAACTGGTGGCGTTATCAGGACACACGCGATCAGATGCACGGGGGAATATTTTAGATTAGTACATTTTAAATAAAATTGTGTAATTTTCCTTTTGAATTTAAAAATCTGTGTGAAATAACAAATGAGACGCTATAGACTGGACACTGAGGATGTTAGAAATTGTACGAAGTGGCAAAACGCAGCGGTGAGTTGCGCAGGTTTACACAATATAGGTTTGTTTTAATCATTATTATTAATGAAAGGCCATAGTAGCGTAGTCTGTATACGCGATGGTTGTGGGTTCGATTACCACTCGGAGGAAATAATATTAAAATTATCTACATTTTTACAGTGACAAGATGAATCGCGCCATTGAGTTCCGCCACATCATGTCTCAACAAATTTTTGTTTTACATTTTCATCACTTTTAACCAGGGAGGAACCTTTTCAGCAACGGGCTTAGCAAAATGTTGTAATTATTGGTTGTTAAAATCACGTATAACTTAATATATAAGCGGGAGGATATTTGTAATATAAATAAAATTTGATTAGTTGCCGTATACAATTATTAAGCGGGCTGCGGCTTGCTCACCCCTGCTATAAACTAGTTCTTTTTTTATTTGAAGATTACTTACATTATGGGCATCAGCTGTAGGCACTATGAAAGCGTCTACGTTGTTATTTTCCATAATTCGTCTCATAGTATCAAGTTTTATTTGACTCGACTGTCTTGAATTTTTCATCGCTCCGACTGAAATTATTAAAAAATAAATAATTTTAAACTAGGTTTTTATAATATGGATTATAAATGAAGGCTAGGTTGAGGCCATCGTGTCGCACGTAGATTGCGGGACAGCGTATGTCAACAAGATGTATGTGTTTATTCATATTAAATATATATAAAAATAATGATTTCTTATTTTCTCACTCCATAATTTAACAATTGTCAAAATCATACCATATCTCGGTCCATCTGGCTCTGCATATGTATTATATATAGCGGGTACATCTCCAAAAACCACACTGAAACTGTAAATTGAAAGTGTTATAAAACAACTCGCCTCCAGCTACTTCGTTAACTTGGACTATAATAAATAATTTAGGCTTCTTCCGTTTCTGTTTTTGGCCCGCCTTACCTATTGCTATTTAGTAGCCGGAACAAACAGACGTACTGACAGACAGACAAAAATTATAAAAAAATACATTTTGGTATATGTACCGTGCACAGATACACATGCATTAAAAAGCGATTTTTTTAATATTACAAACAGACACTCCAATTTTATTTATTTGTATCTAAATCCAGTATTTTATAACATTTAATTTATTAACTTAATTACCTTATATAAATGGAACTATAATAATAATTAATTGTTCCTAATCTATTATTACCACCAAATAATTACACTCATAGAGTATTCACCATTCTCCACTTTTCACCCAAATCCCAAACTTTGGATGTGAACTCAACGCCCTTTGCCTTACCGGAGAGAAAAAAAAAACAATATAAATAAAGCCATAACCATTCCTCAATTGTGTATCGAACTCACAACATTTTTTTTTACAGTCAGATGCTATCCCACTGCGACAAGATGGCAGCAAAGTCAAATGATTTATATTTGCTTACGGAAACTACCCACCATACTGAACAACTAATGCGGCATTTACTTATTTCTTTTAGTTTGACTGGTATCAATGTTTTTCATCCGATTTTTTAGATGTTTAATTGGTATGGAGGTCAATAGCAAATGCTTATCACGTTGAACAGTTTTTCTGGCACGGTGGTGGCACTTAATTCTTAGAGTTAAGCTGGATTCTTATACGCTTATTACAACTTATATTTGTTGTTAGCATCTCTCATCAGCTGTTCCGAATCTTTTATTTTTATATGGCAATGGAATTATATGGCTGAACAATTATTGGTTTGGCGGCTTTTCCGTATATCTTATAGTTTAGCTGGTTTATTATGTTTTACATCAGGTGTTCCACTCTTCATCAAATAAATTATACCCTAAGTCCAGTCCAGTGAAAAGCTATACAATAAAAACAGTTTCATACAAATCCGTTCAACACTTACAAAAATGTGCGCGTATAAACAGAAAGCACACACACGACAAAAATTTAATATTTTATCTACAAAAATGAGCACTCGTGTCCGAATCCGATGACAATATAACATAGTGAAGCTATGAACCGGATGTCGTTGTCAGTTGCACGAGAGAGTCCTATACAGCGTGTTTCTTTTAGTTTAGTTTCTAAGCTCATTTGTGTAAGAAAAATGTCAGAAAGCAGAAAAAGGAGAGTTTTAATTATTAATAATAAAAGTTTTAATTAATCTATTGCAGATTATCTCTATAAAACATTATTAAGTACTTACCTTATAAATAATAATATAAAAGCACTCCTTCCTAGCATCTTGCGATTTTAGAAATACATTTTAGCATACCATTGATTAGTGTTATCAAAAATGTATTGAGCTGATAACAATATGTATGATGACGGTAATTTGATAAGTTATTTATTATTTGAATAGGTTCTTTACATAAGGTGGGTTAGTATAACATTACTTTTAAGTTATATTCACTTCACGCTAAGGTTTTCAATTCCGTAGTGGGTTTTCAATCTCGAGTCTGGTATTTGCGGGTTTAGGAATTTCCAATCCAGCGGGATGTCAGTATTTGCGGCATATAGAAAATATTACTATTTATACAACGAAAAAAGAAGACCATGAGGTGATAGACGTAACTCCACATTTACTTAACTGTCCCTATTAATATAATATTATCAGTAAAATTATCCCGCTTACTATAGAAAAGAAACAAATACAGAACAATTTTTTTTTACATTTTAAAGTGTTAATCACACACTTAGAAAATTGAAAAACATATTTAGAAAGCGTATTATATTAACGCAGCGGGATTCGAACCCGCGTCTCTTGGAAATTGCCCAAGCTCTTTGACCGCAAAGCGCGGCGTTCAATTCCGTAATTAACTTCCAATGTCTCGTTCTTTCATTTCGCTGCGAGAAAGCGTGAAGCAGCTTGAAGGTACTTTCTTGTTTAATTTTCAAAATTTCATTAAAATCAATTTAGTATTTTCAAATAAATTCCCCTAAAAGTAGTTAAAAAATCTATAAGTCACGTCCTTTATTAAAGGATTAAAAAGATAAAATTAAAATATTATTGCTCTAATAAAAGATAAGTTTAGATTATATTGTAATAATTTTTGTTATCTATACATATAATAAAAATGTAACTGATCGTTTTGTTAACATTTTTTTTAAAGTGTTATTCCCACACTTAGGAAATTGAAAAAGACATATTTAGAAAACGTATAAAAATTTGAACGCAGCGGGATTTGAACCCGCGCCTCTTGAAAGTGTGGGAATAACACTTTAAAAAAAATGTTAACAAAATATATATTTAATAAATAGCATTCTCTCTTGCCAGACGATTGTTCGTAGAATAATCTTTGGGTAGCAGAAATTTGTTAAAATCTCTCTACAGAGATGCTAACAACAAATATAAGTTGTAATAAGCGTATAAGAATTTCAACGTAGCTGGAGGTGGGACGCATGGCTTAGCGGTCAGAGCGCTTGAACGGTTTTCAAGAGGCGCGGGTTCAAATCCCGCTGCGTTCAAATTTTTATACGTTTTCTAAATATAACTGATCGTTGTCTGTACATGGAAGATATGAGAAAATATATTATTGGGGACATTTATCAATCAATGTAATGAAACCCAAAACAATTATTTTTATGTTTCTTTTATATTTGTCTCTTTGTGCACACTAATCTCAGAAACGGCTTCACCGATTTGAATAGTTTCAACTATTGTATTTTGGTAAACTTTAACATTTTGTGTTTGTTTTATTTCAATCGTTTCATAAATAAAAAAGTTACAAATTTTCAGATTATAAATCTAGTAAATCATACGAGTAATCTATTAATTTTGTTGTTTTTATTCAAACTGTCTACTTCTTAATTTGCCTTAAGGTTGCCTGGATAAAAACGCTATTGTAGCGACAAGGCCCCCTATTGTACACAATACGAGAACTCTTGTATATTATTACTTTTATAAGCTGTAAATAATGTAAAACACAAAAAAAGAAATGTAAAAATATTACGCACCTATATATTTAACTTAGTTTTTATTTTACTGATTCTTAATTTACTATATAAAATATGCAAAACTATATAGGATTTTAAAGGAATAAATAATCAACAAAGCAACACTAAATGACATAAGGGAAAATAGACCATTCATTAAGGAAGAAAGAGTATAAATCTCGTAATAAATGCAATGCGAGCGCGCGGTACGATCGAGAGATCGAACCCGAATGCCGGCAAGAACGAGACGCGTGCATACAAAATAAAAAACATAAATGTGTTTATTTATTTATTAAAACGCATTTTCTATTATAACATCTATATGCGGATGTAAAATACAGCAAAGTTTGTGAATCTTAAATCTCACTTATGATAACGCGGGCAAAGAACCCTTTCCATACTATTATCATTTACCAACTTCACGAAGTTTCCCGCGTACAATAAAAAGCTGGATGGATTTATCCATAAAATCCTACGGAGTTTCTCTTCTTAATAATTCAAACAATAATCATATATGTATTTTTTAATTTACCACTCGATGTATACCATCCAATTCTTAATATTAAAAGAGGCTATTTGTAACAATATGACCATCGTGTCTTATAGTGGAACATCGTCTGTAAACACGAGGGTTGTGGGTTCGATTGTCGCTCGGGGGAATGATTATATCTAAATTATTCTCATTTCTCCGCTCTGGTATTTAAAACAAGGCGCGGTGTTGAGTTCCGCCAATCGACACACAATGACTCAGTTTCTGAGTGTCTTATCACATTTTCTTTTAATACTGGTATTGTTATATTAAAGCATGTAGTTGTAAAACTGCAGATTAATCAACACATATATAACGAAAATAACTTGTAACAAGCGTGTAGTGGTCGCAGTCAGAGCGCTTGGACGGGAACAGGTGGCGCGGGTCAAAATCCCGCTACGTTCAAAAACAAAAGGAGGGTTTAAAAAAAACTTCAAAATATCAATAACACAGTAATATATATGAATAATTATTAAAATAAAGAATATTATTATTTAAATAAAGAATATCATTATTAAAATAAAGATTATAATTCACTGTCCATTGCCTTGAATCCTCAGGATCTGAAAAAGATATTAAAAAAAACACCTTTTAAACCGTAAATATCAAGAAACAAATAAGTAAACTGACAAATAGGTAAGTTACTACAAAATAAAAATATATAACGCGACTAGACGTTCCATTACATGAATTTTACCACTTTATTTAATATATGTAGGTTATGCCATTTTAATAATAAACGAAATTGAAAAACATTTTTTTAGAAAACGTATAAAAATTTGAACGCAGCTGGTTTTAAACTCGTACCTTTAGGTAAAAAATGTTTTGTTTTTAATTTCCGAAGTGTGTGAATATGGCACTTTGAAATGTCAAAAATAATAATTCGAAATTATGAAAAGAGTCACTCAATATATTTTCAATGAAAATCATGGTTAAGAATAAATAGGGATTTAAAATATTTTCAATATAATTTCAAACAACTATTACTAAAAAAAAAATCTGCTTCTATTATAACAATATTTAACAGTTGAAGTTTTTTAACATTTCTATTTAAATTTTGACGGAAAACTTCAACTGAATTATTTCGAAATTCGAATTTTGCGACATATCGTCTTAATATATACACATCTATAATTATTTAAAAGCAAAGCTAGCTCCGCTACTCAACACAACGTCTCCAATGTCCTCAAAAAAGCGAAAAACGGAGTGTCACAAGTTGACACTAGGACACTAACCTTTCTATAATAGAACACTCCTTATTCAACCAATCGTAGTCTTCATTCAAGTTTCTTTGTTGCAATATCGGTCCCAGAGTTTCTAATACACGTTTGTGATATGCATTTATGTAATTTAACTGAAAGAAAAAAAAAAGTCTTTTTCAACACGTAAGCTTCACTCTGTATCAATCTATCAATGTTAGACAATATTGCAACGCCATTTTGTTTTCAAATTCAATTAATTGCGAAGTTTGGTTGAAAATATGCACCTGTGTCCAGATCCGAAGACAATACATTATAGTTAAGCTATGAACCTGATGTCGTTGTCAGTACACACACGATCAGGTGCACGAGGGAGTACTATACAGCGTGTTCCTTTTAGTTTAGTTTTCAAAATGTATTTATTATACGGACAGTTAAACAAGGCGCTCGAGAACAAGGCTTTTAAAAAATAAGTAAATATTTATTATATTATTTATTTAAAAAAAATACTATTTTGTTTTTTGTTTGACATGAGTGGAGTAATATCTGGAAGAGGTCTCTTGAAGAAAAAAAAAACAAATACAATAACAAAACAAAAACATAAACATTAAATATATAAAAAAGTATATAGATTACATATTTAGTTTAAAATTAAAAACAACCTTTTACTTTAAGAAACCATTTGAAAACAATGATAATTAATTTTAAAATGTATAAAACAAAATATTATATTATACTTTGATTGAAATGTCCTATTACTACGACTCATGAGCGAAGTCAGCTTATCTTATTATATTCCGGATACGAGTGTAAATTAGCAAACAAATCCGACGAACGACGAGGTCAAAAATGGGTTGCATTATATTCTTATTTTAATATTTTTAAAGTCTTATTTATAGACTTAGGAAATTAAAAAAAACATTTAAGAAAAACGTATAAAAATTTTAATCGCACTGCGTTCATTTTTATTAAAAAAAACCGCCTTCTCTCTTACCAAAAAACTGTTTGTAGTAACACAAATTTGTAAAATTCTCTCTACAGAGATGCTAACAACAAAAATAAGTTGTAATAAGCGTACGAGTATAAGAATTTCGACGTAGCCGGATGTAGAACGCACAGCTTCGCGGTCAGAACGCTTCGACGTACACAAGAAGCCCGGGTTCGAATCCCGCTGCGTTCAAATTTTATACGTTTACATTGAGAGATAAATAGGTACAGGTGAAGCTTATATGAGATGTTAAAAGTAAGAAAAAAATTGACTTTGTATGTATATATAACTCACCTCAAAATCATTGATAAGATCCAATTCCATACAAATCCTTTGATTCGGTACTAGAGTTAGTGTATGGAAACCTAAAATACCGCGTCCATCAAAATCACCTAAGATATCTTTTGCCTAAATATGAAGAAAAAAATATATATTTTTTAATTAAAAATATGGACATCAAGTTGATTTCAGTTCTAAAAATACACGATCAAATTATATAAAATATATAATACTAATAATAATTATTATTATTCGATTAAAGTAACCACTTCAAGTTACACGTTTAAATAAATAAAAAAATCACATAATTTAAAATACAATAAAATTATAAAAATAAATAACACTAATAATAATAATTATTATTATTCAATTAAAACAAATACTTTAAGTTACACGTAAAATACACATTCAAAATATAAAAAAATTAATATATAATTTAAAATAAAAATATTTCACAAAAAATTTCAGGGTGACACAACAATTTTAGAAAAAAATTGAAAGGGGAGTGAGTTCAAATCCAGAAGTTATAAAATTTACCAACGGTATTTAAATAAAAGCGGACAAGACACTCACTCTAGGGTGATTAGTAGATTTATTGACATTTATTATTTCCACGAGATCCTCATGCCTTATACCGTATTCGCCTACTTTATAGAAACCTGGCTCTGGAATTTAAAAAAAGGCGTTTTACTATCATTTTCAGAAAACGTATAAAAATTTGAACGCGGCGAGATCCGCGCCGATTGATAACCAAAATTAGTTATAAATAGCGTATAAGAATTTCGACGTCGCCGTATTGCGGATGCAGAACGTCTGACACAGCCGTCGGAGCGCTTGGACGGTTTCCAAGAATCGCAGGTTCGAATTCCGCTGCGTTCAAACGTTTTCTAAAATTGATTTTTTTTCATTTTCTAAGTGTGTGAGCAACACTTTGAAAATGAACGTTAAAGAGACTTCTCTACTCTCTCTCTGTCTTCTCTTTTTTAAGAATAATTAGGTGATACTTGGTTTCGAACCCTTTATCACTTAGTTAAGAGGCCATCAAGTCGCAGTGGTACAGCGTGTAAGCACCATGGTCATGGGTTCGATACACACTCGGAGGATTTTGTCTAAATCCTTTATTTTTCCACGCTCTGAACAAGACAAGAGACATATATAAAAAAAAAAGAAATATAAAAATGGATTGCAAAACTCACTTACATATATAGTGAATATTTTAATATTAAGATATTTATGTTCCTAAAAAATATCGATTTTTTTAATCTAAATCAGTATCTACTTTAGAACAGAAACAGAGGGGTACGCCCTCAATGACTAACGTGAGAGTTCTTCATGGACATTTACTAAATATGAAATGCAGTCCAGTTAAAAAAAGGTTTAACACAAAATAAATGAGCGAGAACGAATGAATGATTGGATGAAATTTGCAACAATATAAGTGTATTAATATTTTTAGAAAGGACTTGAACGAACCAGGATTCCAACCAGCGTCTCTTGCTCAGCGTCCAAGCACTTTGACCATTAAACGTTAAGCAGGAGGCGCAAGTTCGAATCCTGCGGCATTTAAATTCTTATACAATATCAAAAAAAAATGTGTGAATAACATTTAAAAAGTGTTAACATATTGTTTTTTTTTAAATAGCATATTTTTCTTACCATTACTCAAAATCTGTCCCTCCTTTAGACCGGGGTCGTGGGGGTACGGTCTCCACGAGACCCCCGAGGGCCCCTCGTGGACATTTAGAAAGTGGCCAACCCCGTGTCCTGTCCCATGGGCATAGTCTAGACCCGCGTCCCATAGGGCTTTGCGAGCTAACGTGTCTAACACATTACCCTGAAAATGTGAAGGGATGATTTACAAGTGAGTGCGGATTTAAATTCATGATTAGTCGTAAAAATATATACAACAAATAAAATTTTAAAAAAAATGTGTTAATTATTTCGTCACTTCATTGCTTAAATGTAGGCACAGAGAACATAAATGTGTGAATAAGATATAAAAACCATTAATTAATTCATTAATTTTGCCTCAAATTAAATAAAAATCGGACCTACCCTAACCCCTTTGGGATATAAAGCCGATCCCACCGCTATTTGTCCTTTTAACACTCTAGTGAACGAGTCCCGTTGATTAGGGCTAGGTTTTCCCATGTGTCGTGTACGGGTAATGTCTGTAGTCCCATCCCTGTATAATAACGCCAAAATAAGAAATTCACCATCACTAAAGTGAATGCATCAGATCTTAGAAGACCCGGCGCAATAAACTATCGCCTAATCTCAGTACTATTACCAGTAGCGCTACTGGCAATTTTCTTCCTCAAAATACTTATTGAAGTAATTCTAGACTTCACGGGTATTCAATTCTTACCAGTACGTATATTGGGGAAGGAAACTCTTCAATTTGGTGATAAAATTCTTCGTAGTTCTCCATGTAGTACCAACCACTTAATACCAACATTATTTAACATATTTGAATGTAACTTCTCAATTGTAGAATGCCTTAAATATATGGGGCAGATAGGACATAGTGTCAAAATACTCTGTTCTCCGCTTTCCTTTCACATTGAATACATACGCGTATTGAGTACCGGAACTCAACGTCGCGGATATGTTTAATCAGTTTTTATATATAATGATGTATCCATTTTAAATGATGATGAATTTCAGGGTTAATTTGTTTTCTTGCCTTTTTAATTTTTATAATTGGTGAATTTGAAATAAATAACAAATATATTAGTATCCAGTCATTTTAAATATATAACCAAAAAAAATCCTAGAGTCAAAGACACTCCGTTGTCTATTTTTTTGTACATACAGAACAACTCACTTATACTGCCCACCGGAGTCCAACAGAAACATGTCCGAGGACCGTATTTCCCTCTGTGGTCCATCCCGGGTGGGGCTGTAGTGTATGATTGCCCCGTTCTCCCCCGCCCCCGGGATAGTCTCAAAGGACGGCCCCATAAATAGATCTTCCTCCCTAAAAATTACCATGATAGCTTCAGCAGGGTGGTAGTCAGAGAGAAATTTACAAACATAGGGTACTAGCGAGCGAGACTTCGCGTTACGAGAACCTCATCTCCTGAAAGCGCTTATAAAATAACGAATGAAAGAGCGAATGAAATATTATATTTAACGTTCATTAAATTTATATAATGTTTATATATTAATATATTAAAATAATAATTGCAGGATAGGCATGAAAAAACTAGTGTCAAGACCATCCGTTCTCCAAATTCCGCCTAAAATCAATTATATAAAAATAATTGAAATATGACCATTGCCTAGAATGGGAATCGAACCAACAACCAATCGCGGTAACGGTCAGACGCTGCATCGACGACGCCTTTATATTTTATAATAATGCATCATATATATACATTAGATTAATATAATAAATATTAAAAACACACCACAATTTTATTTTACAATAACTATTGTACAAAGTGATATACAAGCTGCTAAGGGAATGCATTTTTTACGCCACTAGTATGTATAAAAATAAATTAAAACAGAGGTAAGCAACCTACACCTGCTTAATAAGTGTATGCGGACCGCCAAGTGTTTGTTTATATTTCAGACTAGTGAACCGCTCACGGCTTCGCCTGCGTAAACTACACGACTATAACTTACAATATCGCTTTTTGGCTCGCCCGCGTTTTACTTAAATCACAAATTTTACTTAAATTTATAATTTTAATTGTTGTAACTTATTTATTAATGAACCGATTGAAATAAAGTTAACACAAATAATAACCGAAGTTTAAAAATATACAATAGTCAAAACTATGTTTAAATCGGCTTAGCCATTTCTCGGATTAGCGTGCACAATCGCACGAACAGTAAAAAAAAAATTAAAATCATTATTTTGGTTTCTATTACAGTGATAAATGCCGCCAATAATATTTTATCTCATATATCTTCAATGTACAGACAGTGATCAGTTACATTTTTATTATGATATGTCCCGCTACTTTTTTAATATTATTAGGAACGTTCGATTTATTCCTGAAAAAAATACACACCTGTTGCTAATAAAAAAGGTTGCTCACCCCCGCTTTAAATATGAAATAAATAAATGCACTACTCAACAGTTTTATATATTAATATGTATATATATATATATATATATATATATTTATATACTTGCGGAATTCCAACAGTTTGTCCGCCGCCTGGACCTCGGTGACGGAAATTCCGCCGTCTATTTGTTCGTGGAGCCATTTGAAGAAGCGTACCACTGCGACTCCGTCGCGAATGTGGCACTGACGGAATCCCTTCAAATTCATAACACTTTATGTACCGGAGGTAAAAATATATATAAATATATATTAAAAAAATCTAGACTCGCCCTGGAGTATGAATGCCGTTTAGTTTTATATTTGAAATTGTTTTGTAATAATTTATATAGATTTATGTAATGGTTTTTTTTATTACATTATAAAATAATTGTAGCCGTTCCATAAATTAAACGGAACAAACAGACAGACACACAGACTGACAGACAGATTGCAAAATAATATTATATATACCGTGTATATAAATGCATTTAGTTAAAAGCGGTTGTTTTAATATTACAAACAGACACTCGTATAGATAATTTATTTATTATATTATAATTTACGAAAGGTAAACCGGTTTGAATCGTGTTGTATACAAAGATGAAGTCAAATAATTTTATTTAAAATAAGAACTAACAAGCTTGACTTTTTGAACGTCAAACAATTTACCACCGGACACAGGTTCACTACAGTTAATGCCTCAGACAAGAGAAGAACAACCAAGCAACCAAGAAGCAAGAAACTCAGCGGGACTACTTTTTTTACAAATCAATTATTTACGTATTTATTAGTGACAATGATTGATGCCTTTGAAATAGACTGGAGCGAGTATTTCATTCCCAAGACGTGTTATCTATACATATAATAAAAATGTAACTGATCGCTGTCTGTACAAGAAATATACATCAGAACATTTATTATTGGGGGCATTTATCAATATAGCAGAACCCAAAACAATGATTTTTTATTTTCTATTCTGCTGTTTGCTAATCTCAGAAACGCCTTAACCGATTTAATTGCAATTACCACTATTCTATTGTGGTAAACTACCCTTAACATTGATAATTTATTTCGTTTCAATCTTTAAATAAACATAGAAGTTACAACAATTTAAATCATAAATTTAAGAAAAATCGTGAAGAACAATTTAGGCATGTAGTTTACGCAGGCGAAGCCGCGAGCCGGTCGCTAATCATTTATAAAATCTTAATTAGGGAAAATCTTTAATTGAACATTCTCGTAAGTTTTCTGGCTTCCTATTGTAAAAGCGTACAAGTTGTCCCATAAAAGGGTTACGGGTTCGATGCAATCGAGTCACTGCTGGTATTAATATTCCTACTACCCAACGATTATTTCTAAGAATAATCGTTTCACATGAGAGAATGCTTTTTATGAAATAATTTTGTGTTTAAAAAAAATGTGTTTTTAGTACCGATAAACAATTATAAAAGATATTTAAATATTAATTAACAAAATATATTTTTTTCGACAATATTTTCACATGACGTTGTAGGTTCACACTCACAACCCATAACCATCGGGTTTACACCTAGACGCTGTCACACACTGCATCTTTTATATATATAAATATATATATAGTATTTACCTCTAATTCCACATTATTCTTTATTAACTTTTCCAAAGCGACAGGTGAAATTTCTGATATTAAATTCAATGGTTTCTCCCAGGCTCCTTCCTGGAAACAAAAAAAAAATATTCGAAAGAAATCAATCAGCTGCACGCTTCTTCCCGCACAGCGGGAGAGAGCGGGAACGAGAAGTTAGTGTCAAGGCACTCCGTTCTCCACGCACAGCCTTTAGTCGTGTCACCAGAACGGATCATTACCTCGAGTATCGAACTTACAAGAAAAAATAAATTTTAATATATTAAAAAAAGAAAACAATGTTATATATATTTTTAGGCAGAGAGAACCTAGTGTCAAGACACTCCGTTCTTAAATAAGAAACACGAGTTTGTAATAGTTATTTCGTATTATCACAGTTGTATATGTACATAAAAATTTTCGAATTTATATATATATATTAATCATTATAAACCTTAAAACTGAAATTATTTTAAAGTCAAATATATATAATATATTTTTATAGTATTATTATTCAGACTCACTTAGGATATTAAATTTTTTTTTAAAAAAGCACATAAAGAAAAAGGTGTTTTTTTTTGTAATAAAATCTGAAAAGTATATAATACCATAAACTTAAAATCTTATTGAGCTTCTATTATATAAATACACGTCAATACAATATGTATTTAATATACAAGTAATACTATAAAGCCATCAAACACAAACAAAATAAATAAACAATAAAAAAAACAAACCCCCGAAGCAGCTCTATGTATAGCTTCACTCGCTTCACTCGACAGCCATATTGAGTCATCACCGTCGCCATTTACCATGAGTTCCATCTAGAAACAAAAAGAAGATTCTAGAAATATGTACAGTAATTATTGTAAATAAGTAGTTCGGATGTAAGTAGTTAGAAATATAAAAAAAAATTCGAACCCCAGACCTTCACATAGCTAGTAACCGCCATATCCCTCAGTTCTTTGCACGCATCATTATACTTCTTTCCTTGCAACTCTACACCCTCCTTGGACATTTTCTCCTTTATCTCCTTAGAAATCTCTCCATCATGCCAAAACAGTACAACACTATTTATTGTTATTAGCAGATATGAGTAAAAAACGGGATTATAATCTATATCGCTACCTCTTAGATTTAGTGTATCTGTAAAAAAAAAAAAAGAAACTGCATACAGGTGTATCCCGCATAGCATAATAGACTAGACTAGAGGGAATGTAGTGTCCGGTCACTCCGCATTCCCTACGCACCGCTTGAATTCAAGAGATTGCGTGTTGGCAATGGCAATGAAATAAAATGAATGAATTAAAAATAATTATTCCCAGAGTGTGTATCGAACACACTGCGACGATTATTATTGCGTTATCTTAGAATTATTTTATTTCTACCTAAATATATAATGTTAATGTTATAATTTAATAAAAAAATGTTAAATTTATTTTATAATATCAATGCATTTTCTTACAATTAATGAACTGCCATATTAAATACAAGATATCAATTTTGCACAGATTAAAAATATTAACATAAAAGTCAATTAAATACACATACATTAGATTATCAAAGAAAATTGTCATATAGTAATAAATAATATAATATTAAATGTTGTATGTAATTAAATTAAACTTACACGCAACTTCATCCAAAGCCGTAATGACAAGAGCCGATGCCTTTTTTTCAGCCATTTTCCCTCTCAGCTCTTTTATTTTTTGTCCTGCAGTTTTACCTACAAATAAGTGAAAATAAAATATGAACCGTATCCGTTTTCAATAATATATAAACATAAAAAAATTGACATCACGTGTATAAATTTCAAGTAGTAAATCTATTATTTTTAAAATTTCACCTATTGGCATTTGAAATTAAGCCCATAAACTTTTGATTAATTATAACAAAGAACTTAAAATACACTTTTTAGTGTCAATGGCTTCTGTTGATTTACTTTTTATTTAATTTACATACGGAAATGTGTAAGATTGCTTATAAAATAATAAAAAAAAAAATAATAATGTCTGCTTGTTTCGGCTAATATCTTGCAACGGCTAAACCGATTTTGCCACAAATTTCACTGGCAGATAGCTTTTGTAAGATAGTCTTGGAATTCCACGCGGACCATATAGTGGGCACAGCTAGTTATATATAAAAAGGGAGGCCAGGCCACCCTCAATCGTTTCGTAGTGGTAAAGCGTCTGAATCTAAACACAATGGTTGTGGGTACCATACAAAATCGACTCTACACTTTACACTCTCAAAACGCAATACCACCAATTCGAGCGGAGAACGGAGTGTCTTGACACTCGGTCCTCCCTGTCTAAAAAGAGTTAGAACAAAACTCACCCGTATATTCTATTGGTAAATAAATAATATTATTATGCGGCCTTTCCGGCGGTGGCTGCTTCAATTCTTTTCTAGCTTCATCCACTAGATTATTATCAACGGCTATCAGTTGAATTTTAGCCGCTATTAAAGCTGCCTGAAAAAAAAACAAAATAAATTATATTATATATTTTTTTATAAAATTTGTCTTATCGAAGCGGGTAATTTAAAAGAACACAATTATTATAACATTAAAAAAAACTGGACGCACCGTAGAAATATAAAATGAAATAAAGTGTGTGTGTAATATTTATTTCATTAATTCAACTAGCTGTGCCCACGACTTCATTCACGTGTAATTTTAAAATGAGAGTACTCCTTACTGCATCTAAGTTACTCCTTGTTACATCATCTATCTGCCAGTGAAGTTCCAGTCAAAATCGGTCCAAGATGTTCCAGAGATTAGCCGGAACAAACAGACGGGCAGATAAACATTGTAAAAAATATTATTTTGGTACATATGCATTGAGTAAAAAAGGTTATTTTAATATTAAAAATAGACATTCCGATTTTATTTATTTATATAGATATATTTCTATTGTTTTATTAGAAAAGATATTGTCCATATAAAATTCAACTATGCCAAAGTTCATACTGATCCGTCCGGACCCATACTAATATAATAAATGCGAAAGTAACTGTCTGTCTGTGCCGTAATCATAGCCAAACCGCTAAACCGATTGTGATGAAATTTTGTGTAGATCTCTTCCCAAGATCCTCAAGTAGATACTTGAGGATCTTGGGAAGAACATACGCCTCATTTTTCTCCCTTACTTTATAAACGTTTTTCCGGCAAACGGGTAGTTGACACTAGAGCTATAGTAGAGCTAGCGACTAGCTCTGTAAGTCAGTAATCTGTATAGTCAGAAAGGTGTTAGTGTCAAGACACTCCGTTCACTACGCACCCCGGAACTCAATACCCCCGAGTGTGTATCGCACCCACAACCATCGCGATAAGAATCAGACGCTGTCACACTGCCCTACGACGGTGTCAATATAAAGAAGAAACCTAATATTTTTTAAATTGTTACACTAGAAGTACATTAAATTAATTAAACACAATATCACACGCACACTACCATATTTTTGACAAACACTTTCGTACAAAGTGACATAAGCGTTGCTGAGGTAATGCGTATTTTACGCGTCACCAAGACTTACTAACATGTAAAAAAATGTACGAAGTATTTTTTTCACATGCAAATATAACAATAAAATTGAGTAAAAGAGAAAGAGATTTTTTTTTAAGTAAAAAGAAAAACAAAGAAGCCGCGCGTGTTAAAATCACCTTAGCAAAAATCAATACAGATATTTCTATAATGGAATCCCCAATCATCGCGGCTACAGTCTATTGCTTTGCCTACACTGCTATATAACACGTAGAATATATGCGTGAGATAGATATGTTAAGATATATTAAATGGAATTGAACGCTGCATTTTGAGAGCCAGAGCGGATAAATGAGAACTTTTCAAATATAATCATTCCTACAAGTGGAAATCGAATCCACAACCGCCACGATCAAAGACACACGCTGATTGCGTCTGTAGCGCGTCATAAGCAGTAGTTAAAAAGAACAAAAACTAACTTGTAAAGGCGTCCAGTCCTCCCTAGATATTGTATGAGGGTCGACCCCCACTAAGGAACCCCCAATAAGATTACTCGCCAACCACTTCTCCATGGTCGGTGTGTCTGGGAGAGCTGGAAATAAATAAATACATATAGAAAAGTTTGCAGTAGTTTCTGTTTGTAATGCAATTTTTGTCAGTCTGTCTCTCTTTTTGTTCCGGCTAATCTCTGGAACGACTGGCCTATTTTGGCGGGACTTTCGCCGGCAGATAGGTGATGTAAATAAGGAGTGACTTAGGCGTTAAGCGTACTTTTATTTTGGTACACCTAGTTTATTAATAAAGCATTTTCTTTTTATTTTAAGAAAACCTAGTCTCAAGACAGACATTCCGTTCTCCACATTCGGTCCGAATTTGACACATTGCGTGTTGAGTGGAGGAGCTCAACGAGAAATTAAAATAATTTCTATATAAATGTTCCCCCGATCGCGATTACAATCAGACGGTGTCACACCGCGTCTCTCAATTTAGACAATTCACTTATGAACCAGCGTCGCCAGAATGTAACTTTTGTAACATTTTGTATTTACTTGTTACTTATTTATATGTTACGAGACTGTAAGGTTATTGAAAGGTCAGGGGAAAAAATAATATAATTTTAAATTATTTTAATTTCCTCGTTAGGTAAGGCAATGGTGGGTACGAATCCTGCTACGCTCAAACTTTCAAACATTTTGCATCCAAAAATATTTTTCATAGTCAAATAAAACACATAAAACCGGTCAAAAATACACATGAAACCGGCAAAAAAATACTCACACTGCTTCATAAGCGTCCACACATCAAGGTCGGCTTCCTTCTCAAATTGTGTGTAGTAACGTCCGTCGGTCCACACTAACGCCTTTGACATAGTAACTATAGCCGTTCCGGCTGAACCCGTAAACCCGGACAACCATTCTCTTCTGGCGTCCGCTGGAGATATATATTCCGACTAGAAATTATAGAAATAAAAAAAACGCCTAAATTATGATTTATATAAAAAAAAAGACAAACGTTTACTGAGTAAATAGCGTATTAAACGGAACTACGCATCTTATTAAGGGGTTTACTGTATTTTGAAAGATAAGATAAGGATTTTGTTAATTTCACACAAAATGTGCGTAATAACGTCCGTCTATCCACATTAACGCTTTGGACATAGCCGCTATAGCCGTACCGGCTGAGCCCGGTCACCCTTTCTCTTCTCGCATCCGCTGGTGATATTCGGACTAAAAATTATATAAATAAAAAAAAAACACAAAAGTAAGATTAATTTGAACATATTAAATTTTTATTTATACACACGTTCTTAGAAAACCTATAAAAAATTAAAAGTAGCGGGACTCGGACCCGCTACTCTTAGAAACCGTCCAAGCGCACACTTACCGCTAAGCCATACTATATCTAGCTAAGTCGAAATTGTTATACGCTTCTTACAACTTATTTTTGTTGTTAGTAAATTATGATTTATATTGAAAAGAAGAAACTCTTCAATGTATGATATATAAGCTTATCTTAACATTCTAGGCAAATTAGCCACATCTAAAATTTTTTTTTAGTTATTATTCACACGCGATTGGTTCCATACATATTCGGGGGAATGGTTATATTTAAATTAATTATTATTTGGGCGGTAAGTGTGGAGATAGGAGTGTCTTGACACCAGGTTCTCTCTGACAACTATGCGGGATAAAGCGTGAAGTTTAATTATATAGACTTACATTATGAGCATCTGCTGTGGGTATAATATAGGCGGCTAACGCAGAGGGCTGACTGGCCATAAGCGTACGTAACGCTGTTAAACGCTGCAACGTCATTTTACCTGTAAAAAATCATATAAAAATTATATTAACATAAAAAGAAAAAACTTAAGACCATTCCATTCAAAATTATGCGAATGAAGGAGATTGAAAACTGGCATATTTTTTATAAAAATGTATTAGAAATTTAATAATTCATAAATTAATATTACACATACTATATGCGTGTGTTTGATATACATTAATATAAAATCATGATAACTCGTATTTCACTCTTTAACTTTGACGTGTCGTGATATAGAATTTAAAACTAATTACCAAAATACAACAGTTATCGAATAGAACTCGTTCACGTCGTATAGTGTTGTGGGCTGTCATAATAAAAGTAGTATTTGTTCAACATAGTTTTTCTCACATTATTTTATAATTTATTACCTATTGTTTTACGAACATATATATTATGATTTAATGAGTAACTTAATCGTAGACCATATTGTCGCAGTGGGACAGCGTCTTTGTAAATATGATTGGTTTATGGAATTCAATACACATTTGGGGGAATAATGTAAATTAATATAATTTCTCCGCCCTTTCTAAACAAAGCACGGCGTTAAGTTTCGTTACACAACACTTTATGTTCTAAATAAAAACAAATTATTTAATAAAAGTAAATAAAGTGTTATTCACACACTTAGAAAATTGATAAGCATTTTTAGAAAACGTTTAAAAATCTAAATTTTTTTTTTTTTTTTTTTTTTTTTTTTTTTTTTTTTTTTTTTTTTTTTTTTTTTTTTTTTTTTTTTTTTTTTTTTTTTTTTTTTTTTTTTTTTTTTTTTACAGACACTCCAATTTTATTAATTTTCATAGTTAGAAGACGTCCGCTAAGAACTAATTTTGAGACAGGATCGGACTAAGGGAATATAATCATCATAGTACAATATATTTTAATTATTATGTATTTTAATTACTATGCGGACGGAGTCGCAGTCAACAATTAGTTATTATATATCAAAACAGCTTATTTTATTTTGTACTTGTTTTATTTTGCGTATAATAATAATACTTTATTTGCATACAAAATTTACAATTCACGTCAGTACACATAATTAAAGAGACATGTACAATGGCGGCCTTACCGCTATGACGAATCTCTAACAGGTTTCCAATAATTATTGATAAGAGATTTGTTGTAAAATAATCCAAAAAGACGCAAATGGTGCAAAAACTATTGATATATGAATAAATACAGGTACCTTCTCGCCTTCTGCTTTCAGTCTTTTTATTAACGGTACATAACGCCGCGCTTTGTCCTTGTCGCTAGAGCGGACTAATAAAAAAAATAATTTAAATATAATAACGTTCACACGAGTGGGAATCGAACTCACAACCAATCGTGACTACAGTCGAACGCGACACGCAACGCGGCTTAAAAAAAATAAAACATATTTCTTCATTTGACAACTACTGCATTGAAAGCGTAGAACGGAGCGTCTTGACACTAGGTAAAAAATTGTAACTCACGCGTAGTTGTACTCCGTTGGTTCCTCAATTCTGCACCAAAAACATCGGCGGTTGATCTGTGATAAATAAAAAAATATATATAAATATTTAAGAAATTATATAAAGGAGTAAATACTAAATTTTGGTATTCGAAAATACATTTTAGAAACCCGACGTTTTGGACACTTTACAATAGTACATGGACATGGTTAAGCGGTCAGAGCGCTTGGACGGTTTCCAAGAGGCGCAGGTTCGAATCCTGCTGCGTTCAATTTTCATTTTCATACGTTTTACAAACTTAAAACTTTTTTAAATTTCCTAAATGTGAGAAATCAAACACTTTAAAAATTATAAATTTGCGTATAAAAATACGCAAACTTTTATACGTTTTCTAAAAAAACGTATAAAAATTTGAACGCAGTGGGATTTGAACCCTATTTTCTAAATATATAACACTCTAAAAACAAATGTTAAAAACACTTAACAATGTTAAAACACTATTTTACATTATCAACAGACCGCCAATTCTACAGACATTGCGTTTAGTGTAACGCAACCGAACGCCGCTATTTGTGTGACAAAATAAACTAAACATAAAATAAAACTAAAACTACAAAATTAATAAACAGAGAGAAAATACTCACAAACATAATATCAGCAACGTCAAACGTATATAACATTTTAAAAACATAATTTCAAATTCACTCCCATTCACTCAGACTAAATCGTATTGAATCAATTACTACTCGTATATAGCGACGCTTATATTTAAACGCTAATCTTTAGCTATGAGACCAGTATTTCATAGTCAATGTCTAATAATTTTCAATAGTAATTGTAGCCTGCGGATTCGTCTGCGTGTAATGTTTCCCCTTTTGTTTATGTGAGGAAATCCGTTACGGATATATCAGCCCGATTGAACTCGAACCTAGTCTTGCAGCCGTGGAATGCCCCCACCGCCTCCCCCCCATTCGACCTTGTAATACTATTAGTATTTCTATTTTCCAGTTTCGTAAAATTCCCACTTTTCACGTCGGAATAAAATTTTGTTTAATACCCTTGCCTCCCAAGGAACCTAAATACCCACACAAGTACACAAGGAACCTATGTAGGTAATTATAATAGGTTTAGGTGTAGGTAGAAAAGGAACATAACATTTTTTCGAGTTTTGGAGGATAACGAGGTGAACTTACCGAGTTGTCTACTATATGTGTATATATATATAAAGCTTTTGGCACTCACATACTCGTAGTACAGTACCTCACATACATATAAAACATCTCTAAATAAAAATATTTTCATATCTCTGCCCTGTTACTAATACATATAAGACAAAGCAAGTTGAGTACCGCCTTGAACTACGACCTCGAATTAAGACAGAAAGTGGAGTACGAAGTGTCTTGACACTAGGTTCTCACTGACCACCCTGCCATGCGGGAAATAAACGTGAAGCTGTAAATCTATATATTTATATATTATTTTTTTGTCATCGTGAAACCCTTGCATTTTCAGAGATAGAAAACTAGAACTGCAACTAAGGGGGTAGTATTGCCTTACTTTAGATAATACTTAACTATTACCAGATCAAGTAAAGCTAGTACTTTCGCCTTGCATGTACCCATCCTTGCCCCAACTCCAATGACCCTGGAGAGAACCTACATAAATAATTAAGTTCTCCATTTTTCTACTTTTTGGCTCTCCGTATTACATAACACTGAGAGCCAAAAAACCTATTGATCTAACCAAACAAAAAAAATAAAATATTTCTAGCCCCTCTGCTAAAGGCAACGTTTAGATAATTTCTTAGACCATAAAACAACATATTTCTATAACAAAATGCAAATTCGGTATATTATATTTGTGATAGTAACGGAAACGAAGAAATTTATTCGTTTAATTAAGATAAGAGATTGTTGACATTTCAGCAGTTGAAGGCTAACTAAGGCAGACTAAAAAATCAAAATAATTTACGATAGTCACGCCGAACGTAGCAACGACCTGTACTAAAGTAATAAATATGATACCTTTTAATAGATTTGTCAATGTTTTAATGTCCTTAACTACAAATATATGTTATATAATGTACTATAATGGTAGTATATGCGTTTATTTTTAAAATTAATTAATATAACTTACCAATTTCTCTGATTTTTGATAGAAATGTAGTTATATTACTGTTCTTTCAGCATATCATCTGAATTGTGATTCATGTCAAAGTCGTACGTCAATGTAGATAATAAATAATTTATAATTTTCATTATAAATTTAATCGATTAACTACTTATAATGTTTAATATTTTGTTATCAAAATAAAATTCCGTTAACATTTAAATTATAGTATACTGCGATTCATATAATTTTATAAAAATTTTAGAAATATTTGTTTCTTTTATGAAAATATAAGCAGTTTAAATGAAATTTATTAGTACTATTATTATTATTAATACTATTATTATTTATACTAGTGTTTTACATTATTCTTATCAATATAATTAATTTTTATTTTTTAGAACGTATTTTAGGTCCGTCAGATGGCCGCAACGCTGTGGTCTGTAATTATTTTGGTCACGTGACCCATTCAACCGCCAAAATAAACGTCAGTTTTTCGCAGACTACACTACACGTACAAAGATTCGTTAAAACGTTATTTCTTTGTGTTTTATGCGTTTAAAACTGTTCTAATATATTCAAATTTTATTTATTATACAATAATTTAACAATATAACACGAGACAATGGCGAAAGTGCATATAACCAACGTCGTCGTTCTGGATAATCCGAGTCCTTTTTTTAACCCTTTCCAATTCGAGTTGACCTTTGAGTGTATAGAAGAATTGAAAGAAGATTTAGAATGTAAAATGATTTATGTCGGATCAGCGGAATCTGAGGAACACGACCAGGTTTTAGACACAATATATGTAGGACCTATACCTGAAGGTAGACACATGTTTGTCTTTCAAGCACCTCCGCCAGACGTGACTCGTATACCAGAACAAGACGCCCTGGGTGTAACAGTTGTTTTATTAGCATGTTCGTATAGAGGACAAGAGTTTGTACGTGTTGGATATTACATAAATAACGAATATAGCGACAGTGAACCAGAACTTCGGGAAAATCCGCCAGCGAAGCCCCAATTCGACAAAGTGGTGAGAAATATACTGGCATCAGAGCCAAGAGTGACTAGGTTTAAGATAAACTGGGCAGAACCTGATGCTGCAGCTGCGGCTGACTCCGGAGACTGTAATTTGGAGACTTCACATGCACCAAGTAATGACTCATATGGAGCGTCGTTTAATGCTGATAGTCAAATTAGCGGTATGGAGTTCCAAGGAAGTTTGAGTGGTTACGGAGATAATTCAAATTCAATAGCTCCTATGGAATGCTGAGGTATGTTGATACATGTCTAATATATATATGATGGGGTTGGTAGGGATCACTTAATGTTTCTTCAGCCCTTTTTCCACTTTCTGTCTAGTTTGAAATCATTGAATGTTGAGTGGCTGAGTTTAAAACCACACTTTGTTTTACCAGCGTGAATATGTAAAATAACTTAAATATAATATTTTTATTAGTAAATTAAACTTTTGCTCTACTGTATTTTGGTTATTCTAATTAACTTCTATTATTAAACTGTTTATAAATATCTTTGATAAAGTTTTATTGAAGCCAGGCATGTTATGGAGCCTGATAACTGTTATCCAATCTATTGGATTTCAAAATTAAGAAACAATCTGTAACTATAAATGAATCTGACATAAAAGATTTGGATAATTTCGGATATAGGTAGTTGGATCTACATGAGAGCTATTAATAAGATATTCTGTAAAATATAAAGCCAATGATAAAAAAAAGTGTTGAGTGGTCAAGTCAACAGTGTACTTTGTTTTGTCACCAGATAATAAATATAGTTCTTATATTATTTTCAGATTGGATGAAACTAATCTTCTTGTTAACAAAAAGAACTTTCATTGACTGAAATTATGTTATAACTTTAAAAAATGTTAAGCCGAATATATAACTTTAAATGAATTTATACACTGTCTTTGGATTTTGATAGAAGACTTTAGAAAGGAGCATCTACAAAGTCACCTGATTATCATGCGAGTCGCAATGTTTCATTGAAGATCTGAATATATGTGGGTGATATATATTTAATAAAAATCTTATTATTTTCATTAATGTTAAGAACTAAAGCTTATTACTCAATAGAAGAATATTTAAATAATGCTAATGTGTGGAAGTAATGTCATTTGACTGTAGTGAAGGTTGTAATAATATATATATTTTTTATTTCACACTTTAAATGTTTATGTGACATTTAGAATTATCTTTTCTTTTTATTATAGTTTTAGAGGCCATTTTGTTGCAGTGGGACAGGGTCTAACTGTATATGCAATGTATTTACATTATTTTCATTTGTTCTCTCTGGTGACAAGACAGAGAGCAGTGTTGAGTTACCCCACCCCACAATCCATGCCTCGGATTCGGGTGGAAAGTGGAGAAAGGGATTTCTTTACACCTGTTGTATCCAGGAAAAAGTGTGAAGCTGATTTTAAAACCTTAATATATTCATATCTTCAATTGGATGGAGAAAGGTGATACATAAATATGATTAAGCTATATTTTTCCCAATATATATTGTAAAATATTGGTAAAATTACAATATTTTTTTATAGAATTTCATTAGTTTCCTAATTTTTCACATATATGTATAAATGTTCTCAGTGACAATAAAATTTATCTTGTATTCAAAGACAAAATTAAATTGTCAATAGTCTATTAGGCTGTTGGAGCTTAATTTCATTAACTGCAATATTTCTTCTCAAAACAGCAAATCTGAAGCTGACTCTAAATGCGGTCGGTTGAGTGTTTGCTGCACATTCGCGCTCCGCTCTGATACCTAAACAGTCTAGATTTTGGGTGGTGCACGAAGAACAGAGTGTCTTGACACTAGGTTCTCTCTGACTACCCTGCTATGCGGGAAAAAGCGTGAAGCTGAGATAGGCGTGAAATTGATTGTTTTGCGTCTAAATCGTAATTTCTCGGCAGTTATTTTGTTCTGACAGTCTTATTTTTATGATCTGTATGTAAATTATTTTATTTTATTTTGTTTTTTATTTAAATATTCACTTGAGTAGAGTTTTTTGGGCAAATATACTGTATTCATTGCATGTAAATGTGACAGAAAAACAAAAATCTGTTCATTTTTGTTTTTTATTTAAATAATTGTTTCATGTTAATAAATTCAATTTTCAAGATTCGGTGAAATTTTTCCCATTTTGAATAGTTTGCGCATTTTTTCAAGAAAAACTTTGGCTCGTTTGTTTCAAATTGTTTAAAAAAATTACGAAATTTCTAAATAATCCGAGACTGAAAAGGTTTCGATTTTTTTTAATTAACCTTTAAAAGTTACATTGTTTAAATTAAAAATTATGAATCTTTTTTGTAAATTTGGCGTTTTCTGTCACAAATTGAATTATTGTTATGTAAGTCGAGATATGTATTATTTTATTGATAGGAAGCGTAACAAGTATTGTAGATAGAATGTTTTTTTACCAAAACCAACTAAAATATATTAAAAAATAATAATAACAAAGCTTACTCCTTTCACATTTCCATTTAATTTATATTTTTAGTTTTTTTTTTAATAAAATAGTAAATTGTAAGTATTTTAGTAAATTCAAAAAATCTAATTAAAAAGCGCTCTGGTATTTAATTATTTTTGTATTGAAAAATATATTTTAGAATAACGTATACAAATTTGAAAGCAGCAGAATTCGAACCCGCGCCACTTGGAAACCGTCCAAGCGCTATGGCCGCTAAGTCATGCGTTCTACATTCGGCTACCTTGAAATTCTTATACGCTTATTACAACTTTACAATTTGTTGTTAGCATCTCTGTAGTGAGATTTTTACAAATTTCTGCTACCCAAAGATTATTCTACGAACAATCGTTTGGCAAGAGAGAATGCTATTTATTAAATATTTTTGTAACGTTTTTTAAGTGTTATTCGCACACTTATATATTTTTATTTTTTCATATATATTAAAATTTCTAATAAATTGTGTTATGACATTTAATAGGCGACGATGAGTGAACGTCGACCTTTGATACAAATTTATAAATAAAACGTGACATTTCAAACCATTTTCTTTGAAGAATGTATGGGAAATATATTATATATTTTTTTTTGAAAATGGATGTTTGGCATTTGTAAGCGACATACAAACGCAGTGGGACCTCTGTACTGTAATCGAATATTTTTTACGAAAACTAACTGAACTAAATAAATATTAATATAATAACAATAGCTTATTCTTTTTTTAGATTTTTTTTATTAGGATAGAAAATTGTAAGGATTTTTGTAAAATGACAATTTAGTTATTAAAAGGTTTTATGTTAACTCAAGTGGCCATCGTGTTACAAATCGAAATCAATTTTATTTTTTTACATTTTTTTAAAGTGTTATTCACACACATTCAGAAAATTTAAAAACATATTTTTAGAAAACGCATTAAAGTAAGTTGTAATGAGCGTTTCGACGCAGTCGGATGTAGATCGCTTGGGCACTAAACGAGAGGCACGGGTTCGAAACCCGCTGCGTTAAATTTTTTATAGGATTAGTTTCGGTTGTATACATACTAAGTGTGTTAATAACACTGAAGATAAGAAAGTGCGACATCACTGTCAAACATACAAGTTCAAACATGTAAAACTCCATTAAATGTTTGTAACTTTATTATTTATAAATCAGTTAACGTGAGTGAGGCCGAGAGACGCAAAAAAAAACGGTTATTCATTTAATCATATTTATTTACCCCGCATTTGATAAACAGTGTTAAAATGCACTCGTTTCAACGTTTAAATGATCTTGTATGAATAAAAATTTCTAGTAGCTTCTAGTATTTAGTTTATCAAATAATTATATTCATTAATAACTTATTTAATTATTATGATTCACGAAAGACAAGCCAGTGGAAATCGTGTTGTGGGGACACACGCCACTGCTACAAACAAT
The DNA here is from genome assembly GCA_038994665.1 of Podotricha telesiphe. Classification (NCBI taxonomy): domain Eukaryota; kingdom Metazoa; phylum Arthropoda; class Insecta; order Lepidoptera; family Nymphalidae; genus Podotricha; species Podotricha telesiphe. The sequence goes on from JAOYRR010000468.1 coordinate 826,506, forward strand.
ACTGGCAATCTAATAACAGGTTGGTGTCGTAAAAACAAAATAAAAACAATTTAATTCAATCAAATAACATTTATTTAAAAGTAAATCACAAAGTTCCAGTTGCTGCAAACCTTTTTACACAAGAAAAAAACAATAGTCTCCACATTTGTGACGTCAGTGATAAGAAATTCTGTCAATATTTCAAATTTAAAAAAAAACATCGTCTTTTTAAATCATCTAACCTTTTAATTTCCGATTTAAAGATTCCAAGACCTGCCAATAAAAAAACCTGTACTAATACTCTATAGGGATTCCCCACAAATTATACTCTTTGAAAGATAGCTGTCATTGTCATTACGACACAAACTTTTTTTTTCTTAAAAATCTTCTTGTGTTAAGGCTTATTTATTATAAACATAAAAATAATAACTTAACTATTAATAGTATAATATTTATTAGAGATCCTTTTACAATTTTTTGTTGAATGAAACTCCAAGACAGTGCCAAATACAAAATAAAAAAGTCTTCTATAATGCAATTTCGATCAAAACCACCTATTATTAGAGAAAAACATACTATTAAAAAAACCCACTAACAGCTCGCATAGCAGGGTAGTGAGAGAGAACCTAGAGCCAAAACACTCCTTGCTGAGAAGTGGAACTTAAAGCCTCAGTTCATGTTACCAAGGAGTTGAAATTTGAAAATAATTTATATAATCACTCCCCCGAGTGTGTATCGAATCACGACCGTCGCTTTTACAGTCAGATGCTGCCACACTTCATGTCGATGAAGGTGTTAAAGTATATAAGAAGACTTTTTTAAACATATATATATATTTTAAAATCGAGCACTGAGACGAAGGTAGCCAGTTCGATTATGGAATAAGGCAGAGAAAAAAAGTATGTAATTTAAATTATATATTCTTGATTTTTGACATTTAAGGTTCATCAAGTTGAAGACAAACACTCGCTATATCTGTTCCATTTATAACAAAATAGAAAAGTGGTGCCTCAATCAAAATCGAATCGACCTTATTTACAATATAATAGTGTAATGCATAAAAATAATTATAAAAGTGAAGTAAATATTCTATCACATGATAAATTGCTTTATATTTTATTTAAAGTGCTTTATATTTTATTTAAGTAAAAAAATGATATAAATATATATTTTGAAAATAAACGCTCATGTTCGCATAATTGAAATATAAATTTCAAATGTTAATATATTTTTTTGAAGTGTTATTCAGACGAGTAGAAATCACTTTACAAATTTTAATACCATTTTCTAAAATTTTTTTTTAATATATTGTTGTAAATAAACAATCAATACATTAACTATTATTAATATATTGGACGCGTAGTTATTTAACTTAAAAATATATAATAATAATTTCTAAAACAAAAACTGCCTGTTTATTGGCTTGCACTAACCTTGACAAGAATATTTCGAGATAATAAAAACTTAAAGATGGTGATTTAAAAACAAAATGCAACAAGTATCGCAACTGTGATTGGAAAGGCGATGGTTGTCGGGTTCAGTACACACTCGAGGGAATGATTATACTTGCAACTATTTTCATAACCCCATCATCCCCCCCCTCCCCCCACCACTCCACCCCTTTGAAAACAATTTATATTACTCAATGTGTTTCGAAACCACAACTATCGCGTTTACAGTCAGATATAACCCACTGCGATATGTGTTTATTTTTTGCCTTTTATGCAAATATAATAATTAATTGTATATAAACTTAATATTCATATATTTGAGAAAATTTATTAAATACGTATTAAATATGTGCGTTTTTATAAGCTAACTTTTTTTAAAAATGATATAATGTGAATGTACTTTTGGTGTTAGAAATTAAATATAATTATTAATAATTAAAAAGAAAAATTACACATACGCGAGAAATTTTCAAACAATCGATATGTACTTACTACAGTAATATTTTTTTGTGTCAGTCATCGTTTTGTATGTACATTTTTTTTCTAAATTTTTAATGATATGGTCAAAATCTAAAATTCAAGTATCAATTAAAAAAAATTGTATATTTTTTAAAACATTTGACACGTATATCACTACTTGAATAAAATTAACAATATATTAATATAATATCATTTCTTTTGTCAGTCAGTCATTAAAACTCCATACAAATCGAGAAATTTCGCCGCTACCAATCTACAATCTGTTAAATGACAAATAAAAACTTTACACATATTTTGACATGTCATATATTATAATTGGAAAATCAACAAATGCAAAAGACCGCAAAATCTCTAAAACTACCTACCAAAAGTCTTCCTAGACCTGTCATCAGTTCATTTCAAGCAAGTGTTTCGGAAGCGGAATAAGAGGATCTTTTTAAATTTGGTCAGTTAGAGAAAGGAGCTCGGGCAGTGGAGCGTTAATACACTTTCTAAAGTGTACATTTATGTCGCAAGTTCTGAACACTGCTCCAAGCTTCTCTTTCTTCTATAATAGGCAATGTTTAAATTTGTTAAATAAAGTTTCTTGTTGCATAATAATTAATAACATGCCAAAGGTAGCGACATAAAACATGAAAAATTTCCGTTGACAATAAAGAAATAATTTTCAAAAATTTGGTCAGTCAATCAGATTTTTCGTCAAAATTTTATTAAAATCTTGTAAAATTGTACTTTTAGACTTATCTAATACCCAATAGGGGTTTACTAGACTTGATAGCTGCACGCATTTTTTTCACTAACGCTGCCGGTTGTAGCAAAATCGACACCTCCGTTCCGTTACACGCTAACCTATTCATTTCTTCTTCACAACTCTGAAAATAGGGAAAAAAAAGGGAAAAGTTAATATCTTTTGTTTCCCGCATCGCAGTAGCACAGGGTAGTCAGGGAGAGCCTAGTGTCAAGACCCTCCGCTATTCGCTTTCCGTGCAAAATCGAAAGCATGCAATTCTCAAAACAATTAGATAGCAAGAAGCGGATTAAAATAATCGAATCTTTTATTAATGAAGATCATAAGCATTTTTACGAAACGTATAACATTTTTAACGTAGCGGACTCGAAACCGCGTCTTTTGTTTACCGTACAAGCGCTGTGGCCGCTAAGCCATGCGTTCTACATCCGGCATTCGGATAGTTCGAAATTTTTATACGCTAATTACAATTTATTTTTCTAGAGTAGAGTATGTAGAGTGATTTTTATAAATTTCTCTCGGATCAATACTAAAAGATGAAAAAAAGTAATTTAAAACTAAAATAGTCTAATCTGTAACCAAAATTAATGAAAGAACCAAAACATAGCTAAACTAATACCAATATAAAATCTGATGGAAATTGTGAAATAAAAATAAAAGCACAGCTTTAGCAAAAGTTGTTTCAATTGAGGAAATTCACACCAAAAACAGAACAAGCTACATTTATTACACAGAGTAACAAAAAATAGACCTTAGTCTTATACTCTATGTCAATAGATAGGAAATGACGAACAAAAGCAATAGTAATTCGGAACTGGACTAAAGCTAGTCCGAGAACGCACCCTCCCGGCGGCCAGAGGCCTGTTGTTGATCTCGGCGAGCACCCACTTGCCGCGCGAGGGCAGCCCCGCGCGCGCCGCCGCCCCGTCGGGGGACGCGCACACCACGCCGCACTCGCCGTCCAGCTTCATGCCTAGCAAATTTATCCAATTAATTAATGGATGGCTATTATTATGACTAAGTGTTATTCACACACTTAGGAAATTGAAAAACATATATTTAGAAAACGTATAAAAATTTGAACGCAGCGGGATTTGAATCCTTAAACGGTTTTCAAGAGGCGCGTCGCGCGTTTTCTAAATATATATATTTTTTATATAAATATTTGTTTTACATATGTGTTTGTGTTGAGTGGCGGAGTGAGTGAAACTGCACCCACAACAATCTGGTTTACATAAAAAGAAATAAATTAACAAACACATGAAACGGGAACTCAAACCACTACCCACCTAAGTTCTCCCGATCCTTTTTGTATACAACATATATTTTTCCAAGAGGCACCCTATGGAAGAGCAGATCTACCTGAAAAATAGAATGTTCAGCTAGAAAATACCAAAATTGCCTTTATAATATATATAAAATTTGTTTTTTAGTATTTATTTAATAGTTGTTGAGAAACCTAGTGACAAGACACTCCGTTCTCCACTTTCCGCCTGAATTTGAGTAACTCAACGCTGTAACTTGCCACCAGAGCGAAGAAATTATAATAAAATAAAATATAATTAATCCCCCGAGTGTGTATCGAACCCGCAACCATCGCAAATAATACAATCAGACAATGTCAATGTCAATGTGGTTGAAAATGAAGGTTCTAAACATGACAGATAGTAATAAAAAAATTATACAAAGCGAGGTAATTTCGTCGCTACCAAGCTAGAGTCTGTTAAATGGCAAACAAACCTTATTATATAAAATTAAAAGAATATTTTTAAAATGTGTTCAATTTGACAACTTTTTATCAATCAAAGGGCCACAGATTCAAAATATGTCATGAAAAACTCAATATTAATAACATATTAATATAGCATTATTTCGTCTGTCAGTCAGTCATTAAAATTTCATACAAATCGCCGCTACCAATCTACAATTTGTTAAATAACAAAAAATATATTTTTAAAATGCGTTAAATATAAAAACTTTTCATTAATCAAAGGGTTAAAGGGTCTAAACATGACATGCAAAACTTACAAAAGGTGTATTAACATTCTTGAACAATTGCTTCGCTTGAGCTACGCTGGTGACTTGTGAACCCGCGACCCCAGCGAGGCGGTCGCCCGCGCGTCCCCCGCACCTGTACCCACTTGTACCCCACTTTGCTATCCTAAGGGTGGTACAACAATTACTTTAAAACAAAATTCTGGAATGGTATGGAATCAACGAAAAAACCTGAAATTCACATTATTATATAGATGTAAAATCTATAGTTTATAACTCACTCTACAGTTTAATTGTAGAAATAACTAAAAGAACCAAATGAAATTAATGAAGACTCATACAATTCACGCTAGTGTCAAGACACGCACCGCCCGAAGCCGATATTTTGCGTGTTATGTGACAAAACTCAACGCCGCGCTTTGTTAGGTTGTTCGGTGGGAACCAGTGCGGAGAGATAAATAAGTTTTATAAATATAATAATTGCTCCAAGTGGGAATCGAACCCACAACCAATTGCATACAGTCAGATTCTGTCCCACTGTGCTACGATGACTAAAATCGATAAATTAATAATACAAATCGATCAATAAAAATGAGCGAAAGAAAAAAAATCTACAAAAAAACACCTTAAAACCTTAGGTCATCACACACACACCAACATGTGTACTTACCACACTTGTTTCTCATACTCGCACAACAGCAACGTGTCTCTGACGGGAATTGAAGTAGCTATACACGCCCCCCGACGCTGTTCCTCTCTCAACGCCGCAACTTGCCTAGCGCGTAGAGGGCGGAGAGCCGGGTTCTGGAGAATAGGGGGTGATTGACCTGAAAAATAAAAAATAAAATATTTTATTTTCATTTATATTTCTACACAAAAAACAACCTACATGTTTATTTACATACTATATATTAAAGTACAGCCAGTATATTTCCTTTCATAATATATATTGTATATTTACAATTGAGACATACATGTTTTACATAGAAAACGTATAAATTTTTTTAACATATCGAGATTCGAACCCGCGCCTCTCTTGTACCGTCACGTCAATACTAGTCACGCACTATACAGCTGCGGAGATACTTATTGCAGTAGTAAGTATCTCTGTAGAGAAATATTTACAAATTTCCGTTACACAAAGATCACATTTATTTAGCAAGAGAGTGGGCTATTTATTAAATACTAGCGACCCACGCGCGGCTTCGCCTGCGTAAACTACACAACTTTAACTATTTCGGTGTTCCGTCCGACCACCTTCTCACTCTCATTCATTCTCATCTCATCTCATTTTTGCTTATATTTATCATTTAAATTGTTGTAATTTTTTATTTGTGACCCAATTGAAATTAAATAAACACAAAATGTTAAGGGAAGTTTACCAAAATACAAAAGTAGAAACTGCATTAAAATCGGTTAAGCCATTTCTAAGATAAGCGTGCACAACCACACTGCGAAACAGCGAAAAAGATAAAAAAAACAATGTACGTGTCTGTACGTGACAGACAGCGATGATTTACATTTAAATTAATATACGTATAATATAATTTTAAAACGTTATTCAAACCAAGAGGCGCGGGTTCGAGTCGCCCGCTACGTTCAAAAGTGTTATTCATATGCCAAGTGTGTGTATAACACTTCAAAAGTGGTAAAATACTCACTATTAGTTAGTGAGTTACTTCTTCGTCTTGAACTATCCACTCTACCGGCCGGTCGAGATCTGTGTATAACTTTGGGTGGTGAAGTCACGCCTCTAGAAAAAAAAAATAGTATTTAAAATAACACATAGCAAGTGAAGAGAAAAGTGCAAGTGGAGTTAAAAGTTCATAAATCAAAACAAATAATTAAACGTGATGCACACAAGACAGATATAGGGCTGTCCAAAAACACTAAATCCCTATTATATATAAAAAAAACATCTACTTTCAACTTTGACATGACATTGGTTATAAATACATTACTTTTCCAAATTTATATTTTCTGTATAAAAAAAAAAAAAAAAAAAAAAAAAAAAAAAAAAAAAAAAAAAAAAAAAAAAAAAAAAAAAAAAAAAAAAAAAAAAAAAAAAAAAAAAAAAAAAAAAAAAATGTATTTACGTATATATTAGGTTTTATTTTTGTTTGTTTTCTAACTAAATTTTGTATTCACCTCTTTTATTTTGTAATTGCATTTTTTTCTATCTAGCTATTCACAACTCATCCACTCCCATGAGTTGACTGGAAGAGATCTCTTCAAGAGATAAGTCCATCTTTGTACTTTTTGTATCATGCCTTATTATTATTTGTTTTTTTTAAGTTCAATAAAGTATATACATTAAAAAAAAGAGCCTCGCGCTGTTAGTAGAGAGAGAACCCAGTGTAAAGACACTCCGTTCAAAATCTAAACATTCTTTATTCAAATAGGCAATTACAAGCAATTTCGAATCGTCAAATAATTAGTTTTACAAAAAGTAGCCTCCCAAGTGAGCATGAACAGCATTAAATCCCACACATTAACATCAGTATAGTATTACTGGACCAAATAAGACCGCTCTCCAAGCACCGTCCGAATTTGATACATTGCGTGATGTATGGCAGAACTCAACGCCGCACTTCGTCTTGTTCACCAGAGCGGCGAAATGAGAATAATTTAAATATAATCATTGCCCTCGAGTGTGTATGAACCCACAACCATTGCGTATAATGAAGTAATAATTCACCTGTTCTCGTTTTCATTTCTATTGGGACTTTCCTGTCTTTTATTTTGTGCAATCCCACGGAGTCGACTCAATAGCGACAGCTCCGTCAAACCACGCCGCCATATTGGTTTCTGTTGAACTTCCGGCTTCTCTGAAAGGTTGCAAATATGAGAATCTATACATATAATAAAAATGTAACAGATCGCTGTTTGTACACGGAAGATATATTATTGGGGGCATTTATCAATGTAACAGAACCCAATGGTCTTTTCTATTTGTCTGGGCAAGCTAATCGCAGAAACGGCTTAAATGATTTTAATGCAGTTTCGACTGTTTATTTGTTTTTGATTTTGTAATGAGTGAGTATTCAAAACAATCAGTTCACAAATAAAAAAGTTTTTTGATTTAAGTGAGACCGCGGGCGAGCGGAAAAAGTAAATATGTAGTTAGTTATAGTTGCGTAGTATACGCAGGCGAAGCCGCGAGCGGGTCGATAATGTTTAAATAAATAGCCCACTGCCAAATTAATGTTCTCAGAAATAATCTTTGTGTAGCGTACCTTTGAAAACAGCCACTCAACACGCAATGTTTCATATTCTAGGAGATATTATAGGAGTGTATAGACACTAGGTTCTCTCTGGCAACCCCACTAAGCTTGTTGATACGTCTCAAAGTTAAAATATCAATAAAAATAATATTTATATTTTACGAATTACGAACCATTACGAATTTCTCTCTTCGGACTAGTATTCTGAACTCTATTCTCTCTCCGTCTTGGTGTTACATCATACGCGTTCTGACTTCTAGATCTTTCCACGTTCGACCTAAGCCTCCCATCTTCTCCGCTTCCAGTAACATCTCCATTGAGCACAGTGTTACCATTACTCAAATTGGTGCTATAAGTGTTGCCGACTTGACTAGAATTTTGCATCGCACGATTATTTAAATTCCCATTAGATATATTAGCGATAGTGTTGCCAGATGGAAATAAATATTCATAGTTTGAATCCATTTCTAAATTTGGTAACGAAGATTTTCTTATTTTATCAATTTTCTTGATCCTCCTTATAGGTAATGGCGACGCGGTTGTGTTTGACGTTGACGCCATACACAACCTCTCATACTGGCCTTCACTAACACTACTGTCATTTGTCAAATTGACAGCCACCGAATCCGCCGTCAAGTTGACAGCAGGTTTGTCACCTGTCAAACTGACAGTTGTCGTCAAGCTGATGTGTTCGTAGTCGGGTTTGTCCAAGACCGTATTGGTTTCAGTATTGACGATATTAATAAAATTGGAATTTTGATTATTTTCTTCTTCTATTTTAAATTTTTGTGTGAACTCAAAATCGAATACGTTAGTCTCGGGACCTAGAACCGGTATGGCGGTGTGAGGGGGGCCTTTGTTTGACACTTGTATCACTGTGATATTAGATCTTAGGGAGACACTGAAAAAATAATTTGAATTATTTTTAATATATTAATATTATATATAATAAAAATTTTGTTGAACTATCCTATGAAAATTTCCTACAAGCATCAATTTTTTTTAGGTAAATTGCATTCATTCATATACAAACAAAGAAGTTGAGTCTTTTTATTATTTAATATAATACAATTTAAGATAGTAGTTTTACATAAAAAAATGATAATTTAATATAATATATAGTTTTTTATATTTCCTTTGGCATAAAAATTAAATAAACACTCACTTGTCATCTCTCTCAGCATTCTCTTCATTATTAACAACAACCCGCTGCTTATATTCAACTTCATCTTGAAGTTGCTTAACTTCAGCGTGAAGTTGATCGACTTCATTGAAGAATTCCTCATCACTTTCAGTAACATCACGTTTGAATAACGAATTGTCCAAACATATATTTTGTCCGCACACTTTTATGCTTTTCGGTTCAACTTCACGACTTGTACTTGGTAAAGAATAGGGTTCCCAATTAGAAATGTCAACTTCAGCTGAAGTCAGTGAGTTTGCTAATGAAGTCACATTGGAGAAAGTGAGATTAGACTTGGGCACAATTGAAGTTTGTGTAGTTAGATTTGGAATGTTGGTAGTATGGGTGAGTGTAGTTGAAATTGGTTGACTAGTAGTAGAAGTCGTAGAAGTCAAAGAAGTTATTGAAGTCGTAGAAGTTACAGTATCTGGTAATGTTGTAGAAGTGATGGAAGAACTAGAAGGATCGACTGTTTCTATAGCACGAGTGATTGGAGCCAGATCTATACCTGGTACCCTGTAAAGATAAAATTAAGTCTTTTATTTCAAAAATAATCTGTATAGAAAAAATCGTGCAAAACAGTAAAAGAACCCATTTATTACAGCATAAAATGTTTGTATAATTAATCACATTGTATAAATTTAAGAAACAATACTAAATTCAAATAATTTTCTATTTTAATTACAACATACTAGTTACCCCTTGTGAACGCGCAAATGCGCTTTATTTTAGCAACGTATTTTTCATTTTTTATAAAAGTATACCAAGATATATAAAGAGTATAGCAAACATATCGCAGTGTGTGATATATATTTCTTTAATATTTTATTTCTAAGCTATTATTATATAAAAAAATACTTGCTATCTAACCTTCTTTCACATACTAATTTGAACTATACAAACTTCGCACTCCTTCATAATTTATGTAAAAAAAGATGGGAGTTTTAACCGCTCTAGCCAATAGGACTGTATCTGCTAAGTCTCAGTAACAAGCGTATATGAATTTCGACGTTACGATAACAACGTATAGCTTAGTTGTCTTAAGCTGAAAGACAGAACACAAGAGGCACACGTCCAAATCCATCTACATTCAATAACTTATATGTTTTCTAAAATATTTATCATATCCTACACAAACACTGTAACAATATAAAAATACCAACCAAGAACTATATCTATACAAATAAAATTGGAGTGTATGTTTGAAATATTGCATGTATACACCGTACATATATCAAAATAACATTTTTTACAATTTTTGTCTGTCTGTTTGTTCCGGTCAATCTCAGGAACGGCTGAACCGATTTTGACGGTACTTTCACTGGCAGATAGCTGATGTAATAAACTTTTATTTTAAATTTCTACGTGGGCGAAATCGCGGGCACAGCTAGTTACCAAAACAAAAACAACAGCATTTAAGCACTACACTCACCACGGAGACGGAGAAATTAGACACTTACCTATCCGGGGGTACAGGTGGTGTAGGGGGTAAAGGTGAAGTAGGGTCCCTGGCAGCAGCCCTAGGCGTCGGTGCAACTGGTGGAGCCCCATACAAATTCTCCCCGCGAGAGAGAATACGCAACTCGTGTAGTTTTGAACGGAGAATAGAGACCCAATCTTGCATCGAATCCCTAAAATTCATATTTAAGATATACAATAGACTTTCGTGTCGCAGTGTGACAGTGACTGACTGTACTGTGATTTTGTTGTGAGTTCGATTCCCACTCGAACGAATAATCATAATTTAAAAAAGTATTATTGCTTTCAACAAAATAAGATTTTATTAAAATTGTCTGCTTGTCAACTGTCTGTGCAACTTCTAAACGGGTTTTATTTATAAATTAGTATACGAAAATATTTTTCTCTCGTTTTTTCAGATAAAACACATACCTAGCTAGAACTTACATAGATATTATTAACACATTTTTAATATTTCCCACATTTCAAGACGACTTTGCTATTCAAATCACAATTGAAATCGTAAAGACAAGAAAATGAATGCAGCTTGGATTAACATAGATGAACATTAATACATACTTATTATAATAAATGCGAAACTAACTCTGTCTGTCTCTGACGTCGTCACGGCCAAACCGCTAAACCGATTGTGATGAAATTTTACATAGACTCATGAGACACATGATGTCTTTTGCTTCCAGTTTTTTGTAGATTTTCCAGGAATATCATTGTTTTACGAAAAGGCCACAGAATCTAATTAAACAGCGAAACAGTTCACGCCGCTAGTCAATAATAAAAAGAAAGACAAAAAACCGTCACTCCACCTCTAAACTCCAGAAAAATAAAGCAAAATCCTCACCAATCAGGTGCCAGCATCCTCACTGGCCCATGATCTGTGTCCACTAGGAAGTCATATTCGTCTCCATGGTGCGGTTTAACACTTGCTGTGACATGTCTGGTGGACTTTAGACATGCTCGCCATGTCGGCTTATGCGCTTGGGTATTCGGAGAATCTTGTTCTGGGTACTGTTCTAGGAAAGGAGTCCGACCGTTATGTATGCAGAAGAGGGTCCACATAGGTTTTAATGGGGGTTTCTGTGAACAAAAATTAAGGCACTATCTTATTTTGAACTAGCTGTAGCCGCAATTTTGTCCGCGTAGATCTATAAAACAAAAGTAGCCTAATTTACTCTTTATCACATCAGCTATATACCAGTGAAAGTGCCGTACGATCAAAACCGGTCATATCGTTCCAGATATTAGCCAGAACACAGAAACAGACAAAATTTGTAAAAAAAAAGTGTACCGTATACGTGCATATATGCATTTAGTAAAAATCAGTTATTTTAATATTAAAAACAGACACTCTTATGTTATTTTTTTGTACAGATTAGTAAATCCTTGAAGTTTTGTAAAACAACGTCACTTCAGTTTGTGCATAAATTCGTATACATAAAATTGCATCGAAGTTTTTAAAAAAAATTAGGATATTAAGAGAAAAAGTATTTATATTTAGGTAAGCTTCACGCTTGTTCCCGCATCGCATCGTCGTACCATCGTACCAGAGCGGAGAAATGGAAAATAATTTAAATATAATCATTCCTACGAGTCGGAGTTGAACCCACGTCAGACGCTGTCCCGATATTCAGGTAAGGTTTTGCTAAAATAGATAAAAAACTAAAAAATCATCATATTAAGTGTGTTTTGGTGATATATGGATATGTAATGATGGCGAAGTTATTGTGTGCGACCGTACATGCTATGGTTGTAGGTACGGTTCCCATCTAGGGGAACTATTACCAAGTCCTCGTCCTCTGGTAAGACAAAACATGGTGGATGTTTGTGTGTCCGTCAAAGATAATTTAACTCAAAAACATATATTTACAAAACGTTTAAATTTTTAACGCACCGGCATTTGAGCCCGCGCCTCTTGAAGAGCAGGAAAGTTTCAAATCCCGCTGCGTTTAAATTTTTATACGTTTTCTAAATATATGTTTATCAATTTTATAAGTGTGTGAATAACACTTTAAAAGAATGTTAAAAATAATTTAACTGATCGTATCGAGGCCACTATGGCGCAGTGTGATAACATCTGACTATAAACACGATGGTTGTGAGTTCGATTCTCACTATAAAGGTGACGAATAGATTTAAATTATTTTCATTTCTCCTTCGGTTCTAGTGACAAGAGAAATCGCAACAGTGAGTTCCTCCACTCAACACGCAATGTTTCTAATTCAGGCGGAGCGTGGAAAGTGTGTCTTGACACTAGGTCCTCTCTGCCTATCCGGGTATCCGGGAAAAGGCGGGTATTAAACGAAAATAATAAAATAAAAATACCTTATGGCCTAATGGTCGCAATTTGCTTGTCATATCATTGGGTATTCTCTTTAGGTATGCATTTTTTTGAATTTCCCTGTAATACACCGGTCCTTCGTCATAATTCGACGACATAGCGCGAAATGGCCACCTAAAATATATAAATATATTACATTATAACATGTAATAAAAACGTATCTGTACATGAAAGATATATAAAAAAATTACATTAGGCATTAATTAATACTGCTTATCTGTTAGTCTGTTTGCTGATTTGTGCACACTAATCTCAGAAATGGCTTAACCGATTGAAATGCAGTTTTGATTAATGTATTTTGGTACACTCAGTGTTTCTTTTATTTCAATCAGTTAATAAATAAAAAAGTTACAGCCATTTAAATTATGAATTTAAGCTAACTTTGTGATTGAAGTGAGAACACGGACGGGCAATAAAACAAAACAGTCAAAGTCATGTAGTTTATGCAGACGAAATGAAAATTATATACATATGTAGTGATATATATTAGATAACCATTTAGGCTTCCAGAAATAAAAAGAAAACATATTTATAGAATCTTCTTTTTTTTTTAAATTAGACCTGTATGAGGCTGATATGTCACAAAACTGAAACAATTAAAAAAGTAAAACAACAAATTATTGTTTCTGAAACCATCTGTTGCGTTAAACAATTGGTTGCGTTAAAACATTTTTATTTCTCCACTCTGGTGACATGATAAAGCGCTGCATTGAGTTCTGTCTCAAGATCTGATGTCTCAGATTATATGGAAAGTGTAGAACAGAGTGACACTTGTGTATTGACACTAGGTTCTCTCTGACTAATAAACTAAATATAACTGCTTCCACTAACAAACTATATTCACAATGAAATATTAAAATTCTAAATTTCCACATATCACCTTCACACTTTCATGCCTCAACAATGTTTAATTCACACACATTTTACTGATCCCAAAATATGCTAACTGATAAACCTTTTTGTTAACATTTTTTCAAAGTGTTATTCCCACACTAAGGAAATTGAGAAAGACATATATAGATAACATATAAAAATTTCAACGCAGCGGGATTTGAACCCGCGCCTCTTGAAAACCGGTTGAACTTGAACGGTTTTCAAGAGGTGCGGGTTCAAATTCTGCTGCGTTCAAATTTTTATATGTTTTCTAAATATGTCTTTTTTAACTGATAAACCTATGTAGAAAATTAATTATTCATAGTAATGATATCTGAAACGACAAGGACAAGTCTGCACATTTATCACTTCTATAGGCCTACAAACCAAGTAAAATATATGATAGATTATTTTATTACAAATTTATCCAAACTCAACTCTTTCAGAAATTAATGACATCATAATACTATAAAGCCACAAAAACAAGTACTACTGAACTTGTTCTCTTTTTTTAGAAATAATCTATTCTTCCATTGAATGGAACTGACATAGAAGTGAATAGTTAATTTTAATAATATAGGTTTTATATTCAAAAATTATAATAAATTTGTGAAGGTTGCAATGCAATAACGTGCCATAAAAATCAAATTTTAAAATTCAAACCAAATAAGCTAGTTTCTCTATGACAAAATCCTATAACAATTGAGCTTATGCTAGAGTTTTTCTATGAGTAAACAAACAAAAACGCGAACTGTTATCTTTGCACTAGTAATTAAAATTGAGCAAATAATTGGCGTAAATTAAACAATTAAAGGGCAGTGGACTTTATGACTCATTTTAAAAGAATGCTCGAGCCTCAACTTGCGACACTATATAAAAGTGAAAGTAGCTAAATTTCTAATACAATTAACAAACAACTAGTATGTTAATTAAATACATTAACACGCAACCGTTTTGCTAATTATTTTTAACATTTCCTATTTAAAAAACTAATGTTTGTGTATTATAAATAATAGTTTTGACACTTACCTGTTTATTATAGTTTAAATAGCGATATTTTATATCTCCCCTTTATGTTATAATTGAAATTCATAATTCACTATCATAGGCATGTATCGCTAATAAGGAAGCGTTGGTTTTAAATAAATTATTAGGACGTCATTGGACGTATATGTAGAGACACAACGAAAAGCGTAAGCGCCATATTTATTTATGACGTTTAGTTACATTATTGCCATATACAATGTTTACATTAAAATTAAATAATTTATTAAAATATATTTGTCTAAAGCCAATATTTTACAGCCTCTATTATTTTTATGAATTTTCGATGATTTATTGCTTTACATTAAGTGGTGAGACAAAAGAGTTTATTGATACTATCTACTTTTTGTTTCTGTTGTATATATATATATAGCGTACTTTGAAAACGAGAATGTTTTATTACTAACATTTCCTTGACTGATTGAACCTACGACCATCTTGTGAACTGAAACTATTTTTAACCGGATTAATTACGTATATTATTGGTACTCGAAAATACATTTTAGAAATTCGACGTTTTGAACAGTTTACAGTAATCCCTGTTCACTGGTGGTCAGTCTACGTAAATGAATACTATTTTAATTTAAAATCCATTTACATAAATATAGCTAAAAATTATAAAACTATTAATTAAAAAAAGGAAACGTCTAAAACTTTACTTAGTACATTCTCCATTCATATATTTGGCCTCTTCGTCTATGCCAAACGATTTATAGCGTTTTCTGCAAAAGACAGTGGCTGTATAAGCAGATGCGTGGGCAACACGCTCTACCACAGGCCCAACACAGTAGAGTGCGTGCCTGATCCTCCAAGATGTCGTTTGCAATTTTACCACTCACAATGTCACGTCATGTCAATGTCACGATGGTCATGAATTCGGTCATATCACGCTAGTCCTTAAAGCGAAGCAATGACCGTAAAATATCTTGCATTCGCTATTACACCAAGCATGACATGAGATTGTTCACAGTTGACCCCAAGTAGCAGTTGTTGACCACTTCCAACAAGATCCCATAAAGTGAGATCACTGAAGCCATAGAGACACTACTATGTCCTTGGTATTTTTGTTTTCATTACATAGGTTTTTTTTTGCTAACGTTGTATACAATAATGTTACTTATAGTAGAGAGCACTCTTAAAATATACAGGTCAGGTGGTGATTTAAAAATTAACATTTAAAAAATCTTAAATACACAGAAATAACAAACGACAAATTAACTAGGTATGTCGCGCATACTTCCTTTTTACCTTATTAATAAGTAATTTCGCAAGAGACCTCCCAAGAGTCGAGAGATTCTTAGAATATTGACAAAGCGTTGTAAACTAAAATTGTAGTTTAAACTCATTACTTGTCCGACAGCCAATTCTGTCACTTGTAATCAATTAGTTATGTCAGTATTTTAATTAAATTCTTAAGTGAATAAATTGAAGTCTTTTCAAAAACACACTTTGAAGATACATAAACCATAATAATAAATCGTATAAAAAAAATAATTATTGAGAACAATATAATAAATCAAAATTAAAAACGTTGACTAAGATCAAACGGTAAACATTTTTTTTATTTTATGTTTGAAAGATCAAAGCAGACTATCGGAAGTATCTATCTCCTCTATTAAAAATGTTGTTATAGGTAAGGACTATTCTATTTAATGGGGCGTTAATACCAAGTTTAGTCTTAACAAAAGGCAGTTTAAATATTTACCAATCCTTTACTTTACGTAATAAATTTGAATTTATTACGTAAATTTAATAAAAATAAATTTATATAATATAAAAAAAAAAATTTATATTATATAAAAAACAGACGTCTATTAAGTCTCTACGATTAGATAGTGAAAAACATTTATAAAATTTTAGAAGATCGTAATAGCTTTACAGAAGCGTAGGGGTGCCTACGCTAATCTTTAGGCCATACTGGTTGTAACCACAGGAAAGGCTCTACTTTTGCGCCTGACGTAAATTTTTTTCCGGGCTTCATTTTGGACTTTTCCTTCTAGACTATACTCGCCTCATACGACACCTAAGTCCTACAAAAAGGTTGGTGCTATTTTACCGCCGGCAACCATTGTAGAGAAAAAAAACATTCATAATAAAAAAAATATTTATTCCATATTGAATTATACAAAATAGTTATAAACATTTATAACATAATAAAGAATTAGCGCTAAAACATTGATCCGTGTATGTATTAAATATAATAAAAACATAAAAATGGCAACACTATTTTATGATAAAACGGGGAATACATAACTATAATATATTCTATTCGATACTTATGTTAATAGAAAGGCAAGGAGTTTTTAAGTTGTTTAAAAGTTTGTTTTTTTCTAATAGATGAAAAGGATGAGATGAACATATCAAATTTGCTTAATTTGAATTATTACATAAAATTGTAATAGAAAGGCTATACATATATAGGTATACTATTTTGATACACAATTTAATTTTACAAGTGATTTATATTAAAATAAACACTTCTGTAATTTATAGAAAGTAAAAAGCTTATATTTAAAAAGTGAACAATACAATAAATATCTGAACTATGATTTTATATTGTTAGACTGATGTCAACCTGTATATTTTCCAATTTCTCAAAAAAATATAAAAAAAAAATGATCTTAATTTATACATAACCTATAACTTTTTATATTAATTACAATAAATGTTTTTTATTAAAACAGTATGTTATGTTTAAAGCTCGTGTGACACATAAAGCATGGGTTTGAATCCCATCTTTTTGCATTAAGTATGATAATAAAATGTTATATTAATATAGCAATAACACACGAACTTTCATAAGCAATAAATCGAATATAAAAATACTTAAACATATTATACTTTTTAATTTCTAAGAAACAAACTGGTATATCTCATAAAATGTATCGCACTCTCAGACACAAAGTGTACCAAACTCAAAAATATGTAAATGGTTAGACATTACAAAATAATCGTAGAATAGGCATTTTTATATATATTTATATAATTTGTTTATTTTAGTAATATTAAACAAAATATTGAAATTTAAGGTTTTGTAACTTTTCAAGCAACTGAATTTGTAAGTGTGAGTGTAGATGCGTGGGGTTTGATTAAAAGGAATATATATATAGATATAATATATGTGTTTTGTATTAAAGTTTCAAGCTTTTTTCGCGTAGCAGTGCAGGCAAAGATAACCTCTCTCTATATATAAATTAATAAAATAATAAAAATAACTTGTAGAATCAAGTTATACTCAGATTCACTTTTAAGTTACAATCTAACAAAATTCGTTAAGTTCATGATTAACTAACTCATTGCCTCTATATAGGAGTAAATTGAAAAAAAAAAATCTAAACCACTTTTGTTATTAATTCCGTATAATTAACTATAAAAACTATAATATACTCAATTAAAATTACGTATATACGTTCATGTTAGTTTATGAAACAAATATATCTAGTGCTGTCCTTTTCACACTTTTGTAAAAAGAACGTGACAACATCAAAGCCAGAGGTAACCCAGAGGCAACCTATTGCCATTTATTTCACGCAAAAATATTAATAAAATATTCTCTTCTGTGCCATATTTTTTATAAAAAATTTGGAATTAAAAAAACTATAGTAATATCGCGTATATTGCGAGTTTCATGATGATAAAAGATAATAAGTAATAAAAGTTTTGAAAAATATATTAAGTAAATACTGGAGTATTAAACTTGTAATGTAAAATATAATAATATAAGTAGTAAAATTTAAAGTATTATACGTTGTAAAACTTAAATACCGTTACAACGAAACCAAAACTTATTGCATATGTTTTTTGTTGGGTTGTATAGGTCATTTTAAGAGGGTTTTCCTGAATTTCCAGACCATCTAGTTGAAAAAAAGTATTTTCCATTTCATTAAAACGATATTAGGCGCTATATAAGTTGACCCAAAATGGCGTCAGATTTTATTTTTAATACTGTAGTTTGTGTTATTATATTGAGATTCAATTATTATATCACATATTTGAGGTGATTTAATAATCTGCATAGCTTTCTTCTAAATAAAAAAAACATATTGGGTATCATATAGAAATATATATGTAAATAAAAAGAATGCTAACAAATAAAAAATATTCTATGAATTTATAAATTAAATATACATATATGTGCCATAAATATTCGATATTGCAATAAAGAAATATTCGTAATATTTGTATCTGATTGATTTTCGAAAGACACATCACGCAAAGACCACTAATTATAGTGTCAAACAAAAATGACTATTAAATATGTGCTATTAAACAATTATAATCTACAATATACTATTTAACAGACAGACGCAAAAAAGATTGATTGTAAATATAAATATTTATTTATCAATTATTAAGGCATGTTTCGTTTTATACAATTGACTTAAGCGTATAATATGTTTATTTTTAATAATCTACAAATTATTTTGTTTGTGACATTAGAATTCTGCTTAATATAATTATTTTATATTTAAGTAATAAGTAATCTGTGGAAAGACGCAAGTTAATATTTTTATTAATTATACAATTACTATAGGCATTATACTAACTAAGGATATCAACCAGGTTCTTTGCCTAGAAAAATGCAGGGGATTAATGTAAAAAATATCTAACGTTAATACAAAAAAAATATGGCAAAGTTTTTATTTGATTAATTAGTTATAATTATTTATAACTTAATTTAAAAACTTATAAAGTTTTCAGTTGTGACAATTGTTTGTTTTAACTATTACAATCTAAAAAAATATTATATGAATAACGAGAATATAATAGCTATTTGTTCTTTCTTATGATCCATTGATTTATAATAAATATTTTAAAACTATATAAATATTGGATACAACACATCAATTCTTAGTATTAAAATCAATATTTTAAAAAACGAACGTAAACGCGTCGCGCCATTTTCATTACCTTTCATAATTCGGTCCCAGATTAAAAAAGCACTACAAATAATTAAAAATTATTACAATAAAAGAGTTCCTATAATAAAAATGTAATGGTAACTTAACATTAATAATATAAAACTACGCTTTATTAGCGTTTTCTATGATCTTTTGTGCCTTTTTCCGTCTTCTATTTATGAAAGGGACAAAACCCCATAGAGATGCCCCAAAAACTAGTATAAAACCGAGTGTTACGAACAACGATTTATACGATTTAGTATGTTCATACCATAAACCACATAAAGGGGGTCCCACCAATTGTAATATACCGTTCATAAATAAACTAATGCCATATGACGACATCAAACGTTCCGTCCCTAGCATTTCTGTCATAACTAGTGCTGTGACACCAACGTTAATGCCAGACGCAATCCCAAATATGCAACAAAACGCACTAATCGCCGAATACGATGACATAAGAGGAATCACCGATAAGCTAATTCCCGATAATAGTAAACCAGTGATAAAGAAATATCTCTTGGGCGTCAACACCACATCCGAGAGTGCTGACCCACCGATTCGACCGACTAAATCGAGTGCCGAAATAATCGATAACAGATATGCGCCTAGGGATTTATCGAAACCACAATCTTCAGCGTACGACGGCACTAGCATGATAAAATTCGTATACGATATAGCACATGTGCAGTTAGAAATTAAAATGACCAAGTAAATTGGGTCTTTTAAGAGTTGTACATCAAAATATTTATTTGGCTCTTTTTTAGCGTCATCTTCTTTAGATTTTTTGCAACCACAACAGTAGGTTATGGGTGCGAGGCTGTCCGTTACAGATTTAAGGCTAAATTGTGACGCGAATTCACTTGGCTTTTCAAATGCGGATAATGTTGATCCATGAAATGGTGTGGACATGTATTGAAAACTAGACGTGGAGGGGCTGCGCTTCGGAGTTTTAGGTACTCCCAACTTTTTCCCAAAAGCTTCAGTTGAACTGACTCGACTCGTCTTCCCTTCAGGTACCGATTCCAACAACGAGGGATTACTTGGCATATGATTAGAGATTTTGCTGGAGATATGTTGTAGACCGTGTTTAGAACTTGCTGGTGTTGAAATTTTACGAGTTCGAGTGTTTTCTACGTGCGTTACTAAAGCAGCACTTGCTGATCTGGCGAAATTTGGCGATTTCTCATCTAGAGCTGCTGTCGATCGCTGTTTATTTATTGGAGGGGAGCCATTTTGATATTTATCTGTGTTTTCTTCTGGTGTCAATGTCACTCTTGGATTTGTATTGTCTAATTCACTTTGTTCTTCTTCCTCAATGAACGGTTCCAGCTGAAAACAGTGTGCATTTATGATTATAATATATGTATATATAAAAATATTTATTACATTATTTACTAAAATATTTTATAATATATTTATTAATAATCTACTATTTGTCGAAAGATCTATAACTTTAAATATATGATATATAGATCTTAGCTTTTAAGTATATTATGATTCTTACATAATTTAAAATATTTAAATTAACAATATGGAATTAAACTACAACACTAACTACCTATACCTACTATATGTTTGACATACACGTCTGTATAAAAACCGTTACAAACTCCTTTAAAACTTAACGTACATCTGAGAAACTTTAAGCAATACTTGTGTAGTTAATGTTTTATATTAAATAAAATATTGTATGATAAAAATATATTTATAATTTAAAAACGTAGTATAGAGGTGGCGGTTTGAGCACCTCTTGGAAACCGTCTGCGCGCTCTAATCTTTTTGCTGAGATGCTAAAAACTAAAATAAGTTGTAATAAGCGTATTAAAATTTGGACGTTGTGTAAAGAACATGGCATGGCTTAGTGGTCAGAGTTATTGGACGGTTTCTAAGAGGCGCGGGTTTGGCCCCACTATGTTCAAATGTTTTAAATTTTTTATTACTTTGTGGAAGCTAGAACGGGTTGTCATTATAAAATAAAACAACAATATCATAATAAAATACACATTTATTATTTACACAAAAATTCATAATAATCAATAATATACCTAATAACTTGTTATTCACTTATATAATTGGCAAGTGTGAATTTTAAAACTAAAAAAATACAATAACTTTTTAAAAAATTCTACAAAATGTAAATATAAACTACAAATTTAATAAATAAAATATTTTAAATTCAACAAAATTAGCTTTATACCAATATAAAAGAAAACTAATTATCCTAAGAAAGTGTTATAAAGAAATTTCGAGATGAAAAGTTACGAGTAGATATTTTTTATTTATTCAATAAAAAGCGACTTTTATGTTATTATTATAACACACATTCGATACGAATAGGGAATGAGAGTGGAAAGAAATTCATAGAAAATATTAAGCTTTGCAACATATTTCTTATTTGGTCCAAAATGAAGTTCAACTGCCAAATGTTTAAAAAGGAAAAACAAATACTTTTTACAAAAATTATAATGAAATTTCATTAATCATCAGTCTATGCTGTTTCTTGTGTAATAAGTATTGTGTGTGATCTTTGTATCGGATAACGAAAAAGGGGCAAAAACTTCAAATCGCCAAAACATAATTTTGGGAAATTAAAAATGTTACATGTATTTTTAATTTGCAATTATTACCGTGAGGTTGACGCGAGACGTGTGTACCGTAAAATGAAACGAATTTTAATATTTCTACATTCTTTCATCCGTATGTAAATTATATCTAATAGATTAGTCGAATACAAAATCGATTTTATTTAAAAAATCATATTAATCACAAACTTTATTGACTTTAATTAAAAAGAAGTAATTTAAACAACACTATATAACATTGTACTAATATATTAAAAAAAACATCTAAAAATCTAATCTAATAAATAATGAAATAGCAAATATACTAATTTAAAATAGAAAATACATTCAATAAATTTAATATAAAAAAATAACAGTTAAAAACTATCCGAAATATAAAAAAAATATATTTAAAAAATAGTTTTGGTATTTGTATAGTGGTAACATTGAATACTAAACGTTAAAAAATCATAATAATATTATAAAAATATGCCATACAAATAAAAATATTTGCGTAGCGTGCGAATTTAGGTACGAATTTAATTTATAAAATAAGTTTTGTATTAAAAATAAAAAAAATACAAATATTGTATAGTCTGTATTATATATAAAAAATATTAAATATATGATATGTATAGGTTGTGTCACCTAAGGCTGATTTAATACAATCTACTAATGGAGCTTTGTTTTAAAAGAAAAAAAAAAACATCATTCATTTTAATCCTTTTTCCCGCATAGCACGGTAGGCAGAGAGAACTTAGTGTCCGGACACTCCGTTTTCCACTTACAGCCCGAAATCAAGAATACATTGCATTTTAAGAGGCGGAACTCACCGAGTGGAGATCAAACCCACAACCACTCGTGATTAGAGTCAGACGCTGACCCAATGCGGCACGATGGCCACAAATAAACATAGATTCATTTCATGACGATATAGATTTATTTTATAATAATATGTGCACAGCTAAAAAAGATCTCTTGTAAAGAATTATCTATATATGTAGACAACAAAAAAATACAAAAATAAATGACGTTAGCACAACAATAGTAACAAACGTGAAGAAGAAACTACTAATATATATCATATCATCTATCATAATTTAATTCTTTTCATTTGTCCGCTCTGGAGAACTAGACCAAAACGAGGTTGAGTTCCGTCACTCAATTCGCAATGTAACGAAACAGATTAAACACTTGGTACTTTCTGACGACCCTGCGGGAAAAGTGTGAAGAACAAAATTATTTATAGGTCAGTCTAAGTCCAGCGCTCGGACGGTTATCTAAGAGGCACGATTTCAAATCCTGCTACGTTCAATTTACGCATGAAAGATAGAGAAAGAAAAAGTTTGTTGCGTAAACCGACAATATCGCTATGTTTCTTTAATTGATAAATCAAAATTCTATTTGACCAAAGATTATTTTAATTATATATAACTCATGTTGCGAGCACCGTAAAAACCGAAAAAAAAATAGCTCCACACTCTTTCCTGCGGCATTAAGTCCCGCCACAGGCGTTTAGTTCAGACACACAACGGAATGTCTAGGCATTGAGACCCTGCTATGCGGTAGAAGGCTTGGAGCTGATCAGCTTATACATATCAATAAGCATAAAAGCATTAGATATTAAAAATACAAGGACGTAATCTTAGGATTGACGGTGGACTTTTCTCTTTGTACGCACAAACGGAAACAGTCGTACAAATCACAAACTACTAACAGCATAAAATTTATTTTGTAATCATATATTTCGACTTCGAATATTCATTTCACGTTCAATCACTAAAAGAACTAAATAAATATTATCTAGACCATAATACCAAAACCAGAACTGTTCAAAGACAATCTAATAGGTCTTTATTCTCTGTTTTTTTTTTATTTGGACTGACGAATTGGTCACAAGATAATCTACATTTAGACCTTTTGAGTTATCGTATTCATTTGTTTCTTTTTGCGTCTATTAATAAAGGGCATGAACAGCCAAAGTGACGCACCACCTATGAAAATAAAACCAAAAGTCACGAACATATGATTATAATTTTTGTCGTGCTCCGCCCAAAGCCCACAAACTGGCGGTCCTACCAACTGCAAGAGACCGTTCACAAACAAGCTGATCCCATACGATGACATCAATCTATCAACGCCCAAAATTTCGGCCATAACCAAAGTGGTTACGCTGTTATTAACGCCCGATGCAAGTCCGAAAAATGCACAGAACACACTTATTGTGACGTAAGTTTTCAAAAACGGTATGATCACCAAGCATATGCCCGAAAATAGTAAACCACCGACGAAAAAGAAGGATTTCGGCATAAAATTTAGGTCACACAAAGCTGAGCCACCTATACGACCCACTAAGTCCAACGCAGACACTGTACTTAGCAAATACGCACCTCTAGCTTTATCAAAACCTATAGTTTTAGCATGGTCCGGTAATAAAATTATAAAATTGGTACACGATATTGCAACTGTGCTGCTAGATATTAAAATAACCAAATAAGTTGGATCACTCAGGAGAGATATGTCAAAGAACTTATTTCTCTCTTTTTTATCTTTTTGTTTACAACAAAAACAGCAATAGGCAACATCGGCAACACTCTCCGTGACGGACTTCAAAGAGAATTGGGACGCAAACTCGTTCGGTCTATCGAAAGCAGAAAGCGTAGAGCCATGGAAAGGCGTGGAGACGTACGCAAAACTTGATGTGGACATATTTCTTTTTGGACCAACCACACTGAGCCGTCTACCAAAGGTCTCTTGGGAGCCTAACTTGCCAATAGATGTCGAACTTAAATTACTTTTAGCTATCGGTCTGGTTATAGACAGTTTACGTTTAGATGCATTATAACGTAGGTTTGATGTCGAGTTCATGCAATTTTGACTATTATGTATATGAGCTTGTGACAGTTGCGGCAACATAGGCTCTTTTTGTCCTTCTGGTACGCCATTTTGTTTGTCTGTCACTACGTAAGTCATGTCATAGGTGTCTAATGGTTCTTCTTCTTCAAGCAGAATGTCATCCTGTAAAGAAAAGTTGTATTAATTAATCTACAAAACCAACTAACTATCATATTATATACATAAAACCATCTATTACTAACTACTAACCACAACATTGTTAATTTGTACCCATATATTAGTACCTAAGTCTAGTTCACACTACTATATATAAATATATACACACACACCAATGTTTATATATATATATATATATATATATCTACTAAAATAGCAGTGGCATTTTAGTTTCTACATTCATCTTTTAAAAAATATTAACTTAACTCAACAAACATTTTGTTTTTAATTCAACCGTAAATATATTTTCTATAGTCAAACAATCAATCAATCAACCAATCGGTCAAACATATCTTGTAGGAAAAAATATAAAAAATACTTCAAAGCCATAGATAATATTATAAACTAACTATTAAAAAAACCCACTTAAAGCCACTTTTACACAAAACAAAATTAGATTATTAACCAAACTTATAATCTACAACACATTCATAATCACTTTCATTATAATCATATAGAATCACATTTATAGTTATATTATAACGAGTGCATTATTTCTGATAATGAAACAAGTCTTTGCAGAAAGTGATTAATCCGTGAACAGTGAAATGAAGTATAGTAGCGTGCAAAGCGTATGTATGTTAGAATATAAATACATATATGTTTATAAAATGTTGTAAATATTGATGATATGTTTAAATTAGTGGTACTCAATTAAAAAATATAGACGCCGACTTACATAATAAAAATCTAACATATTTCTTTGTTTCTAATTAATAATCCACTAATTCTTTTAATTGAAGAAATTAACGAAATATTGTTTATTTTTTCTTGAAAAAGAAAAATAAGCAAAGAAATTAATATGCAATTACCAACCACTAAATTAAAATAATCATGAGTTAGTATTTAAATAAAAATAATATATCAACCAATTGTAAATAACATCGATTTGTGAATAAAATGTGATAATATGAATGAAAACTATTTTGTATATTCAAAAGTAATTTGTTAAATGTTTAATAAAATAACCAAATAAATATGATCAGTCAATTGATTGATCAATCATCCAATTGGAAATTATTATGTAAATTAATTATATCTTTAGTAACTTGTGCTAATATATATATATTTTTATAATTTAGAATTACATTTGTATGAAAATATCTTCTAAACAAGTAAAAAAAATTCAACGTTTTAAAGTTTTTTTTCTTTTATGTAAATAAATAGTTTTCATTCGAAAGCAAGAAAATTTGAATATACATGTATGTTTATCTTACTTGATGTTTCATCGATCGTGAAGACTCGGTTCATTTTCAAAAAAACCACACATTTTCAAATAAAATAACGGGTATTATTTTTTTGCATTATTGAATAAAATATTAATTAATCGCGAAATATTATAAAAAAATACAATTTTATGTTTCATTACTAAAATTCTTGGATGGATTTAAAACGGTTCGATTTTTTTATTTAGAACCATAATTTAGAAATGTAAATGTATTATAAGAACTTGGTCACTCGTAACAATACAACACATGTTGTGAACATCTCTTTGTGAATTCTATAATTTTTTCTACGTAATTTTAATAAATAAAAAACGCTGTGTACGTCAATAAATATGAGAAATTAACATAATAATTATGGGTTCAAATCCAAGTTCAGTTTCACGCCTTTTCCCGCATACCAGTGTAGTCAGAGAGAACTAACTAGTTTCCTCAAAATTGAGACATTGCGTGTTAAGTGGCGGAACTCAACACCGCACTGTGTTTTACCAAAGTGGCGAAATGGTAATAATTTCAAACAAAATCAATCCCACGGATGTGTGTCGAACCCAGTCATCGCATTTACAGTCAAAAGCTGTGGCACTGCGACACAATGGCCTCGCCTCACATCTTGAAATCAATCTTGTTAGTAATTCTATGAAAATTACTATATTATATATAATCAAAAGTTCGAAACTCATAACTTTACATCCGTTATATATCACAACAGTTTTAGATATATATTTATTTTTCATTAAAGTTGATAAATCTTAAGTTTTATTTGAACAATTTAAGGATTTACTTTAGTTACGGGTTCTTACAGTAACATACACATTGTATGACGAAAAATCATTAACAATGCACATAAATGTATAGAATAGTTATTAATAATCACAGTGTAGACTAAAAAAAAGGATAAATTAAAAAAAGCCATTTAATTCTATTATTTCCTCCTTTTCCATAAACTTTCGGAG
This sequence comes from Podotricha telesiphe, assembly GCA_038994665.1. Lineage (NCBI taxonomy): Eukaryota > Metazoa > Arthropoda > Insecta > Lepidoptera > Nymphalidae > Podotricha > Podotricha telesiphe. The sequence continues at coordinate 854,010 of JAOYRR010000468.1, forward strand.
CAAAAGTCACATTACAAAACCCTGACTGACGCAATTTACAAAGATATTCTTTGTCAAGTCTGGCAGACAGATATGTTATCAAGAGCTTACTCACCAGAGGGCCGTCTTCTTCATCTGGAACTTCTTTATACTTCTTCACCATATGTTCCTCAACCGGTTGGAAGAGAAGTGCAGCCGCCCATACATTCAGCATAATGCCCCCGAGTATCAAAACTGTACCCCTATAAATAAAACGTGCATACTAATAATATAAAATCGAAAGTAGCTATGTCAGTCTGTGACGTCATCACTTTCAAACCGCTGAACCGATTTTAATGAAATTTATATAGACATATGAAAGACTTTCCAATTTCTTAAAAGTTTATTCAGGTATTTTATTATTTTACGAAAAGGCCGCCTATAATTTAAATACACGAAACAGCTATAGTTCACGCGGACGAAGCCACGAGCGGGTCGCCAGTATATAAATTATTCCACGTTCTTTCCTGCTCAGCGGATAGATCCTAGTGTCAAGACACTCCGTTATTTATTTCCGTTCGAATTCGAGACATTGCGTGTTAAATAGCGAAAATGAAAAAAGCATCTGCATAGACAACATTCTATCTATATCAACAAAAAAAAGTGAGTAATCAAAAAAATATTATTATTATTACATTATACAAAAAGGACGGATCAAATCAGAAGTCCGTTATTAAGAAGCAAATCCAGAAAACCACAAACTAAATCTCAGTTGTCAACGTCCAACATAAGTTTCGTCAGTTGGTTGTCAGTCAGACGGTCAGTCAGTAACTCAAGAACGAATAAGAAATGTTTGTTTATATTGCCTATTAATATGTAACGTATGTTTTATAATTTATTATTAATAACAATTGTTTAGAAATAGTGTTATATGAATGCATATAGGCTTTCGAAATTATTTATTATATCGCGTTCTATACATCCATTATATCCGCCATCTATTTTATTGTTACCTTATTAAATTACGTTATCCTCTATTTGATGGTTAATAAGAGTTTGGCATTTTATCACTAGATGTCACTATCATATATGATCAATAATAACAAATTGAATTGAACTTGGTTAATGTATTTTTTGTTATTATACCTTGTACCTGACAGACAACGCACAGACAGATTCCTTGTATTCCTACGGTACTGGGAGAAATGTTATTGGTGAAATATTTATTGATGATATGTTATTTTATAATAAACAAAATTCAACTCACTTGTATCCGTAAGTTTCCAAGAGCAGTCTCAAAACCGGCGGTAATATGATACTGCTTACTGACGCCGAGCCGACAGCTACAAATACCGTTGGCGAGACCGCGGAGTCTGACGAAATACGAAGAAACTATATAGACTGTGGGCGGAAATGCCAAACCAGCTCCAGTGCCAACCATCGCGCCGAAACTTTATGAAAAAAAAAGTACACAAATCCATAGTAATATTGCAAAAAAAAACATTTAATATTGCAAAAAAAAACATTTAAAATTTGCGACACGATCTTCACCAAGTAATTTAAAGAAAATAAACAAAGTCCAATGTCTACTTACAATTACATAAAAAAATCTAACGTGGATGTTTTTTTAAAGCTTAACCATTTTCTCACAGCCGGGTACAAAACCTAGTGTCTAAACATTCCTTTTTTACTACTGTACTTGCCGACTGAATTCGAGACATTACATATTGAGTGACGGAACTTAGTCGAGTTACGGAGCTTTGTCTTGTCTACCAGAACGGAGAAATGAATATTATTTAAATAGAACCATAACCCTGAGTGCGATGCTATACGCATACAGTCGCACGTCAGCTTTTACAATGCGCCACGATAGAGCATAGGAATAACAATATATAAATAGAAAAAGCGAGAAAAGTAATAGCAACAAGTTGTATAAAAACAAAAAGAAACATTTTAAGAAAACGTACAAAAATTTGTTAGTAGCATGATTCGAATCCGTTCTCCTGGAAACCTTCCAAGCGCATTACACAACTAAGCTCTACGCTATATAGTTATAATAATTTATTTAATAGCGTATGAAAAAAAAAATACCTAAAATATAAATATGTTATAGAGTACGCCCAACTGCTGAAAATCATTCCGAAAGCGGCAAAACTACCGCCTATAAGAACGACCGTCCTGTAGGACCATTTCACTGACAATATCGACGATATTGGACCTAGAATGAAAGAAATATTTAAAAAATCTCAGCAACACATTTCTCCGCTCTCCGTTCTTTATATAAAAACAAATAAAAATTAAAACGCAGTGAGAGGTGCGAGTCTCTTGGAAAAATATTGGAAAAAAAAATATCATAACTTAATATTTATTTTATCTAAAAACGACATTTTTGGAGAAATAAGGTATTTTAAATGAACACATTTGCTAATCTTGAATGTTGTCTAAATTGGCTTGTATGGCAACTTGGGTTTACAGCAAACACGCTTTCCAGCTTACATATATAAATTTCTCCTTTACCAACTTACCTAAGCTGCTATATAAGAAGTAGCACAAAGCTACGATGCCGAGCGACGCTGACGGGGAGCACTCAAACACATCATTAAACTCCACTAATAAAACTCCAAAAGACTTTATCGTACCCGGTATTAATATATTAACAAGCATTGCACCTGAAATAATAATAAAAAAAAAATGTTAGGCAGATTGAAGGTAGTGTTGAGACACTCCGTTTTACATCTTACATTCATTTAAAGACTGTGTGGGCAAGTGTACCAGTGAAAGAACTCAACTTTGTCTTATCCGACAAAAGAATGTATCCTCATCCTCCTCCTATAATACCTGGCAGGAATCAAACCCAAAAACTGCGGAATCGCTACACAATGCCTTCCAAATTTATAACCAAAAAAAAAACACCTAAAAAACATCCATCACTATAACAGTTTCACCCGAATACCCTCGGTATACCCCGAATACCCTCGGTGTATTTGGGTGTTAGTTAGAGAGAACCTAGAGTCAAGGCATTGCGGGTTCAATGGCGGAACTAAACGCTGTGCATTGTTTGCAACAAAAGCGAAGCAATGAAAATAATAAAAAAAAAACAATTAATTTCACGATGCCATTTGCACGATTTCATCCACGATAGCGTCACGTACATATTGGATGGAGATAGGGTTGCCAACATTCTTTAATAAGAAAAATATTTTAAATTTTAGAGAAAATACTATGTATAAACAAAGTTTTTTATGGGAAGAATAAAAAATAGACAAAGTTAAATCGATACTCATTTCTATTATTATTAAAAGTATATGCGCTTAAAGTTTTTAAAAAAAATTGTTTTTAATAAAAGTGACATAAGTTTTATCGCAGTCAATTTTTTATTAATACAAATCAAAAGCTCATTTGTATTAAAATTAGAACTAAAAGTATACTTGCTCTTTCTTCACACCATATCGAATTCATAAGAGAAAATATCCTTTCTGTGATTGCCGAATAGAATAAAATCATATATATATATATATATATGATTATTTATTTTTTCCTTATATTTTTATATTCCTAGATTTATATATATATAAAAATATAATAAAAGATATTTCACCCCCGATCGCTGTCTGTGCTACAATTAGATTCAAAATTCTAGATCGGAAGCTCTAACCTAACCTGGGGGGCTAGGGACTATGAAGATCAAATAAAAAGTAAAACAAGGCTCTCAAAGGGGCGTTGCCTACGAAGCACTGTCCCTTCCATCTGGGATTTGAGGTACCAAAGCATACTCCCAATCTCACCGTTCAGGAGCTGGACCGATCGTGAACCTACCACCAACTGCACCTGCCTCATCTTCCGGGAGTTTCACTGAAATGAGAATAACAAAATCATTTTATAAAGAATGAAAGGATTTAAAAAATATATGTTTTAGGATTCCCCCGTAGGTGGGCAGGCAGAGAGAACCTAGTGTCAAGATACACTGTTCTCCACTTTCCTACTGAATTCCATACATTTTGTGATAAGTGGCGGAGCTCAACGCCGTGCCTTGTCTTGCCAGGGCGTGGAAAGGAAAATAATTTAAATACAATCATGTTTCGAACCCACAACCATCAGACGTTAATTCACAACGTCAATAATCACTACTTTTAAAATATTAATGCTATATTCATTAAATTTGTGCCTATACAAATGAATAAAATTAATGTGTCTGTTTGTAATATTAAAACAAACGTTTTTTTAATAAATGCAATGTATGATACATATACCAAAATATATATATTTTTACAATTTTTGTCTGTTTGTCTATCTGTTTCTTTCGGCTAATCTCTAAAGCGGCTGAACCGACTTTGACGAGACTGTCACTGGCTAGTAGCTGATGTAATGAGGAGTACTTTTCAGCCATTAGCTACTTTATCATGTATTCATAGATTAGATGTGGCCATCGTGTCGCAGTGGTACTGTAATCATTACAGGTTCAATCCCTACTCGGAAAAATGTTTGTATTTAGATTATTTAATTTTTCGCTATTTCGCTATGTCTCGAGTATAGGTTGAAACGGAGTGTTTTGTCACTAGGTTCTCTTTACCTACACTGCTATGCGCGATAAAGTCTGAAGGTGCCAAAAATAGATTAGGTATTCAATATCGCGTCTTTGTGTAGCCGTTCTGGAGTTCCAGATTACAAACTTTGTACTGGCATTCGTCCAAATTGTTTAATAATAACTTTGAAGTTCAGTTAAAAATTACATATCTTTATGATTTCAATGGTTTAGTGTATAGTGAATTTTATATTATTTTATGTTTTCATATTTGTTCATTATATTTAATGGCTTGTTCTAATTGTGATTGTAGGTTAAAATCCGATTCAAGTGAATGATTATATGTAATATATTTAACTTCTCCGCTCTGGTACCTAAGACAAACCCAAAAGCCAACGTTACATACTAAAAATACATTTACACATTCATTGTTACATAGTATGTCTCACTTACAGGCTAACTCTACATATAAATAAAAATGTTGTTCACATCTTGTTTGTATAAAAAAAAATATTTTCTTTTCAATTTTGAATGTTCACAAGGTTCAAAAATTTATTTAAAAAATAACAATAAAATAAAATTGATTCATAAAAAAAAAACTACAAAATAAACACAAACAACAAACAAAAAAAAAGTCTAAAAGTAATTAACAATTACATAATTAATATTTTCCGAATTTCTATATAACTAAGCTAAATAAATAAAGAATGTATAGATTTCGGTCGGAATGTTGAGTCTCTCTGACTCAGCAGGGTACTGCTACGCGCAAAAGGGCGTAAAGCTGTAAAAAATAATATATATTCTGTAAAGGGAAATATTTATTATAGCATATAAAAATATTATTTTTCTAATATGATGTTTCTGGCGCAAAATTAGTTTTTGTCAAGAAATTGACATCATTCAACAAGAGTTCAAAATAAAATATTTGTATAAATAAATATATAAATGCTTTTACGGTCCCACTATGATTCTGCGTTAAACGCCACCAACTCAACGCGCAAAATTTTAAATGGATTACAAAGTACATAAATTAGTTTTCAAAAACCTACGAAATCAAAAAGTATTTTCTCGTTATGCTGATGGTCCTGGCAAGGGTTTTTTATTCTATTCATTCATATTCAAATTTTCATTCATTTTTTCATTCATCATTCAAAAAAATTCAAAAAAAATAAACATATTCAAAGGTCTATTCAACCCCTTCTTTTTATTTATCCTTCAAAAGTTAATGGAAAAGATTTTTGTATAAATATAATAACCGATTTTAACTAAACGCATATGTATGTATACTCGGTACATATACTAAAATAATATTTTTTACAATTTCTTTTTTTAGTCTGTCTGTCTGTTTGTTCCGGCCGATTTTTGGAACGACTGGACTTATTTTCACGGGATTTTGACTGGCAGATAACTGGTGTAATAGGAGTTAGGCTACTTTTATTTAAGATATCCACGTAGACGAAGTCGCAGGTAAAGCTAGTATAAAATAAAATATCACTAACGTCAGTCTACAGAATAACCCACAGATATAAACTAGTTCGTTTTAATCGTTATCACACAAGTTCAATAAACTATAATCACAGCTCATGTTTCATACTTACATACACATGTTAGTATAAAAATTCAAACTACGGTTATCCATAGAGGTAATAGTGACGCATTTTAAACGCGATTGGTTGTGGGTTCGATTCCCACTAGGGGAGCGATTAAATTTAAAATATTTTAATTTCTCCGCTATCTGGTACCGAAGACTCAATACGCAATGTTTTGATTTCGGGCGGTGTGTGGAGACCGAAGTGTCTTGACACTAGGTTCTCTCTGACTATACTACTGAGGGGACAAATCAGAAAAATAAAAAACCAGCATAGTGTTCATCAAGTCATCTTCTTCTATATATACAGATAAATAAAATTGGAGTGTCTGTTTGTAATATTAAAATAACCGCTTTTTACTAAATATACGGTAAATATACCAAAATAATTGTTGTTACAATTTTTGTATGTCTGTTTGTTTCAGCTCATCTCTGAAACGGAACGACTGATTTTGTCGGGACGGCGAAATAGCTGATGTAATAAGGAATAACTTAGGCTACTTTTAATTTAGAATTGCAATCGGACGAAGTGGCGGGCGCAGTTAATACTATAATAAAACAGTAAAAATGGTTAAGTAGTTTGTACGCGCACATCTTCGTTACTACTAGACCGATTTGAAAGAAACCTTTTTTGTTGTATTGTTTTTGAACCTGCGCAGGAAATTTAACCATAATAGTCCAACTTAAACAAGGAATTCATTAAATTACGCCTTAACAAAGGTTACTCAGCGTGCTGAACGTTTCCGTTGAGATATAAAAATAAAAGTTTATTTCGACACGAAGCTGCAAGCAGCCACTAGTTTCAAATAAATATTTATTTTATTGATGACATTTTGTTGTAGCATCTGACACGAAACATTGTTACACTATATACATAATAAATCTATGGTCCGACGTAATGGCAAGAAAGTATAAGCTTATTGCATCATTTATTATATTTGAACATGTATTTATAATTTTTTTATTATTTTAATAGATAATGCACGCAAAATCGAGCCGCGCAGGTTAAAAAGCCATCAATGATGGCTTTAATGGCACATCATACATATACTACTACTAATAAAAAGTAGTGGAGGTACCAGTAAAACAGTTGTGTCTGTCTGTACATTGTATATATTTACGAAAAAATAATTTAATGGCATAGAAAAACTGTAATAGAATATGAATCGGGCTTTGTCTCAGAGTATAATCATTCCACCTAGTGGGAAATCGAACCCACAATCAATCGCGTTTGATTGTTTGCGTGCCACTGCACCGCGATGGGTTCATTTATACAAAAAACTACAGTCATATAGGCTCCTACGAAAATTTTAAATAACTACGGACTCTAATAACGAAAAAAGTTTAGCAAAAGTCATCCAAAGTTACGGGCAACAACAGCTAGCTATACGCATAATCATACTTTCAACATGTATTTGAACCCCTATCATCAAATACAAACACATTACCACAAACTAATTGTACCATTTATATAATGAATGTAGTTTATATAAATATTTACATATAACTGTTTAGCAACATAGCAGATAACGCGATAACAGTTACTTAGAAGAGAGATTTGTGATAAAAGCCTGTTTACTAGTTTAGTACGCCTAATAAATATGACTGTATGTAATTTATTATATATTAGTCTGGCATATTTCGACCGCACCTGGATAGGCAGTGTGAACATTTTATATTTTCGATTTTATAACAGTTACGATTGGCGATGTCCGTTAAGATTAGAGCGATCGATTCCTCCGCTTTTTAAAATTCTGATGCAGTCCAGCGGTTATAGGCAGGGAACGAAATTTGTCTTATAACAAAATAATTGAATAGTTATTGTAGAAATAAACAACAGCTTATATATTATATAAATTTCGGTTTTAGTTATTCTTATATATAAAAATAAAATGTATGTAAAGGAAATTAGAAACATCGCATGTTTCATCCGATATTTTGTTGCGAGTCTTACACATTTAGTTAAACATGTAAAGCAAAATAATATCTTTTCACTAGGTTGTGAATGCTAAGTCGCGAGTTGGTTTACGTATCGCTTGTAGACCAAGGAAATACTCAAAACCCTGAGCTTAGTCAACTAGTCGACCTCCTCTTTACAACTAACTAATTGGCTAGTCGGTCAAAGTCATAATCGGCAAATACCTCATATACACGCATTTATCCGGCGTAGCAGAATATGTAAAGATCGCCCTAGTGACAACACACTGTTCTCCACTTTCCACTCCAATTTAAAACACTCGGCGGAACTAAACGCCGCGCTTTGTGTTATTGGAGCGGAGAAATGAAAATAACTCCCCAGTATGTATCAAACCCCATACCTATCGCGTTTACCCATTGAAATAAAATATATTATATTCGATGATAAACGTCGAGTTCTGCCTCGAGAACGGAGTGTCTTGATACTAGTATCTCTCGCCACTACACCGCTATACAACCAAAAAGCATGATGCAATAAAAAAAATAAACAATTTCTTTTCATCTAACCCGTATTCGTGACCTTGAACATGAAACAAAACACTCACCGGGACGAATCCTTTATATTTTATCAGACCTTGTCTAAATAAACCTCTATCACTTTCCATTAAAAAAAAACATTAAAAACTTTTTCTATACCTGTTTTAAACCGAATACAAAATAATCTGAAAGCAACTCTTTATTAAAGTTAGTAATTGTCACAATGGTAGCATAAATTATTTCGATGTACCCACATTTTGTTCTATTTTCTTCTTTTAAAACCATTGTGTCATCTATGTATATAATAAAAAATGTGTAACTGATCGCTGTATCTGTACATGGAAGATATATGAGACAAATATCATTGGATGCATTTATCAATGTAATAGAACCCAAAACAATGACATTTTTATATTATTTTCTGTTTGTCTGTGCGTTTGTGCACGCTTATCTCAAAAATGGGTAATCCGATTTAAATGTAGTTTTGACTATTGTATTTTAACAAAATGCGGTTAATATTTAGTGTTTATTTTATTTCAATCCGTTCATAAAAGAAAAGGTTACAACTTTGTAAAGTATAAAATAAACGAAATAGTTTAGTCGTGTGGTTTACGCAGCCGAAGCTGCGAGCGGGTCGCTAGTATAATAGTATATAAATTTATATATATTCTTTATTGCTCTATAAAAAAAAACAATACAATTCACATTACAGAAATTACGCTAACAACGGTAGACTTATCTCTAAAGAGATTTCTTCTAGCCAACTCGTGAAAGCGGCAGAAGGCAATAGAGCAAGTAAGAAATAAACAATTAAATTTTAAACATATTACTAATATAACATATACACACATCGTAGTGTGTTTAGTATATAATTTATTAAAGTAATGTATTTAAAGTGAATTATTATAATTTTAAAAAAATAGCTATTTGCACTTTTCCTCATATATACGTCGAGGAAAAACATCGGACCATTTTACGAAGCTTATAAGGACGAAGGATTACGGAGTTTACATACATTTATTACAAGCTACCGACACGCTCGCGGCTTTGCCCGTGTGAACTGTCTCGTATTATTGGCGGCCTTTTCATAAAACAATGAAATTCCTCAAAAAAAAAACTAAATGAGATACAAAAGTAGTCTATGTTCATCCCAATACCCTCAAGTATCTCTAAATACAATTTCGTCACAATCGGTCAAGTTACTTTACAAGTTTCTTTCGCATTTATAATAATTTAATAAACACATTAAATTATTACAATAAATATCACACACACTTCCATATGTTTGACATTCAATTTGACATAAAGTGACATAAGCGTTGCTACAGTAACGCGTATATAATGCGTCAACAGAGACACGAGTAAATAGTGAAAGCTCCAAATTTCAAATTACTCAGTCCGCATAATTTTCTTAAAAACGGATTAAAATCATCTACTTCACTTATATTAATGTATCTTATTAAGCATACCCCAGTGTTGAGTTCCTTTAATGCAGCGTCACTAAAATAGCACTCAAATAAAGATAAGTAAGTTTCACTAAGTTTCTTATATCCGATAAAAGCCGTTCAAGACATATCATGATATATTATGGTTTGTTATCAGTGGCATATATATAGTTGACATCGTGGCGCAGTGGAACAGCGTCTAAATGCAAACGCGATTGGTCATAGGTACGATTCCCACTCGCCTGGAATGATTATATTTATAATTTCATTTAAAATATTGTAATTTCTCTGCTCTGATACAAGACAAATTGCGACGTTGAGCCGCCACTTGACACGCAATAAAAATAAATTTACTTATAAACCACAAGTTTACAGAGAAAAACAGAAAAATAAAATGGCAACGAAAATAAAACGCAAAGCAGGCGGCCTTATCGCTAAAAGCGGTCTCTGCCAGGCAACGTTAAGGTGTTGTAGTAGTAGAATCGGTAAGCGGTGTCGCGCAATGTGTCGAATTCAGACGGAAGGTGGAGAACGGAGTGTCTTGACACTAGGGTCTCTATGACTATATGCGGGAAATAACTGTCATAACAATCATATTTTTATAAATCGTATAAAAATTTGAACGCATTGGGATTCGAACCCGCGCCTCTTGTCGAAGCGCTGTGACCGCTAAGTAATGCGTTCTGCAACCAGCTGCCTCGAAATTCTTATACGCTTATTACAACTTATTTTTGTTGTTATCATCTCTGTAGAGAGGTTTTCATAAATTTCTGCTACCCAAAGATTATTCTACGAACAGCCGATTAGCAAAAGAGAATGCTTTTTATAAAATATTTTTAACATTTTTTTACAGTGATAATCACACACTTAGGAAACCATTAGGCGCGGGTTCGAATTCCAATGCCGTTAAATTTTTATACGATTTCTAAAAATATAATTTACAATGGTATTATTGTTTTTTTTACAGCTTCACGTCTTTTCCGGCATTGCACCCAGTATGAGTGAGAACCCAATGTCACTCTGTTTTCCCCTTTCCATCCGAAATCTAGACATTGTGTATTAAGTGGCGGTATACACCGGCGCGCTTTGCCCTCTGTAACAGAGCAGAGAAATGAAAATGTTTTAAATATTGTCATTCCCCGAGGAGGAATTGAATGAAACGCTGTTCAACTGCGACACTATGACCTCGAATATGTAATAAAAAAACTTACCTTTTTTAGAAGACTTTATAGCTAACAACCCACTCTCCTCATTTAGATTTTCAGGCACTATCTTCACTTCATTTGTTTCTAGATGTTTTTCGTCCGCTTCGTCCGAGAAATCCTTCGCTGAGGGGACGGCCGGCGACGCCATCTTGTTCTCTATTCAATATGGCCGACCGTGACAAAATGGCGCATATTTTAGTTTTCTGTCAAATTCTTTGGAATGTCACATCTACATTTCTTTGAAAAATATCAGTCTTGTATTTTGGCTGGTGTTGGTTAATCTGAAACAATAGAAAAATATATATATTTATTTTTTTAATACCTAAGCGGTAATTTCAATTTTCGTTACGATAAGTATTTAAATGATAATAATCAAACAAGTATTTAAATAAACTTTATTTGCGCAGTAGAACGTTAAATTAAATTTATTTTTAATGAAAGATAAACATATCACAGAGGCCATCGCAGTTGGTCAGCGTCTGATACAAAACGCAATGGTACGGGGTTCAATTTCCACTCACGTTATTTGCATTTTTCTACACTGGTAAGACAAATCGGTACAAAGAATTCCACCACTTTACAAAGCAAGAACAAAGAAGAACGAAGAGACTTATCACTAGGTTCTTTCGCCTTTTAGCTTCACGCATTACCCTGCTATGCGGGATAATGCGTGAAACTAAAAAAACGTGTTAACGATACGGGAGCAAGGTCACGAAAAGCATAAAGACCTCTTGGAGACTTGGAACAGTGCACATTAAATTCTGATTAATATAGGTACCAATTCCCGTCGAAACACGCATGTTTTCACATTGCGTGTCATGTGGCGGAATTTAACGCCGCATATCAAAGACACAATTTTAAAAAAAATTGCGAATTATATTCACAATTAATGGTAATAGTGGTATGGACCACTAAACAAAACGTGACTTATCTGTGAGAAAAACATTTTATTACGCTAATTACCGAACAAAACAATGATTGAAACAAGGACGACTCAACGATGTGGAAAATTTAAATTTCCTCAACTAGTGTTTTTAATTTAATCCACTTCTGGGTGAAGTTCCAAGAAGTTCAGATATGGTTTTGGATTTCGATAAACGCAAATCATAATTTGATGTTGATAGCAAATCGTAATTGATTCTTCTTAGTCGGGATCTCGAACTCACAACCAATCACGCTTACAATCAGACGCTGTCCCACTGCGCCACGATCGCTGCTTGTTAGAATTAGTTAAAAAAAATTGTATCACTACAAAAACATATTTTTAGAAAAAGTATAAAACTTATTATTTTTTTTACAAAATATACAAAAACTTTATACGGCGAATACAAATATATTTTTTAATTTTCCAAGTGTGTGATTAACATTTTAAAAAATATTAAAAATATATCAATATAATTTGTCAAGTAAATTCTATGGGCAACATATAAGTGGAGACAATGGACACTTGTATAAATTCACTCAAAACTATACACAAATACTCACCCATAATATTCGCATCCGCGACTTACATCAAATAAAAAAAATCATTTTCAAAGGTTTCAAATTCAATTTAATGTTACTTCAAAATTAATTCTTGACAAATGCTAACATCGTCTGACTGCAAACACGATTAGTTGCGATATTTAAATTATTCATTACACTGGTAGATCTTATTAAACTGGGTGACCCTAGGGACTTAATTTTCCGTTCTCCGCATTTCGGTTCCCACTGATTTCTATCCAAATCCAAAAAACTGTGGCGACTATCAACTGAACAGTCTAAACAATTCCAACGGCGCAGATAAAACAAATATTTATGGAGCCTGAACGAGGCAATTATATTAATTGACGTTATTTCGGTTAAGGACTTATCATTGAAAGATATAGCGTGCTATTTACTGCCAGTTGAAATAATAATAATCTAGAAGATTATAATTATGCCTTTTATCATTTTTCTCAACTTCACTGCACATCCCCTATAGTAGGGTAGTCAGAGAGAAACTAGAGTCAAGACACTCAGTTCTCCACTTTCCCCTGAAATTGAGACATTGCGTGTTGAGTGGCGGAACTCGACATGCAATGTCTCGGATTCGGAGAGAAGGTGAAACAGTGAGTGTTTTGACGCTAGGTTATCTACGCCTTATCTGCGCGAAACTGACAGACAGATACAAGTGAAGCTAACTAAAGAGGGTTAAAAAAAATAAAAAGACTACTATATTAAATTTATTCTAGTTACTAAGCGTACAAAATGATAGTAAGAAGCCAATTGTAGTGCTATTGCGGCGTAATTAACTTGCTATAGCTGTAGTACCCGAACGAGTCGAATGAATAGATTCAAAACACTAGTAACTCCGTTGCCATAGCAGCGTGTATATCACTATACAAAAGTATATATATGTCAAACACACAATAGTGTGCGTAATGTCTATATTATTAGCTTAATGTATTTCAAATTCATTATTATATTTTTCAGCTTCACGTTTTCACGTGCAAGCAGAGAAAAGCTAGTGTCAAAAGCATATTTAAAAAACGGGTAAAAAATTTAACTTTACGCGATTCGAAACCGTCTAAGCGCTCGGACCGCTAACCCATGCGTTCTACATCCAGCTGCGTCGAAATTCTTATACGCCTATTACAACTTATTATTGTTGTTTCCAAGAGACGCTGGTTGGAATCTAGTTGCGTTAAATTTTTTACACGTTCTCTAAATGTGCGATTAACACTTTAAAAATGTTAGGAATAGCCAGTGTCCAGTCACTCCATTCACCTATTTCCGAAAACATTTTCTCCAAATAAAGATGCCAAACAAACAAATGGACGTTAAAAAAAGGAAATTAAACGTGAGCGGCATATTAAAACGAAAGGATTCACTACAACATGTTCTATTGGTCATTATAGCATCGAAATCGCATAGACATCTAAACGGAGAGAACCTAGTGTGAAAAACCCTCCTCTTTCCGCTTTCCCAAATTCTAGAAATTGCGTATCGCGTGCCAATTTCACACCAGAGAGCGGGTTTTAATTAATAAATGTGTGGATAAAGGAAACAGTTACTTTTTTATCTAGCTTAATTTAATAAGTTACTGTTAAATATATTATAATTTATGAGATTTTACTTCTTAATTTACTTAAAATTTTATGTACTTCTTTTAGGCTTTACTAACCACGGTTATTTTCTACCATTTTCAAGTCCATCGTTAAAAAATATAAGAGCGCTGGTATCCATAACGCAAGGTCAATCAAATAATGTGTACCAGAGTTCATTTATACTAGATTTTATGTAGAACTTATAATAAATATGACTTTTATTTCTGTGTGTTGAGATAATAAACATATTATAATTAATTTTATTTAATTTTCGAGTCTGTTATCGAACCCACAGCCATCGCGTTAAGCCGCCGTACCACTGCGACAATGCCACTAAATTCGTCTACAATCTTTTTTATTCTGTTACAAAACACTAAACTTAATCTTATCATAGTAATTCAAAAACGTTTACTCACACATTTTGTTGATATCACTTGAAGTATGTGATATCTATATTATATTTTTTATTGCATTTAAACAAAAAAAATAACAAAGTAAAAGCAATAAAGTTTTATAGTTAACAAGGGTGGACTTATCTCTAGAAGAGATCTCTTCCAGTGAATCTGTGGAAGTGGATGAGTTACAATTTGCGGGTAAATACTGTGTGAAAAAAAACAGAAATAAAACTTGAATAACAGTTTATGGCAATAGTGTTGTTAGGCGTGTAAACGTTATCTTAAATCACAACTAATAAATAAAAGAATAGTGAGAAAAAAAGATAATTTTTCAGCTTCACGCTGTTTTCTCCATAACAGTCGGAGAAAAAATAGTGTCAGGACACCACGTTCTCCAAGCGCCGCCTGACACCGAGACATTACGTTTTGAATTATCAATTATTAAGTTATCGCCTCCAATAAGTAAATAAGTCTTTCATGGGTCTAAGTATACGAATATATAATAAGAATCCACCATGTACGTTAGATTTGCAACTCCAGAAGCTTAAAGCCGCTATAAAAACATTATTAATAAGTAAAGCTTATTATATACTCAGCAGAACCGCCTTCCGAGCCGGTGGTAGCTTTATGTTCCTTCGACGATTCAAAAGTGCTTGCAAAAGTCTATTTGAATAAAGGATATTTTGAATTTGAATAGTGGAACTTAATGCCGCGCTTTATCTTAGAGACGTACCAGAGCGGAAAAATGAAAATATAATCATTTCTCCGTGTCGGAATCGAGCCCACAGCTCAAACTGCGCCTCCGTTTATTACATAATTTATGTAAATAATCTGCTAAGTAATGAATTAGATGTAAGATTGAATATTATTATTAAATTTGAACAATTAATAATTCAAAATAATAGATAAGTTTGACTATTTATAAATTAAATGTACCAGAAACTAGTAAAATGTGTATCTACGTATTAAAAATTATTAATGTTTCATTGACAGGATTCTGTGAATTGTAAATGCTTGGTCTATTATATTTGGGACGATCGAGCTACGGGAAGTGTTACAAAGTTATAGTTATATATAATATTATAAAGAGGAGAGATTTGTTTGTTTGTTTGCTTGGATGTAACTCAAAAAATACTAAAACGATTTTGAAAATTCTTTTACCTTCATAAAACTATATTTTCATTGAGTAACAAAGGCTATGTTTATTCCTAGAAAAAAAATTCGTATTATTATCAAGGTGTAAAAAAATTGTCATAAACATTCTGTCATCGCATACGCTGCGAAAACTATTAATGATTAAACAAACAATGTATTAAAATTAATATTGTTTAATAAGAACATATCAATATCTATAAAAAAAGTCTTCCACAGCACATACCTAATTCCGAGAGAAAGCACACAATTTTACTACTAAAATTTTTGAAAAATTAAGAAGTCTATATTCTTTGGAACTTTGTTTAACCCATATAATATTAATCTATGTCCAAATAAATAAGTTTGTTAGAACGGAAATTTAACATAGAATATTTGTGCCTTATTATCTTAAAAGATATCACAAAATAAAAAATATTCAGGAAATAAAATAATTACGCGCGCGGCAGTCATACAGTCCCGCGCTGTGGTGCATTGTAGGTTCAGGGGATTCTTCCTGGTAATTCAAATTAATTTTCATTGTGCCACAATGCTTACAAATAGTATGTCTTCTTGTTTATTTTAACAGAAAGCTATATAGTAAATTTCACTTTTTTCATATAACCTAAAAGCAATCAATACTGATATTTTAATTGTGAAACTGGCTCTGTCTGTCTATGACGTCATCCCGTCCCCAACTGCGTCGCCTAACTGCTAAACCGATTGAGATGAAACTTTCTAAATAGATACTTGAGGGTCTTGGGATGAACATAGCCTACATTTTCCCAGCAATTTCATTGTTTTACGAAAAGGCCTCTGAAAATACGGTAGAAACAGATATAGTTCATGTGGTAATGCCGCGAGCGAGTCGCTAGTTGTATATACTTTGGTAATCTGATTTGGGTTTAAGTATGAAATTAAACTATTTGGACAAAATTCTTAAGTCAACTTAATAGTATATGGGCATTTCTTTGATGTATACAATTTTTTCAGGCCATCGTGGCCAGACGCTGTCCTACTGCGCCAGGGATGGCTCTCTTAATGTTATTAGATACCCAAAGCTAAGCTTTGAACCCACACTCCTAGCGTACCGTATTTACACTCCACTGCGCCACTACGGTGTCATATTAATATTATTTAGATATCAAGAGCTATGAGTACAATACACTTTCATTATAGTCTCGCTGTGACGTCACATCCGGTGACACAATTGATCGGGACTTGGGATCAATCAAGCTCATTACGCATACCGTTTTATTGTAAACATTTCTTTATCTCCATACATACATATTATGTATGTATTTATCCATACTTATAATATAAATGCGAAAGTAAATCTGTCTGTATGTCTATGACGCCATCAGGGCACAACCACAGAACCCATTTTGATGGAAATTTATATAGAATTACTAGAGGGTATTGGGAAGGGCAAGCTTTTGCTAGTTTTTCCAGGAATTTCATTGTTTTACGAAAAGGCAGCAGAAAGGCTGCAGACAATACGAAACAGCTGTGTCATGCCACGAGAGTGCCAACGACTTAGCCTTTATAAATATACACACTTATACTTAAATTTTAAAGATATAAAACATATTGACGAAACTTTGAAAGTAGCGGGACTCAAACCTGCGCCTTTTGTTTACCGTCTAAGCGCTCTGACCGCTAAGCCATGCGTTCTACATCCGTCTACATCGAAATCCTGGTGCGTTCAAATTTTCATACGTTTTATAAAAACTGTTTTTCAGTTACCTAAGTGTGTGAATAACTATAATAATGGTTGTACTTAAAATATTTTCATTTCTTCACTCTGCTGGTAAGACCTGGCGCGGCGCTGAGTCCTAACACATAACACGCAATCGAAACATTGAGCAGAAAAAAGGAAAGCATCGAGAGGAAAGTGGCCGTTCATGTATTATGTAAACAATTTACTAATTGTTTATACCCCCCTCTAGTTAATTAATTTACTTAATTACCTTAAAATATCTTATCTTAAAAATACCTTAATAATTTAATTAAAAATATCTTTTTAGCCTGTTCTGGTTGAGGATGTCTTAATGACTTAAGGAAACCGTTGCCAAGTGTGTTTTAATCAAAATTTACATTATATTGTATTAAATCCAAATAAATAACAAACATTTTTTACATTTTATAGTGTTAATCAAACTCAATTAGGAAATTGAAAAATATATTTTTAGAAAGCGTATTAAAATTTTCTACATCCAGCTGGGTCGAAATACTTATACGCCTATTAATTTTATTTTATTAATGTTGTTAGCATCTCTGTATAGAGATTTTTACAGATTTCTGCTACCCAAAGATTATTCTACGAAAAATCATTTGGCAAGAGTAACGTATAAAAAAAATTATATGTTTTCTAAAAATATATTATGATTTTAAATATCAAAAAATTGTGACAAAATAACTATTCAGACCTCCCAATCCCCCATGTCATCAGTGCTTACGTAATACTTGTACAACACCAAAGCGGAGAAAAGAGTGTCTCGACACTACTTTCTCTCTGAACTACCAGCACCTTTACGTTTATTACCCGATACTATGCGGGTAAAAAAATATAGGTAAATTGTAATGGAAAATAACACAATATACTCTTAACGTATAATTAAATTACAATATACAAACAACTGTTGATCAATGAACAACAATGCACCTTGACCGTTGATACTATGATATGTTTTTTCGTCCGCCTTTTGTAAATTATAGAAAAAAAATATTTTTTGTTTTTATTCACACTATCCCATTCCTAACTTGCTATTTCCTATGCCTTGCGGTTGCCTGGAAGAAATCGCTAGTTTAGCGATAAGGCCGCCTATTGTACACGATACAAGTATTCTTGTACTTTGTATATTCTTTTGTATTTTTTTTTCATTTCGCATGTTTTTATTTATTTAACTTGTAGTCTGTTTTTATTTCTATTAGTGGATGTACAATAAAGAGTTTTTATTATTATTATTAAAAGACCGTCGTGGCACAGTGCGCCAACGTCGGACTATAAACGCTTTGGTTGTGCGTTCGATTCCCACTCGGGGAAAATATTATATTTAAAGTATTATATCATTTCCCTTTTTTGTCTTATCAGATCAAACGCGGTGTGCACTCTGCCACTCAGCACAGCACATAATGTATTGATTTCGCTCAGTAAGTGGCTAATGAAGTGTTTTGACACTACGTTCTCATTGGCTACGCTGCTATCCATATTTATATTATAAATGCGAAAGTAACTCTGTCTGTCTGTGACGTCATCACGGCTAAACCGCTGAGCCAATTGTGATGATATTTTATACATACTTGAGGGTATTGGGATAAACGCTACTTTTCCCCACATTTCTTTTATACATTAGTTTTTCCAGAAATTCGATTGTTTTACGAAAAAGCCGCCTATAATATGAAACAGCTATAGTTTACACGGGCGAAGCCGCGAACGGGCCGCTAGTTAGGAACAAAGTGTGAAGTTACAAAAAAATATTCATTGATTCCTACACAATATTATTTATTCACGCTCTTTTCCACACTACGTCACCAGACACTACTTTGCATAGTGACTGACGAAACTAACCACTACCATCACGGTATCGAACCAACAAGCATCACCTTTAGACTCAGACGATGTCACACTGAGACACGACGGCATTTTCTTTTGTACTTGTCAGTGTAAAGGCATCTAGCATTATAATATGAATCATATATTAATTGATGAAGGACAATGGAAAAAATGTTGCTTACAATAATTCCTCTACATACATATTGTAATATACAGTATGTGTTTTTTTTAGCTTCACATTTTTTCTCACAGCAGTTTAGTCATCACTTTCCCCCCAAAATGGAGACATTGCGTGTTAAGCGGCTGAGCTGAAAGCCGCGCTTTGTTTCACAACAGCGGAACAGGTACAAAAAATAAAAAAGACATCTATACGAGTAGGCACTAAGATAACGAACTTCTAAAGATTTTCTTGTACCTATAATTATTTTATTATTCTTGGCAGAACAGGTCTACGGACTGTGGCAATGACCGCTATCGTAAAAAAAAATACGGTCAACGTACAACATTAGAGGTTGCGTAAACAATTTACATGTTTAATAAGTAATTCACATGAATCCATCCATAGAGGCCATCGTATCGCGGTGTGACCGCGTTTGACTGAATACAAGATGGTTGTGGGTTCGATTCGCATTTGAAGAAACAATTATATTTTAATTATCTTAATTTGCCCCACGGGTGAACAAGATGAAGCGCGGCGACCAATCACCACGCAATGTGGAGAACGGAGTGCCTTGACGCTAAGGCTGCAGTGTAAGTAAATCTGTATGTAAAATATAATATATCAAATTTATCTGTATTAAGATTATCTCACTAAGCAAACATTTCGATATATAATTTGTACACCGACCTAATTCTTTGTCCTCTGGTCTTTTTTCGGCAAGGGTGGACTGGAAGAGATGTGGTGGCCGAGATAAGGCCGCCTTTACACCAAATTTGTAACTTATCTATATTGTTACTTATGTATTTATCTTGGTGTAATAAAGAGTTAAATAAAATAAATAATAAATAAGGCCTCCCTGCCATATGCGAGAGATGCGTTGAAAAGTAAAATAAAAAAACAAACAGTCCTTCCCTAGGGGCGTAGCTACAGTCAAATTTAACATGGGGCCGCGATAGTTACATGTACGGTAAAAGTACAATCTACTTTATCTGGTATTAGTGATGGTATTTTCTAAAGTGGGGCATAAGTATTTTAAGGTTAAGGCAATTGTCCCAGAATGCCCTGAATCACTAATGTAGAATTTAAACATACAAACAAACTCAATCTTATATTCTTTAAGCTATATTTGTTTACTTCACAAAAGAGAAGTAACTTCTTAGCATTCCATCGGGAGCTCAGAATAGTGTCTGGGGCTTGCAATCTTGTGAATTATAGGGGGTCCTTTAAAGAGCCCATTACCGCACGCCTCCGCTATCCGAGTTTCTCTAGAGAATTAACCATATTTAAAAACATCTTAATGCCGCCTTCGTAATACGTGTTAGAAACGATCTGATAATAGTTTTAGACAAACCGAAATCTACTAGTGGATTATAAAAAGAATTCGCTGTTATAGTACTACTCATTTAAAAAAGAAACATATCATCTGAAATATATAAACTTTTTAGAACTACTGGATATAATCCAAGATAAGGAAATGGCTCGTATACAATAGGTTATTGTCCTGAAAACCAAACTGTATATAAATATCATGCGAAATAACAAATCATCTTGGAAAAAGACCAAAGGTAAGATTGAGGCCGTCATGGCGCAGTGGGACAGCGTCTGAATGTAAGCGTGATTGATTGTGGGTTCTTTTCACACTCACAATTAGAGAAAAATAATTCCCATAATGTACTTAAAATATTTTATTTTCTCCGCTCTGACACCTAAGACAAGCGCGACGGAGTGTGTTGATACTAGACTTCTCTCTGACTATCCTGATATGCGGGAAAAATCGTGAAGCTGTAAAAAAAATATGACATGGTCGGCCTAACAATCATATCAGATTAGTCATCATACATATATTGTGGATATTTTTTTTCCAGCTTCGCGCATAGTATGTTAGGCAGGTCTGAATGAATCTAGCGTCAAGACACTGTTCTCCACTTCCGTCCAGTAATCGGGACATTGCGTGCTGAGTGGCAGAACTTAACGCCGCGTTTTGTCTTAAGTACCAGAGCGGAGAAATGAAAACAATTTAAGTATAATAATTTCTCTGAGCGGTAATCGAACCCTCAACCAATCGTGTTTGCAGTCGAATGCTGTATTAGTAACCATATTTAGGTTCAGTCTACAAATAATACTAAAAAGCCAGTCAATTACTTATTCATATTAATAATTTATGAGAATTGCATTGACATAACCTCAAGCGATGCTAAAAGCTAATAAAGACTAATATTTATTCAAATCTACTTCATAGAGGCCATTGTGGGGGGCAGTGTGACAGCATTGGTTGCAGCTTTGATTCCCACTTAGGTGATTATATTAAAAATATTTTCAGTCTCGATTTAGGGCGGTGCAAAGAGAATGGAGTGTCTTGACACTAGGTTGTCTCTGTCTACCCTGCTATGGGTGGATAAGCACAAAGCTAAAAAAAAAAATATTTCCAATTATTTTTGCTTCACGGCAGACTGTCAAATGATACCACACTTTGTTCTCTACTTATTCAATTAAGAGATATAATGCTTCAATTTGTCTAACGAGACTTGAATAAATAAATACTTATTATAAATAATAAATAAATATACCTAAAATATATTTTGAAAATAAGTAAATTTAAACTATTTTAAAATATAATTTTAGTAAAAACTTAAGACTATTTAGTTATAAAGAAAATATTAGTTTATTTATAATATAACTGACTCAATATCGAGATATTTTAAACATTTTTTTTAAAGTGTTATTTGCTATATTCAATGTATAAAAATTTTAACAACAAATATAAGTTGTAATATAAGCATATAAGATTTTAGGAATAGCTGGATGTAGAATGCATGACTTAGCAGTCAGAGAGATTGAACGGTTTTCAAGAGGCGCAGGTTCAAATCACCCTGGGTTAAAATTTTTATATGTTTTCTAAATATGTCTTTATCGTCATATTCTGACAAAAGTATTACAATTTAC
Organism: Podotricha telesiphe; assembly: GCA_038994665.1. NCBI lineage: Eukaryota > Metazoa > Arthropoda > Insecta > Lepidoptera > Nymphalidae > Podotricha > Podotricha telesiphe. The sequence continues at coordinate 876,435 of JAOYRR010000468.1, forward strand.
AAATTACTTCTTTTACAATAAACTATAAATTTATCTTTGAATCATGTATAATAATTTTGTATTATGTAATATATTATTATATATCACCTTATTAAGTAATTAGAAAATTAAATAAACAATTTATATAACATAAATAACAAGTAATATTTAATTATTAAGGCCATTGTGGTGCAGTGTGACAGTGCCTCACTGTATATGCAAAGGGTGTGGGTTTGATATCCACTCGAGGTAATGATTAAATATTTTCATTTCTCCATTCTGCTAGGAGAAATGTCACAATGTCTTAAAATTGGGCAGAAAGTTGAAAACAGAGTATATTGACACTATGTTAACTCTGCTTTCCCATCTATGTGGGATAAAGTGTGAAGCCATATTTAATTGGTAATCATGAAAGTATTTAATTATATATAGAAATAGCTATATATCAATGCATTTTTGTATGAAAATCCACCCATCATAAACAAACAAAGAACATGTGATAGCATCCGAATAAAAGAATAATTATAATACATGATAATTAGCTGTTTTTTATATTTATAATTTATATTATGTTAAACTTTAAATGTTATGTTAAAGTAGAATGTAAAGTTATATCCGTATGTTATATTATATATATTTTTAATACAAAAATTAAATAACAATTATTTAAAAAACAAAATATTTAGTTTCATAATCATGTCAGCATAATAATAAATAGATGTAATATCAATTTAGCGTATGTTATTGGCATCTGCCTTATATTATCACAAAAATAAAAAACACAAGCACTTACCAAAATGTTTATTAAATAACAAAATGGCACAAAATATTAAATTACACGTACATTTCACATTGAAACACGCAAAAATGCTATAAATTTGGTTAATTCAAAAACAAAATACAGTCCATTGTTTTATGAAGTTTCACAATGAATGAATATGGTTGATTGATAGTGAGTCGCTAGTGATGTGCTTTGGACGTTAAATCGATTTTCTTTATTTAGTAATGTGTTGAATCGATGTTAATGATTATTTAATTGTTTTTTGTATTCAAGATACTTTTTTCCCGAGATAATTTAAAATTTATAATGTTTTAGAGATACGTTAACTATTTGTTTATTCAATTAAATTATTCGACTGAAACTTTTCAATTTTTACTCAAACCTATGGATTTGATTCACATTCATATCTTCAACGCATGATGATGATAATAGTTTTTGGCTTACAAATGATTATGTCCAACCGCCATTTCATTGCGTTTATCGTTATAAATGGACATTCAATTTCAGACCTTTTAAATGCTGATAATGTATCCGCGACTTGTTTATTGTCTACAATTGAGAAAAATAATTTTATATATCATGGTGTTTGGGCGTTTTTTCTTAAAAAAATAACTTTATGTATTTGAAAATATTATGAAAATGCTTTGTAAATGGATTTCATCGTTTTTACGAAGACTGCAGGGTTGAATTAGTTGAATTTCTTCCTTATTAATTATTTTAAATATAATCTTAAATTGCAAATTACAATAACTTTTGTATAACACATTCAATGTTAAAAACTAATACCCGTGGAAAAGATATGTTTCCATTTCACTGCTATCATAATCCGACACCTTTACAAAGTCATCGTTTTATCGCACTCGGGCGCCGTTCAGACGAATAGTTATTATATGAAATAAGTGATTCGTCTATGACACCATAGCGTTTTACATACCATAACTATTCATTAATAAACATATTTTTTGATTATTATTATATATTCTTATCACATTACGAACATATGGTCTATTCCTTAGGTTTAAATATTATTTCTTTTTTTTATATGACAAAAAAACTAAAAAAACTTTTTTTGTAATTTGGGAAGCACACTTGGTGTGAGGTAGATGTCGATTTACATTTTTTGATTGTAGATAAATTTTATTTTTTTTAATAAATCACGTGGCATTCAACGTATTCTAGAACCTATTAAATATCGAATCGCAAGAAGTCAAAAAGATCTATTTAAGGTTAAGATTAGATTAAAGGTAATTTACTTAAAATCTTATACAAGGATCGTTAAAATTCGTGGTGTTCGTTAGAGTGAAGTGTCATGATTACATTGGATTTTTTATAGAACTCGTGAGGGTTAGAACCTCGAGTTAAAAAGAGCCACAGTAGTCGTGTTAAAAGGACAGCAGGCTCGAACACTAAATTTGAACCAATGTATCGCAAATTCTCATAAATCAGCTTTATAAGCGGAAAGGCATTATAAATGTCCTCTAAATCGGTCAAATTGCCTTACTCACCAATATTGGTACTTTCACTATGATGTATATTTCCATAACAATGTAACTTTTTAAATCTAATATCGAGATATAATCTTTGAGATTTTTAGAAGTAACTTGGTGACGAAGGACGGACAAATTATTAGGACTAACTTAAGGATAGAAGAAAAGCAACTCCATAAAGGTTCTAAATTAGTATAAAAAATATTTGCACCTTTTTCCAGATATCCGCCTTGATACTCCTCCTGCAATACGATGAGGATTCAAGACAGATGAAGTCCTTGATAGATTCACTGACTAATGTCGACTATCCTAACGGCTGTGCCAATTACGACACACACACACAGTTGAACCCAACTGCGAACTCATTATCACTTAATTACTTCAATTATAATCTTAAAATACAAATTACAAATAATTTTATATAAAAGTAAAGTACTCGATGTTAGAAACAAAACTTCGTGGGAAAAAAATGCCGTTATAACCCGACATTTTAACTAAATCATCGTTTCTCCTTTCTGTCTCGCCTGTCATCCGGACAGTTATTTTATAAAAGAAGGGTTCCACTTTCACACTTTTCGTTCCACTTGATATTGCGCTGCTTAATTGCTTACAAAAAATAAATAAAAATACATTTGTTAATAAAAAAATGTATTTTTATTTATTTTTTGTAAACATTGTCGATTATAATAATAATCGATATATCCACAATACTTAGTTTCTTCACTTCGTAATTAAACATAATTAATAACTTACTTTAATTAAATAATTACTAAGGAATAATCGATTACAAATCACTTCATAAAAAAAATAATTTTACGTAGAGATCGACAGTTGGTTGCTTAAATGCCAAAATTGTCAAATAAGTATTATTTATTAAAGCCAACTCTTTACGCTAGGGCCTAAATATTAAAGTAAAAAAAATATTTCTATTTTTATATGTCTTTATGTCTGTAGTATATTTTTATTTTGTCCATTTCACGCAAAATAAAATTTGTGTTTACCATTGGAAAAGAAATCAAATATATTTATTTAGTTAATGTTTTAATTTACTTATAATTATATACAGCTTAGAAGTAAAGCAAAAAACAAAATGAAAATAAATAATATTTGCGTGATGTTTTATATAGATAATGTTCACGTACCTTCTATATCTAAGCAGTATGGACATGGACAGTCGACATGAGTACCTTCAAAAAGCGCGTCTATTTCCACCTAAAAGACCGGCAACATCCCTGTAGCTCCTCTGGTGTTACACGGGGTCATGGGTGGCGGTAATCACTTTCTATCAGGTGACCCGAACGCTTGTTTACCTTGAATAAAAATAAAAAAAAAAGTATCTGGTGACACCGTTCTCCGAATTGAAAGCAACAAGAGATATTGCATTTTCAAAAATAATAAATAAGAGATATAGCATTTCAAAAATGATTTTCTAAGGGTTTCTATTCTCTATCTGGTCTGATCTATCTGGTCACAAATGAAGAATGGAAAACAAATTAAAAACTTGAACGAATCTCTCTTACATAGCAGAGCTGGCAGAAAGAACTTAGTGTCAAGACACTCCGTTTCCCACTTTCCCTCCCTATTTTAGACATTGCGTGGTAGTGCGGGAAATCAGTTGTACATATTTTAAATAAATACTGTCCATTGAAAGGTTTATTATTTAATCTTGGGATGTAAACAAATCAATTGAAGTTATTTATCTAAATAAGGAAACTTCGATCTATCTGTCTATACTATAACAAAACAGTAAAAACAGAATGTTTATACGCGCACATTTTCGGAACTTCTGGACGGATTTGAATAAAACCTTTTTGTTGTATAGCTTGTAAGCTTAGGCGGGACTTAGGCTATAATTATTTTGAATACTGGAACTTCTGATGAAGAACCGTAGTAATTTAGGTGAACTAAAAGAAATTCCATTTAGAAAAAAATATTCAAAGTGATAAGTTGTATTACCGTGGGAAGGTTATATAAGGTATCATTCCACGGTCCGCACAAAAAAATTGCGGCTGCTAGTATTATAAAAAAACTATCGTAGAACATGTATTTAAGAGTGCCAGGCACAAGCAGAAAAATATTAAGCCTTTCCAATAAGCATGGCAACACAACGCTCTGAAAGCCGCAGGCTAGTTCAAAAGAGTGAGTGGCGCACACCAATATCTACTTTAAACGAAGTGAACTAAACAGCTGCTAGTCATCTGTCATTCTATATAATTACATGAAAAGGGCCATCGTGTCGCAGTGGGGCAGCGTCTGGCTGTAAACATGATTGGTCGCGCGTTCGATTTCCACTCGGGGAAATGGGAATCTATACATATAATAAACATGTAACTGATCGCTGTCTGTACATGCAAGATATACGAGTATTTTAATTTTCTTTTCTGTTGATATATGCATTTGTGCACGCTACATCTCAGAAATGTCTAAACCGATTTCAATTCAGTTTTGACTTTGTATTTTGGTAAATTTCTCTTAACATTTAGTGTTTATTTTATTTTAATCGGTTCATAAATAAAAATGTTACAACAATTTCATTTATAAATTACACACACGTAATCTGCTAGTAAAGTCCTGTCAAAATCGGTCGAGCCGTTCCAGAGATGAGCCGGAACAAACAGGCAGACAGATAAACAGTGTATAAAACATATTTTGGTATATGTACCGTGTATACATACATATGCATGTAGAAGCAGTTTTTTTAACATTACAGACAGACACACCAATTTTATTAATTTATAATAACAAATAGAGAGAGAGAGTAACATAGAGAGAGTTTGTTTATAGATAACTCCGTTTTTTGCTTTGTTTCTTTAGAACCTATTCGAAAAGACTATCTTAGTCTTTTCGATCGATTGTAATATTTGATTCGTTATGTTTTGTCTGTCCTTTTGTCGGTTTGCCTGTTTGTACACTCTAATATCTGAAACTATTAGGCGTATTTTATTGTAACTTTTATTGTTATATACAATGGGCGTTAGATCAGGTATAATTAATTTAGCAGACCAAAATATCTGATATCGAGCTATAATAATCACTTAAAAAGTGGTTTTCCACACACTTACGATTAAAAAAATGTTTAGAAACGTTTTTTAAATTGGCTAGATTCGAACGCGCGTCTATTGTGTATTGACTCAGCGCTCTCGATAATTAAGCTATATATTCTCTTCACGTAACGTCGTTTTAAGTAAGTAGTTTATCTATTTAATGAGGTTAACTTGCCGCAGTGGGACAGCGTCTGACTGCAACCGCGATTGGTTGGGGGTTTGATTCCCACTTGAAAAAATGAATATATCAACAAATAAACGTCTACTAAATTATTTTCAAGTCATTAAGTTTCGCCTCTCAACACGCAATGTCTAGATTTCGGACGGAAAGTGGAGAACCGAGTTTCTTGACGTAAGGTTCTCTCTGACTAATCTTGAACGAAGTAAAAAGAGTGATCCTGAAAAAAAAGGGAGTAAAAATTTGAACCTACAACCGTTGCATACATAATAATTATGTCATAATACCGTCTTAAGTAACTATTTTCAAACTTCTATTGCATTGCTGATAAACATTCATCCTATTTATAAAACAAAAAATCTAATTACAAAATGAAGTTCTACAAATCGGTTGTATTCCTATGTACACTCCACCTAAGTACTGAAATAGATGAACTCTACTTTAAAGATTTACGAAGAGAATTCTTAGAACGGAGAGAGGAGAGACGCAAACAGGATATACGTTTGAAATTACTGGATCAAATGACAAACTATACAACTATAACGCTTGACGGTATTTCATATATATCAGAAAATAAAATGAAAAATAATATTGAAGAGGCTTTTAAACAAATAATGATTATGAAAGATGCAAAATATGTTTATAAGAGAGACTTCTTTTGGAGAACGTGGAGAGATGTAGAGATGGGTGGAAAAAGAGAAATTGTTCACTACAAGTGTTCTAATGTGGTTAAAGATAATTGTACACGATGTGATGGTGGTTTTTGGGTGATGATTTTTTTGTTTTACGCATCTAGTGTCAACTCACTCCTCAATTGAAGTTATCAAGGGATTACATTTCAAAGTAATTTATTGAAATGTAATCCCTTGATAACTTCAATTGTGAATTGAGCCCACAACCATCGCGTGTATCGTAAGACACTGTCCCACTGCGACACCATGGTGTCAAAAAATAAGTAGGTAACAATTTCCTTAATATTTTACAATAAAGTGAAATAAATAATAAATTTAATGTATTTTCTTTGTATATGTGTATTTATGTCTAATGTTTAATTTATTAGAAGGCCATCGTGCCGTAGTGGAACAGCGTCGGACTGTAAACATAGTTGGCTGTGGGTTCGATCCCCACTCGAAGGAATGATCATAATTTAATTATTTTCATATCTCTGCTGTGGTGAACAACACAAAGCGCGGCGTTGAGGTCCACCACTCAACGATTATATAAAAATGTTGGCATCACTAGCACACACACTGTCTGACTGACTAACCCAGCTATCTGTGAATAAGCGCGACTTTATGGATTAGTGTATATGTGTGGGTTTAAAATTAATATTACTTATTTGTTCCATATATTTTCTTACATAATTATAATATAATACACAAACATAACATTAAATATATCAAATTCATATATTTAAGTATTATAAATATTTGTTACTAGCTATGCGTTACGCATCAACTACTAGTATGGTTAAGAAAAAGTTTCATATTACGACCCTTTTCAAAAGTTAAGTAATTAAAAGTAATTTTACAGGTTATCGAAGAAAAACCACCACAATGTCCTTATGAAATGTTTTCAATGAATTCTGTGAACGATATTTGTGTATTTCAACACAATTCAACATTTAGTGCCTGTTCTCTCCATATTGCGAGGAGAGATTTAAAAATCTCGTGTAGTAATTACATAGAAACGTTATTGAAGATAACAAAAAGATGGAAAGTTAAAGGAAAAAATACAGCTATTATTTGCCAAGGACGTGACTTTTGTGAGATCACTACGTTATATGTAGTAAGTGTTTTCTTTTTTAATTTTTATACCAATTGTATTGGGGTGAATTGAAGATGTTAATGATTTCGATATGCACTCGAGAAATTAATGATGATGAACATTTGTTATTATTATTACTATTTAACTCTTTATTACACCAAGATAAATATATAAGTAACAATAGACAATAGTTACAATTTCGGTGTAAAGGCGGCCTTATCACCACACGTGATCTCTTCCAGGCAACTCTAACCGAGAAAACACCAGCAGACAAAAATTAGATCGGTGTACAAATGATTTATAAAAAAGTTTGCTTAGTGAAATAAACTTACTTAAAATTTACATATTATATATTACATACAAATTTACATATATATCAATACAAATATAAATATTCATAACTAGCGACCCGCACGCGGGTTCGCCTGCGTAAGCTACATGACTAAACTATTTTGTTATTTTGCCCCACCCCTCCCCTACGTTTTCACTTAAATCACAAACTTTGCTTAAATTTAGAATTTAAATGGTTATAACATTTTTGTTTATAAACCAATTAAAATGAAATGAACAATAAATATTAAGTGAAGTGTACCACAATACAATAGTAAAAACTGCATTTAAATCGGTTACGCCGTTACTGAGATTAGCTTGCACAAAGAAATAGAAAAGACAAAAATAAATCATTGTTTTGGGTTCTATTATACTAACAAATGCCTAATCCATAATCCCTAATAATATAATTTTTCATTTATCTTCCATGTACAGACAGCAAATATTAAATAAACTTACATAAACGATGATTACGGAACGACAGAAATTGAATTGTTTTCATTTCTGGTAAGACAACATAATTCAAATCACAATGTATATATAAATGTATATATATAAACATATAAATGGGTCGGAATGTCGAGACACTAGGATCTCTCTACCTCCCCGGCTATGCGTAGCGTAGTGTTTTTCCGCTCACAAGTCTTAACTCATCCCTGTAGAATATACTTTTTTCAGATACTTCCAGATTCCATTGTATTTCGAATAATAAATTCGACATATCACATAGTTTACTCAAAAATAATGAAAAATGCCAACAAAAACTACATTTGTGCAAATAATTGTGGAAAATTTGATCCGATCACAAAAAAGGTTGTTGACAACGACGAGCCGTTAAGTTTAAATCTATTAAACAACAAAAAGAAAAAACGAGAAGAAATGTACGAAAATAACAAATTTCTACCTAACGGCCTTCATTATATGGAAATTGGGGATCAAATTGGTGCAGATAATCAAAATTATATAAATTTATTATTGAATTCATCAAGAAACGCGCCGAGTTGCAGTAAAATACGTACAAAATACACTAAGGATGACAATTTAAGTTTGGGGTAAATAATTAATAAAAATATTGTTGTTGTGGTCTTTATTTGTATTGTGTTTACGTCTTATTCTTTAATTTTAAACTATATTATTTAAAAAAAAAAACATTTAAAAATGCCCACTGTTGAAATAAAAGCCTCCTAAAAAACTCGCTCCTTCTGTAGTGCAAATTTTCAGGCAAATCGGACGACAAGAAATAGTTTAAAATAACGTTACAACATTGTATTACATTGATAAATAGATACATGTAAAGTTAAAAGGTGTTAAAAAAATAAAACAAATTTAAAAATAAAAAATATGTTCTTTGTTTCTGTAAATTTAGTTTAAGTATACATTTTATTATACTACAAGGCACTTACAATTTAAAAAAAAATACATAATTTAACATTTACATTACACAATAAGCTCTAAACAAAATCAACTCGTGCAAAAAAAGAAAAAAAAACGTTAAATTGATAATATCAGTCTATATATATCTCAAACTTCACGCATACAAAAGGCACTACTGTCAAGACACAAGACTCTGTTCCTCAGATTCATTAATCGATATGTATGTATAATCATTCCCCGGAAAGTGTATCGAACCCACAACCATCGTCTACAAACAGACGATGTCCCACTACGATATGATTTTTTTTAGCTTTTGTCCTGCTATAGCAGGAAATCGAGACATTGCGTGTCGACCGATGGAACTTAATACCGCATGTAGGTACCAAAATTATAAAAATTTACATTAAGGTGGTGAAGGTTCTTGTCTCTGAAGCCGTAACTGAAGATTGTAACTCAGATGTTCAAGATTATTGTAATTTTTTTACGTCAATATATTAAATGTACACAGATTACTATAATAACTTAGATTTAATATAATTCCCTCCAATATACCCCCTCGACATATACATATTAAATTAAATAATATCCGAGCTGGTTAAGATGAAATAACAATAATTTTCCATTTCTACATAATTATATTTATGTGCAACATAAAGATTTATAATGGAAGACGTACACATAACTTCAATATTATGTAAAATTGAATGGTGACCTTATTTAAGATTTACTAACTAACCTGGCGGTAAAAGGCAAGGTCATCCTGTCCAGTCCAGTCACGCCAGTGGGAGTGTCCAACTGTAAACGCGTGCTTGGGGGTTGTTGTTGATTGTATTTCAAGTAACTTCATTCCACCACTCTACTAAAAGAAATTGCTTCAAAATAGAATTCACGGCAATATTTATAATAATTCAGGCAGAAAGTGGAGAAAGGAGTGTCTTGAAACTAAGTTCTCTCTAACTATCTACAATGCAGTAAGGGTAAGCGTGAAACTGATAAAGCCTACTCACGAGGATCCTATGGATTTCGATACGAACGTTTTTAATTAGCTCCATTTAAATTTGAGGCTGTGGTATTAATCTATTAAATTAAATTCTTTTTACTTTCTTCATGTTCCTTCGGAAATTGAGACATTGTGTTTAGTGGCGGGAACTCAGCGCCGCATTTTTGTGTTATCAGCGCGCGGAGAAATTAGTGAGTGGGAATCGAACTCACACTCAACGACTACAGCCAGACACTGCCTTACTGCGCCAAGATGGCCTTGGGTGGATGGATAGTGGAGAACAGAGTGTCTTGACACTAGGTTCTTACCTACTACGCGGGGAAACGATGTAACAATTTTTTTTTATTTTTTGTTTTCTAAGATATTTAGAGAAACTATATGCTTAAACATATTATAATAAACATCAAAATATTCTTAATTCAAATAAGAAATATAAAAAGCATATATTTCGTAACATTAATCAACATAAAAATGTCAGTAATGTCAGTCCCACAAGCTACCACCAGCTCGGAACGCAGTTCTGCTAAAAAGAGCCAGGAAGAAACCAAACAGTCACTGTTTTTCTTTGATATGGAATAGACTTCTATAGTAAAAGTCATTTCAATAAATAAATATTTACATAATTTCATCTATACTCCATACAAATAAATTAAATTGGAGTCTGTTAAATAAATTAAAATAAACATTTTTTGTCTGTCTGTCTGTTTGTTCCGGCTAATGTCTGAAACAGCTGGACCAATTTTGACGGGGCTTACACTGGCAGTTAGTTGATGTAATAAGAAGTAACTTAGGCTAGGCTTTTATTTTAGACCACTACACGGACGAAGTCGCGGCACAGTTAGTTGTATATATTTTTTTTGTTTCATCCATCTCCAGCATCCATTCCGCATACATACAATACAGATAATGTAGTGTTAAAATACTACAGTCTTTACTTTACACTTAATTTCGTCACATAGCAAGTTGAATATAACTTTTTAATAAATAAATACTCTATTAATCTAACAAAGACAAGTCATTTAAATATCAACCAAACAGTTGTTTGGCTGTCTTAGTAATATTGTAAATGTCTTACTTGATAGTGCCATATTTGTCATAAATATATACGGCTTAAATAAACATATTATACTATTTATATATATTAACAAACTTATGTGGAAGCACACGATTTAAAATTAAAAAAACATATATTTTCTTTTTATAATATTGTTCTTTTTGAAGTGAAACTTCTTTAGAATCATTGTGATTTTAATGTTAATATAACAACAATACAACAACAGACATATGGGAAACATTTAAGGAACTCCTGAAGGAAGGAAGATGAAGGTTAGTTTTAAGTGCATATAAATATTTTATTAAAGTTATAGTATTATCACTTGGCAAATTACTTGTATTTTAGGGTCTTAATAGTAGCTGCAATGTTTTTATTAAAATTTTAAAGATATTTTGAAAATTCTGCATTGCAGTTCTCTTGTGTTACAGTCCTTGGGGCATGTTGTATAAAAATCAACATTGCTTCCCCTGCAATACTACAAAAAAAAAACAAGTATTTAAAAAGTTGGTAATAAAATAATAGTAATATAAAATCTTCTCTACGTAATATATGTATGAAGGTCTTATTACGTAATATATGTATGAAGTTAAAACATAATTATTTATAATAAAGTTATACAGTTTTTATTTAACAGGGACACAAAAGGAGTACTTTAAAATTTGATTGTCCCTATGTCTGTAGAATGTAGTGTGAGAAAGAGTGAGATAGTGTTTTCTGTTACTCATAGGTTAATATATGTAGAACAAAGTATAATATCATAAAATAGCCATTTTGTAATAAATATAGATCAAAGTAGAAGTTTCACTTCTATTGTGTGTGAACCCCACAAAATATAACATTTATTTTTTACTCTTCTTTATCCTTTGCAAACCACATTTGTGGTCAAAAATCTGATAATGTCGTTTAAATGTTTTGCCACACTTATCACATGAAAAATTTCTAACATTCATATGTCGTTCTCTGATGTGACATTTAAGACTTTTCTTCACCATTTCTTTTTTACAATAATCACAAATTGCTTTAGAATACTGGTCCGTATAAGGCATAGTATACGAAGAACTTTCCTTTTTAATCTCCAATTTAAATTCATATACATCTTCATCTTCTATCTTTGGGCATTTTTTTATTGTAATAACATTATTATTGACTTTAGTAATTTCGACACAAGCGTTGGCATGCACCGCTTTCTCGATCCATCTTTCGTTGACAAGTTTATTAAAATGTGAAGGTACACTGTTTACTTCTGTATTAAAGTGAATTTTACGTATATGTTTATCTAAAATTCGTTTTTCACAAAATGATATACCACAGGCCTTACACGGGAACTTTACTTTAGATTTTATAGGCTCGTCGTGCACATTTTTTAAATGAGCAATTAAGTTATACTTGTTAAGAAAGCCACGTTCGCAATAGTCGCAAATGTAACGTTTTTTTTTTAGCTGGCCAGTGTGACCTTTCACATGCCTCGTATATACATCGCTTCTAAAGTATTCTTTAGAGCAAAACTCACATTTAAACCTTGCTTCCACAGCAGCGTGTCTGAATAAATGGGCTTTAAACTTGTATGGGCCACCGAGCACAGTTTTGTTGCAATGTTTACAATAATGTTTTTTCTTTGCCATAGCTGCTTTCTTCGTCATTTTGGCACAGTGTAAGAATGTAAATGAATATTTGTGATTTAAATTAAATAATAAACATTAATATAACATAAAATAAGGCACACACAACAATAATATAATTATGCTAAATAAAAATATACAAGAAAATAAAAATAAAACAATGTCGATGACAGCTGTCACCACTCTAACAATACAGATATAAAATTTTAGTTATTGAAGACGTCGATAAGATTAAATATTAATTAAAACATCAAAATAAACCCAAAATTTCTTATAAAAAAATAACATTCTTAATAAATAAATAAATAAGTAAATGTTCAAAATATTGCCAACAGCATGACAACAGGCACGACAGCCTTAAAAAAGAACGGTTGATTTGTCGTATATCTATATTAATATGATTTACGGCCTAAAGATTCTAAGGCGTAGCTTGCCTAATGTTGCAATGGGTTTCGTATAGACCCTGTCTGAGAAAACCCTAATAGAAAAAGTCCAAGGGGGTACGTTGGGTGCCCAGGTACATGGGAGACTGGGGCGTTCCCGTGACTGAGAGAGCTAGTAGCGGTCGAGGAGGGGCTACGTCAGGATTAAGGTGTATAAGGATGGCCTACATCTGCCAGTCCGAAGTCTCACAGTCTCAAAAATTGCAATACTGAACGCTTGTGCTATTACGGATCTGTTTGCTAACACAGACCGTTCGCTCTCATACTCAATGCGAATGGGTCGACCAACTGATCCGAGTTTCTTTACAACTAAAGAGTGATAGCGTTGTACCGCATCGTTGTAAATAAAAATCACTACGTGAAATTGATACTTCAATTAATTTTGACAATTATAAATATTAAAATTGCATTTAATAAAATAATCATGATATAATACTTACTATTAGTATTATATTATAAATAACTTGATATTATAAATACTAGGTTTGTAATTCGGACGTTTCATTTATTTATATAATTACTGCAGGTTATCTAAACTTCCGGGCCTAAGGAATATATAATGAAAAAAAAACAGATCCACAAAAATGTATTATTCATATTAATAGAAAAATATTCCATTTCAAAAACCAATGACACAAAACTATTGATCTTTTTTTGTTAACAGTTAATAAAATCCCTTTTTTATGTAAATGTCTCTGCTATTTGGTTTTCAGTTTCCTCTTCATAATTAATTGTCTATGATTTGATTCCATTTCAGAATTATTTTATAGTCTTTTATTATACTGGTTAGGTAATATTTACAAAAATATTTCAAATTTAAATTAACTCTTAAATTGTATGTTGTTATATTATACTGTATGTACTGAAATAAATATAATGAATGTTTCTAAATCGTTAATGATATGATTTAAAGTGTAGTTCGAATGTAATTCGAAAAAAATAACTTTAAATTTAGAAAAATTTAACGTACATAAAGTTTGTTTTATGAATTAAACTAGTATTATTAATATACAAAAATATCAAAAGATATAAGTTTTTACACATAAAAATAATTAGATTTATCAGTTCAGTTCAGTCTTTTTTTATGGCGCTTCGAACGTGCCACTAGAGCAAGTCACTTCGCTAATCACTTACTGTGACAACGTTCTAACTAGCACATTACGGCAACATTACGAGCTGTCGTTGCAGCTAAAATGTTGCCGTTTAATAAATATTTTTTTAATTTAAAGAAGGTACTTTTTGAGCGTTAAGAATAAATAAAGTTAAATTATATAAATAAATGTAAAGACCAACATGTTTAATTGAAGATTTAATGAAATATATAAAAGAAGAATTCAATTCAATTCAAATTAAAGTATGAAATCAGTGTAAATAAAACTTGCAATATCGAATCGTGGAGTGAAGGACGCTTATATGCTATTTGGGGCATTTCGAAACGTAGTTTAATAAAGAAAGCCTAATTAACAGGTAAAATAACATTTATTTATTATTATATAAATATTAAAACGGTACGACTCCTTAACTCATTGTTAAAATGATGTAAACGTTTATTGTAATGTACTTATGGTTAATATTTATCAAGGTATTTGATTAAAGCTATCAGTTCTAACAATTTGATATAATGTTTTCAAAGAATTCTATATAAAAATATTAAGATTTCACCTTTTGTCCGAGGATAATACGAAATAATTATAAATTATATTTTTAATATGTAATTCACACATTTATACACATATATATCATAATTTATTGTAATATATCAAAATTACTTTAAATAAATCATAATTTTAATATAATTAGGCTGTTATTTCATAAGTAAATATAATAATTTCATTGCTAAATATAAATTCTAGTATGTTTTTGTAACTATTGTATAATAACAATTGTTAACTTAAAGCTTATTTATATGAATGTAAAATTGCAAATGTACAATAATAATTGTGTTATTACTTTCAGAAATCTCAAAATGTCATTGAAAATCACTAAACTGGAGAAGAAAAAGCCAAGAGCTATGCCCATAGAAACAATTGTCACACGATTCAAATCAAAGCAAAAATTATTAGAAAAAGAACAACAAAATGTGACAAATAATGTAAAAAAACAGAACCCAATCAAAAAACCAGTTTTAAATCCAAGAAAAAGTATAAAACAACTTAAAAAGATTGATGTAGCTGAAAAGAATGAGATCTATCCAAATAAAGTTAGGAGAAAAATTGTAAATAAAAAAATTGTGCTTGTACCGAAGCATAGTTATAAAGTTATTGGTAGAATCAAAGGCTGTAATAAGAGGAAGCTGAAAGTACCTCAAAAAGGTAATTAATATATAAATGTTTTTCAAGGATTTATACTAATTGTCTTGTCTCTGACCACACCTTGCTTCTTCCCACCCAAAATACTCATCACACTAAACTACTTTTGTTAAGGCACATTTTCCTTATATGTTATACTGGTCTATTATGGTTCTACATCAGGTGTTCCACTCTTTGAAATCAATTATACCCTTATATCCTACCTAAGCTTAAAAGATATATAATAAAAACAAAATCCTTCAAATCTGTCCATTAGTTCCGAAGATATGTGAGTACAAACATTCTGTTTTTATATTATATATAGGTTATAATATAGGAGCATGGAAGGGCTCCTATTAATCGTAATAAGACTGACAATTCTGACATTTGTATGTTAATGCATAGTTCAAAAGTAAACATATCTAGGAAAGCAGTCCAATTAATGCTTTTGAATATATTATCAGTTTTAAATTACTAATGTATATTTTCTTTGGATCTTATAGCATAAGTTTTTCTATTTTAGAACAGCTATGTAACGAAGAAAAAACCTGCAGTAAATATAAAAAAAAATATATGGATTTTTTTTAATATTTAACTATTTTGAATACTTTAATACGACACGTAAACGTGAGTTGTTGGGGGTTCGATTCCCACTCAAGGGAATGACAATAATTTAATTATTTTTATTTCCGCACTCTGGTGAACAAGACAAAATGTGGTGTTGATATCCACCACTTAACATGCAATGTCTTAAATTCTAGCGGTGAAAATGGATAAAAGAGTGACTAGACCTAGACACTAGGTTCTCTCTGACTGACTGACCCTGCTATCGTGTATTTTGTGGTATATTATACAAGTTTTTAATTATATTTTTTTATTGTTCTTGTAACTGCTATCAGTCTATAACTATTATCAGTTAGGCTGGATTTATTATGATTGTTCTGGGCTTTTGAGGCAATTGTCACAACTTAACAGACAGTATTTAGCCGCACACAAAGTATGTATTATAAAGTAATTAATTTTCTTAAATAAAAATAAATGAATTCCAAAATCAAAAAGTTCCAAAAACATTCAAAATGTTGCAAAACCAGTTATTTATTTTTAAAAAGTTATCATTAATCCATACTAATTATATTAATGCAATAGTCAGTCTGTCTGTGACGTCATCATGGCCAAACCGTTGAACTAATTGTGATTATATTTTCTATAGAGATACTTGAGGGATAAACATAGGCTACTTTTTCTCGCTTTTTCCCGCTTAGCAGAGAGATACTTGTGTCAAGACACTCCGTTCTCCTCTTTCAGTTCAAATTCGAGACATTGCGTGATTTCTATTACCAGAACGGAGAAATAATAGTAACTAAAACACATACAAACTTCCCTACGAGTGGGAATCGAACCCACAAGCAATCGTGTCTACAGTCAGACGCTGTCGCGAAGCCGGAGCCGCGACGAGTCGCTAGTTTATACAATATACTACAAACTTATGCAACAGATATATAATCATAAAAAAATAAATATCACACTTTTATCAGCTTCACCTTCGCATCACTATTTGGAATACATTTCTTTTTTCTTTAACTTCACGATTTTCCCCGCATCGTAGGATAGTTTAGTAAAATAAGTTAAATATAATCTATCCCCTGAATGGGAATCGAGCCTACAACCAATTGCTTCTTAAGTCAGATGCTGTCCCACTGCGAAATGTTAACATATGAGCCTGATATCGTTGTCCGGAAACAGGACACACGATCAGGTACGCGAGGGAATAATTTAAAACATGTTTCATTTTTAAACCTTTCAGAAATCTCCTTCCTTCGGCAAACGCTCACCTCAAATTCATCCAACGAATTACACAACAAACAGACAGACATATCTATAATAGATATGGTGAAAATGATAGAAGATAGCAGAAGTTTGGATGACGAAGACCTATTAGAAATTTTAACTTGTCCAAGTCCAGTCTGGTGGGAAGATCCTCCAGATGGATATATTGAAGGTATTTACTTCACGTTTTTCACGCATAGCAAAGTAAGCAGAGAGAACTTAGTGTAAAGCCACTTCGTTCTTCACTTTCCGCCTGAATTCGAGACATTGAAATGTAGAAGGTATTTTATAGATTTTATTTTATTTTATTTTATTATTATTGTCATTATTTTTATCATTATCATTACCATCTTCATTAATGATTTTTTTGTTTAACTTATGATTGCTTTGGAGATGGCTTTTATATTTTTTTCTACTTTAATATACCTTATTCCAATATCCTAATTTAGTGATAGTTATTCTATTTCTGTAAAGTAAACAAACATTACAATATTTTAACAGCCTTACGTTTTTCTCAAACTTTTCTCGCATACCCTGCTACACTAGTGTCAAGATACTCTGTTCTTCTAAAATTTCGTGTTAATTGGCGAAACTCAACGCTGCGATTGTTGTTACCAGAGCGGAGAAATGAAAATAATTTTATCGATTCACAACCAATCGCGTTTACAGTCAGACACTATCACACTGCTCCACGATTACCTCTACTAAATACTATAATATTTACTAAATACAATTTTTTTTTTCAGAAGCAATATTCTCTAAAGCCCAACCAAAATTTGAACAAAAAAGTGTCAAAACTCAACTTCTAGAAGAACAAAAGAGAGAAGAACAGAAGAAAATAGGAAAAAAGGCTGAAGAAGATATGACTATCCAAAAGTTTGAAATTAAAGTACATTCTATGGAAATCAATGTTGAAAATCGTGATACGACGTTTATGAAGAAACGGTCTAAATTAGAAATATTGTTAGGTAATATTTTAAATAGCAAAGAAAGTAAAGAAGTTAAAACTTCTAGAAGTAAAAACTTCGTAGATTCTGAAACGTTGGAAACAAATCCTGCTATTACAAAACCAAATTCGGTCGAACCGTCAACTAAATTGAAGAAATATATACAAAAATCACATAATAAAAAGCGTAAATTAAAATCGAATCTGATAAACAAAAAGAAATTGAAAAGAAAGAATTTAAAAAGCAATAAAAAATCTAACTTAGTTCAAAAAAGTAAAAAAAAACGGAAGTCAGACTGTTTCAAGCTATCGGACATAGAAGATGATATTTTGGAGCATTTGGAAAATATGGAAATACCTATAGAAGATAATACAATGAAATTAAATTTAAAAAAAGAAGATGAAATAGAAGGGAAGGATGAGAAAGAAGTAAAAACAGAAGAAAGAAAAGAAGATGAAATAGAACAGGACGAAAAAGAAGATGAAATAGAAGAGAAAGAACAAAGAGAAGTAAAAAAAGAAGATGAAATAGAAGAGAAAGAACAAAGAGAAGTAAAAAAAGAGGAAACAGATAGAAGACTTTCAACAGAATCTAATAAAAGCGACAGAAATTTGTCCGACGATGCGGAATATCTTGACATGAGCGTCTTTGATGAAGTTCTAGAAAACAAAACGGTGGATTTCAACGAAGTTGAATTCAATGAAGTTTCAAATTCAAATGAAAATACAGAATATGTGACAGTTTACAAAATAATCAATAATGAAATAAATAATGATATTAATGAATTGAAAATTATATTACCCATTGAGCAAAGGAATGACAAATTAAAAGAAAATAGCGGCAAAATTAATGATTACTACAAGCAGTGTAAGAAAATTAAATTACACAAAGCTGAAAGTTTACCTAAAGTTAGTAAAAAATCTATTTTGATATCAGAGAGTGAGTTGGTGAGATATTGCCTTCTCTGTTCCTCAATTTTTGATAAAGAAACCTGTGATTATTGTGAAAAAAAAAATTTGAAAAGGAAAAATATAGTGTATGTTTGTGATTTTTGTGGCTTCAAAGTAAATAATAAACATGATTTGGTTGAACATTTGGTCATACATAAGTGATATACAATATATACATACCAAATTACAGGTTTCTTAGCCAGTACTTTAATCATTGTCTGTCAGTCAGTATATATCTATATATATATTACTTCCTTCCTTCCTTCCTTGGGAGGGTGGAGGGGAGGACTAAAAGATTTCCCTAAATTCCCACAGGAATTGGAACTCATCTCACTCAAGTAAGACCGACCTAGAGACCTAGGCATGGACTACTCAACTTTAAATTAGACTAGTTTAGATTAGAGACATTGTATGTAAAGTGGTGGACACAACATGATTTAAATATAATCATTGGATGAATGTTCTTTCTTTATATGAAAGTTTAATTTATTTTGAACAAAAGTTTGCTCTAATGAAGTTAGTTAAAATTAAAAAATGAATACTGTTTAGTTTTAATTTTTTAATTCATTTGTACAAGGCTACATGATTTAAAGGCACGAGTGAGTATATTTATGTATCTTGTTATACTTTTGTATAACAAATAGTATGAGTATTTATGAGTTAATATATGAGTTCGTTTTATTACATTATTGACTTTTGTAAGATGTGTGTTTGAAATAATTTTAGTACTTTTGTAAATTATAATAATAATTATGTATTACGCATCAAAAGGACATTTTTTTTAAAGTTATGTATTGTACATTAAATTATATGAAAATATACATGTCTTTGTTTGTTTCAAAATTACATTGAAATAGCTGAACAGATTTTGATGACTTTTTTATTAATAATTTATATTGAGCTCATCGTGTAGCAGTGACAGCGTCTGACTGTAAACGTGATGTTAGTGGGTTCGATACACTTTCGGGGGAATGATTATATTTAAAATATTTTCATTTCGCTACTGTAGTAAGAAAGTTTTTTCAAGATAGTTAATTTCCTTAAAAATCTAGCATGGAAGTCAGAACCTGTCTTAATAATCAAATTCATTAACTATAGAGATGCTAACAACAAAAATAAGTTGTGATAAGCTTATATGAATTTCGACGCAGCTGGATGTAGAATGCATGGCTTAGCGGTTAAAACGCTTGGACGGTGAATAAGAGGCGCGGGTTCGAACAAATCCATCCATCCAGCTGCGTACAAACTCATACGTTTTCTAAAAATATTTTGTTATCCTAAATGTGATTCACACTCTTTCACTTTCTTCACATCACACTTTAAAAACGCTAATAACTTACAAAGACATAACTAATAATGTATATGTAATGTAATGTAATACTAAAAATAAAACCTTATGTAAATATTTTGGTTTTTTTTTTCAAAGAAAATAATCGTTAATATGAAAATTCTTAGTATGAAATAAACAAGTGTTTTATTTTTCTCTTCTTTGCATGTAAGATTTGGATTGTTAATTAAGTAAAAATAAGTAACGGTACTCAAATCTTATTTAGGTAGGTATATGAAAACAAAACACTAACTGAATTCACTTGAGAGATAGATTATATTTAAATAACTATCAGGTTGAGTTACACCATTCATAATACGGACGCCTTTGACGTACTTTCTTGACTAGCTAGCTAGCGTCAAGACCTAGCACCTCGTTGCTTTCAATACATGTTTTTTCTGTGAATTAATATACTAATGTAAATAAAATCTTTTTTTAAAAACTCCATTACGGACGTATACAGCCAGATGATGTCTCCTTGCGACACAATGGCCTTATAGAGGTATCAAAAATACACATTTATGTTAATATAGAAAAGGCAAAAATTCTGCCGTAAGTAGTGTTATGACTCTCCGTCTATTTTAGATACATATATTCAAGGGATTTATAAAATATCTATGTATGAAATTTTTTTATTGGTAAGTCGGTTCTGGATTCGATTCCCACACAAAGCAATGTTTATTTATATTCAAAATAGTTTTATCTCCACTCTGACAAAGTGCGGCGTTGAGTTTCGCCAATCAACACGCAATGTCTCACTAGGACTACGCTGATATTCGGGAAAAAGGTATAACTGAAAAATTAAATAAATATATATACTTATAAAGTTTATTTATAAAATCTGGTGCGACACTGCTTATTATACAATATGTTAATTTGACGACTGTCTGTGTCGCTGAGCTTCGTTACGCGTCCCATTGTCATAGTGCGTTGCCATAGATGATCCTAAAAAAAAAGAATATAACACGCAATGTTTCGAATTTAGGCGTAAAGTTGAGAACGGAGTGTCTTGACACTACGTTCTCTCTGACTACCCAGATCTGCGGGTAAATACAGCAGAAAGAGGGTATTTAGTGTTGAGATATGCTCTCCTAGAGATAACGTGGTGGATCTCAATGCCGCGTTTTCCCGCGTCTTACTAGAGCGGGGAAATTTAAATAATTTAAATAATGTGTTAGCATAAGTTATTTATAGCTAGATTATATATGAATATAAAGAGAACGTCATTTGACAGAACTAAGTAGTACTAATAAACACCACGAGATGTCGTTGTACTTTAGTGGCGTCAATTGATTTTAATACGTTCGATAATCGATAAATGGGGGTGCTGGATCTCTTCCGGTTAAACCCGAAAAGAAGATGATATATAAGCTATAAGTACGTGTATGCAATAAAAGTGTAATATTGGATTGAAGTGTGAATAAAATAATTATAAAAGATGGAGACTTTGTATGATTTGGTGGTCTACGTCACATTTATTTTTAACATTTTTTAACAGTTATTCACACACTTAGTAAATTGAAAAACATATATTTAGGAAATTTATAATTTTTTACAACTTATTAAAATAATTTTTTAACTATATATATGAAGACATTCATGTAGCTGAGACTGTGTCCCTGTAAATCCGATAGTTGTGAGTTCGATCCATTCGAGGTTATGATTATATTTGAATTTCTCTCATTTTCCTGCTCTAAAATTCAGCATTGAGTTCCGCCAATCAAAACAATGTCTCTAGTTCGGACAGAAATTGGACTGCAGTGTCTCTAGACTACCCTGCTATGCAATAAGTGTGAAGCTGAAAGAAGAAATAATAACAGTGCTGTTGAAAATAATACTAAGCTTGTGAAAAAGATATAAAAAAGAATCCTGAACTTACCTTAAGATAAACAAAATCATTAATTTTACCTAAAATCCCAAAGAAAATATGAATATTACCTGTATAGGTTGCACAGTAGATGCTCCTAGTTCACAAAAACTACACATATAATTAGAAGGTGCGTGTGTGATACTGTGGAAATCGTATGGAAATTGTACAAGCCATGCAGCTTCCGGCGCTTTTTCCAAATACTGCTCTTTACCTGAAAATAATTCACAATGTTCTTTTTAATTCTAAAGCCCTTTAAAATGAAGCAAATAAATTTATATATATAATAAAAAAGTAAAATCGCTAGACAGCGATTTATGTCATGTACATGCCATGTACAGACGTACATGGAAGGTATATGAAAAAAAAATATTATTAGGGGAATTCATCAATATAATAGAACCTAAAACGATTATTTGTCAAATTTGATTAAAATCGTTACAATTTTGAAAAGTTTCTTGTTCATTTGCAATAAAGTGCATTTTTTGGGTTAGGTCAATTTCATTCTGGGGTCCCGATATGTACATATATAAATTAATCGAATACTATATTATGTTTTAAGTTTGATTAGACAGAGTGTTTGTTGCATTAAATTTCGCTCTCAGTAAAACGAGCAAATGGGAAATGAAATGAAGAACGGAGTGAAAAGATATATTTAGAAAACGTATAAAAATTAACGCAGCGGGATTTGAACCCGCGCCTGACCGCTAAACCATGCGTTCTCTGTCTGCCTTTGCTATATCCGAAAGATGAGAAAGATAAAAAAAGAACTCACCACTCTCCACATTTCTCCAGTTAATTACAACATAGTTGTCTCTATCGAATCTGTTGGACATCATGGGTATCCCTAACGTCCTTATAAGATTATTTATACCGTGAGCATGATGGCCGGCAGCACCTTGGACGAAGGCGCTTAGTTTTATATGCTATAAAAAAATCATTGCTTCTTTTATTTATATACGATTAAAGATATAAGCCACTTATATGGAAACAATATTAGAATAAGTATAAATAAAGGTGTCGATCGTACATTTGTTGGGGTTTACTTATTCAATACATTTTTTTTTAGAATGCGGGTAGTTTTAGCTATTAAATATTTTTCTTACAAGTAAGCATGTGCTGTTAATATTATAAATGCGAAAGCAACTTTGTCTGTCTGTGACTTCATCACGCCAAACCATTACTACTGAATGTTTTTAACATTCTTTCAAGTGTCACACACTTAGGAAATTGCAAATCATTTTTAGAAACCGTATAACAATTTGAACGCAACTAGCAGCACAGGAGCTTTAAAAAATGTTGAAAATATTTAATAAATAGCTTTGTGTAGCAGAGCAGAGATGCTAACAATAAAAATAAGTTGTTATAAGCATATAAGAATTTCGATGTAGACGGATGTAGACCGTATGGCGTAGCGGTCAGAGCGCTTGGACGGTTTCCAAGACGCTAAGGTAATTCCGCTGCGTTCAAATATTTATACATTTTCTAAAATTGTTTTACAATTTAGTGAAGTTGCTTGATCAAGTAGATTAATAGGGATGATCGAGTGAGTAGATTGATCAAATGTTGTGAGTTTTATGAATCAGATAAACGCAGTGTGTACGCGTAGAGGTGAGTAAAATTTAAATAAAATTTATAAATTAACCTGTTTGCCTTCAAAAAATCCAAGATTAGGCATATCCATGCCGTCATCATCAAACCAAAGGTAGCTCTTCGCTTCCAATTCATCATCAGGAACGAACTCTTGGAAGATCACACAAGTCGATAGTTCAATTAGTGCGATAGATTCTTTAAGAGTTGCATAGTCTGGTGTGGTTCCTATATCACGGGTATAAGATATTACATTAAGGCCATTGTTTAGCAGTGGAACCGTAAACGCGATGGTCGTGGGTTCAATACACACTCAGGGAAAAAGACTATACTTAAATAATTTTCTGTCTGTATTCCCCGACATTTCTGTCTGGAATTCGAGCGGAAGGTGAACGAACAGAGTGTCTTGACACTAATTACTGTCTGATTACACAGCCATGCGGGAAAAAGCGTGATGTTAAACAAAACTGTGTAAGCCGTGCCAAATTAAAGAGATTAGATTAGGAGAGTGACAATACTAAATTCACTTACTTAATTCGTCTTTAATCCCATACAGTACCACGCCTAGCGGCCATAATTTTTGTTTGTAATATTTTATATTTTTCTCACTAAGTACTTTAGAATCAGTGTCGTTATTTACCCTTCTCTGTATAATAAAAGGTTGAGATATAGACCTACAATGCTTGTTATAGTGCATGTTTATGAAATGTCGATCTTTTTTCGAAATTATTGTGTTTTCTTCTTGTATCTAAAATGGTAAATGTTACTATAAAAACTGTTTAAATGTAAATTATAACTTTAACTGGGAATTCTTGAGATTTTCCAATTTTGAATGATTATGGTAAAGGTAAGTTTTATTGAAAAGAAATATATAAGAAAAATATACTTTTCGAAAACGTATAAAAAAAATTGAACGCAGCGGGTTTCGAACCTGCGCCTCTTGGAAACCGCCCAAGCGCTCTGACCGTTAAGCCATGTAAAATAGCATTCTCTCTTGCCAAACGATTGTTCAAAGAATAAAAATAAGTTTTAATAAGTTGTAATAAGCGTATAATAATTTCGAGGGGCGGGTTCAAATCTTGCTGCGTTCAAATTTTTATACATTTCCTAAAAATATGTTTTTCATGTGATTAACACTTCAAAATATATATAAAAAAATATTTATATGGTATTATAGTAGTTTGAACATATCAGTATTCGAACCTGCGCCACTTCAAAGCGCTGCACTGTAGCCAAATAAACTACACGTTCTTATGGAGCTAAGACAAAATTCTATATCTATTGGTGCCGCTATATTAAAATTTTTATTCATTTCTAAAATATCTCTTGCCTTAGAGTTTGAATAACACTTTAAAAACTATTATCAAGAAATTGAGGCCATCGTGTCGCATTGGGACGTCTGATTGTAAGCGCGATTGGTTGTGGATTTGATTTCTTACCATTCGACAATCCGGGGAATTATTATATTTAAATTAATTTCATTTGTTCGCTCTGGTGGAATACGAGTACAAAGCGCGGCGTTGGTTTTCGGCACTAAACCAGCAATGTCTCAAATTTGGGTGGTGAGTGGAGACCGGAGTGTCTTGACACTAGGTTCTCTCTGACTACCCACTATGTGGATAAAACTAAAGCTGAAAAAAAAAACTACATGCATTACTGTCATAGTAGAATGTTGATTTAAAAATAAAACTTACAGATTGATCAAATTTTTGTACTAAATCAAAGCTGTTCATTTGTGTGCCTGAAATAAAAATACATTTCGTTTTCAAACAGGATAATGATGTCAGCTGCCGAACCAGATGGACGGAGAAAATTGTGATTTATAAAAATAAGCTGATAATAATCAAAGTTCAGTGCCACAGTGGGTTAGCGTATAACTGTATAACGCGATGGTTGGGAGTTCGATACACACTCGAGGGAATGAAATAAATATTACACACGTTACTATGTCTTTGACATGCACTTTTGTATAAAGCAACGTTGCTAATAACGAATATTTACGCGTCAAGACACCCACACGCACGGGGACCCACGTACAAACTCACACATATATTACGCAGTCAAACTCACAACGTACACGTACACTCATAAACTTCCCACTATAAAATAATATCTACGAGTATACTTAGTCTGGCCATAAATACTGTTATAATTAAAAATAAACAAAATATTACTTTTGAATTTGGAATCAGTATTTGTATGATTGGTCATTGTGTTTTCTTATTTTCGCGCCATCGATATATTGTAAAGAAACATTTTGTTATATTAAGTGTGAGTGGGGTGATAAGAGAACCGAATCGCTGTGATTGAATTACATAAAGTAGGTATGGTGCCAAATACAGTTTTAAAATCCTCCACACGCTTGGCATTAATCAAATGTTTGTGTACTGAGCTATTGATAGGTACAATGAAATCTCATCTGTTTGTGATAGGGTCCGTCCGGAAAAGGGTCCGTTCCTACAAAAAAAGTTAACGTACGTTCAAAACCAAAATATTTTATCTCGAAGATCTATCTTCAATAGCACCTAGATTTTTTTTTTTTTTTCGATACTGATTTAATGCTGTTGATCAATTGATGTTTACAGCGACACCGGGGGGGTGAGGGAAGAGGGTACTCTGTCCCTGCGAAATACACTTGAGCGTAGGTCAACGACCGCAAGGGCGCCCCCCGCGGAGCTCGAGCCTCGGCTTGCGTCGTCGACGGGCGGGGGAGGAGAAATTCCCTATGTAAACAAACCGATCGCGGCGTGAAGTCGCGACCGGCAAAAATTAGATTTCTACTTTAAGGGAGCCTAACAGTCCCTAACCGCTGGGCCCGGCCACGCCAACGCGCGGCCGGGCCGTGACATAAGCTATACTTCGCCGTCTAAACCTACGACGGCGGTGTTTGTGTCGTGTGGTATAATTTTTGTTTACGTATTTAGCGTTTGCTATCGTAATGACGTCACTTTGGTCAAGTAAGACGCTACGCGGGCGTCTAAGCAGGGGGTGCGCGGACGGGGTGTA
The DNA here is from genome assembly GCA_038994665.1 of Podotricha telesiphe. Lineage (NCBI taxonomy): Eukaryota > Metazoa > Arthropoda > Insecta > Lepidoptera > Nymphalidae > Podotricha > Podotricha telesiphe. The sequence continues at coordinate 903,293 of JAOYRR010000468.1, forward strand.
ATCACTCGCCCGTACGATTAAGGGGTTCACGTGAGTATCTGCGCGCTCAAAGTAGCGCTTAGAAAGGCCTTTGCAGTACTCTTTGATCGATTCCAGTTCGAAGTCTCTGTGTAGATCTACGTTACGAACGTACCATCGCACCAATCGCACCAATCGCACCGCCTGATGCGATTCGTAAGAATTTGTTTTGTACTTTTTGTAGGGGCTCTAAGTTAATGTGCGCAAACGCTACACTAGCGTAGGTAAGTACGGGTCTTATACATGTTTTGTATAGTGTCAACTTATTTCTAAGTGACATTTTACTATATTTGTTTATTAGCGGATAGAGTCTGTAGAGATAGAAGCTCGCTCTGCTACATACTCTTTTGATGTGAGGCCTAAAGGATAGTTTGGAGTCTAGTGTTACGCCTAGATATTTAACCTGGGGTTCCCAGGGGATGGGCTTATCTAATAGGTAGATGGTAGAGACTTTTTCGTATCTAACGCGCGGGAATAATATCGCAGCGCTTTTCTCCGGCTTAACCTCGATTCTCCACTTGCGGTACCATGCGCCTAGCGCGTCGGCTGCAAGTTGGAGTCTCTCGGCTATAACCCAGGCGGCTCGAGAAGTAGTATAGAGGGCGGTGTCGTCGGCGTACATAGCTAGATGGACGTTTGCGATTGTAGGCATGTCGCTCGTGTACAATGCGTACAGAAGAGGCGAGAGCGTTGACCCTTGGGGAACGCCGGCTCGGACGAGGCGGGGGGAGGAGAGAGTGCCTTCTACTTTATAACGGAAGTAGCGATTCGACAGGAAGTCTCGTAAGATGAGAACGAGACTGTTTGGCATTCCAGCGCTTAGAAGCTTGAAGATCAAGCCGTTATGCCAGACTCTGTCGAATGCTTTCGCTATATCGAGAAAAATGGCTGCAGTGTTACTGCGACATGAATTGTGTATATTGTGACGTGCAATGTGTTCCGTGAGGCGGTGCACTTGATGTACGGCGGAAACCAAATTGCTCGTTGAGCAGTAATGACTTTGTCTCTACCACCTCAGAGAGTCTAACGAGAATTATTCGTTCGAATATTTTACCTAGGCAGCTTAGAAGGCTGATTGGTCTGTAACTACTGGGGAGATTACGCGGCTTGCTAGGCTTTGGAATGCCTATTATGATGGCTTCCTTCCACCGATCCGGGAAGGTGGAGGCTTTTAATAGAGTATTAAAAATAGTAACTAATAGAGACACGAACTGGGCCGGTAACGTTTTACAAACTCTGTTAGAGCACCTAGAACCATGTCGCGTATTTTAAACGGGTACAGAAGGGGGGGAAATTCAAGCGTCATAACAATGAATGAATCACAGGGGATAAACTTACAGTACTCATCATTCAGACGAAGTCCAGGAAAAGTGCCATTCATAATAGCGTTTCAAACGCTGTCGTTGCAATCACAATGTATGTATTACACAGATGCCGAATAAGATGCGTTCGGCAGGTTCATCGGACGGGCTGCCGAGACATACGTAGACATAGTCGAATATAGATAAAAAATTACAATCTCTCAGAAAGACAAATATACAATAAGGTGCTGTCGACGCACATGACACGAAACAGAACGAAAGAAGAAAAAAGAGACAACGGTAGGACCCTTCCGATCCGACATCATTTTCTCACCCACTAGGGGCATAGAAGAAACGAAAAAAAAGGCTCGATCCACCTAATCTGAGTTAGAAACGGACGTCCGAATTGCATCAGAGCTGAAACTGGCCCTAATCCAGTGGATTATGATTCCGACTAAACTCATTCAGACTCTAAAGGCCTTTATAATTCCTAAAACAATCAATATGAATGGCAGTATAGTATATATTATATGGTATATATATATTTTTCCATAGAAAGTGCGTGTTGCTATTGATAACGGTTCAACGTTTAAAGGACTGTATTGCAGCCAATGTAGACCACTTCGAATAAGCTTAATATATTTTTAATGGTTTTGTATTAATGTATTAAACTAACACACTGTAATACTAACAAATGTAATATACAATATAAACTGAACTTGTTTTTCTTCGAAACAATAATTATGGCAACACTAAGTACATACCTATATGGGGATCAATTTAGAACATTGAATATGAACTAAAAAAAGAAGAAGTAAGATTCTTTATATAAGTAACATAACCAAAAATATTATTATTGAAATTTTTATCGGTCGGTCTATCTGTTGTTCGTTTTTGACGCAAAACTGCTGGACAGATATTGATGAAACGTTCAACAATTATGTAATATGTTAAATATAATACTCACTGTACGGATCGATACTAGCTTTCAACATGTCCACAACAAACCTTGCTACGTCCTTTTCATTAATACATTTATAACCTATTTCCATATTCTATAACAAATTTATTTAAAATTAATGGCATTTCTTAATTTCTTATTGTTATATTTTCTCTTTCACTACGCCATGGCAAGATTAAACTACTTATTTAAAGACAGTACTTACCACAATCGTTTTATTAAAATCATAATTTAATGGCGAACATAATTTGTTTTTCTTCGGATTATTTATATAAAGAAGTTTTTCGTCACCAGCAGTCGAGTTAAGAAATGGTGTAAAAAAGAACTTTACACATATCTCATTTTGTAATTTCGATAGAGTACTTATAATAAGTTCTTGGGAATGACCATCTGTGAAAAAATAAATTAGACACCTGCATTTGTTTACATCGTATTTAATTGTCTTGGCTTGAAATTAAAATAGTCAAGACATGTATATTAGTATCTTTTCTATTAAAATCAGATCAAAGTTCTTCGAAAAGTAAAACAGACAGTGTTTTTTGTATTTATCTAGACCAGATTACCGGGTTGGGGTGTTTTTAGATTTACGCTTTATCCTTAGCAAGGTAGTCAGAGAGAACGAAAGATTGATAAGCATTCCTTCGGTTGATAAAACGGCATGTGGACAAGTTTTGAAATCTCCATCTATGCAATAGTTTATCTCTCATCTATGCAAGTTTTGAAATCTCTATAGAACTATGAAGCTAATAATATTTTTTGCCTTTTTTGTACCGAATTTCAATTAAGCGGGTGTCACGGCGGACACGGGTGATGTACGTCTCAGTGAGCTACAAGCAAACAGATTAATATTTCGGTTAACTAATAGAAGAAAAAACAAAATTATTTTGGTTTAAATATGAATAATAATATTATAAGTGGTTGCACATCACTGGATTAACCACAAAAAAATGTTTTGGCTTAACATGTTAAGCATGATAATCATGTCCGCAGCCTTCATGCTCAATAAATTATACACGTATTCAGCCGTTAGTTGAAACAAATAGAGCTCGTATATTACTTGCCTGTGTTCAAATTCAGAACGTCGAATTTGAAGACAGGCAAGGCGTTTAAGTCCACTCAAATACATTTACATCTGCATCCCATTTCTTTGTAGGTTTTCCCTTTTTTTAAAATGAGTTAAGCCTTTTCATTTCAATGGTTCAATCCACTGTTCTTATATGAATAATCTAAACTGGTTTATTAATTTTCTAAATTTCCCCTACTCACAGGTTCTTGTACATCATTCTTTAATTTTCTATTTTGCTTCATGGCTGCATTGTCTGGAGTGGTGAACAAAGCCACTCTGGGCAAATTAGAGCTAGTTGCCTGTATAAAACCTGGATCCATGGTGTTCATAAAGTGAAGCTTCTATTCTATTCACAAAATGACGTAAAAAGACTGTAAAAACTAAGCGAACGCAACGAAACGATCGAACGGAGCGTGACTCTGTGCATGCTGTGCGGAAAAAAGTGAAGCTACCTTTTAGAAACGCTTCTTGAATTTCTCAACATGAATCAAACCAACTGTCGTATAGAATTAGCGACTGTCTAACTGGTCCACGATGCAATAAACAAAACAACTTTTTAGCAATCCATAGATTCACCGTGCTGGGTGCTCATCGCGTTGCAAGAGAGAGACGCTCGGAGCAGTGTTTTGGACTTTCAACACAAGTATAAGCTTAAGGGGATCCTTTAATATGGGTACTAATCTTAGACTCCCTCACACTGTCCCAGCTCCTCGACCTAACCAAAAACATGAAAAGCCTACCAATACCGCCTTCGAAATACGTGACAGAAGTTAATTAATGATAGTTTTAGTACATTATCTCTATAATTTTATTTGAATGGAATTTGCTGCTTTACCCTATTGCGCGTTCTTCTATCGCGTACAAATACTTAAAAAGTTGATATTAATAGTAGTTATAACATATTACCATATCCCTTGTTGTCTATATTATAATGCACAATTCCGTGTTTCCACAATTTCGCAGCAACAAGTTCACTAATATATACTAAGGCAATAATCTTCATAGCACACATTTATTATATTTTATTCAAAACTAGACTTCACGTTAAAATATCTTATTTGAAATTAAATTAGATTATTTTGAAAGCAATGAAAAAATCGTTTTAAAATGTCCATAAAGATAAATTTTACTACTCAATTTATATTATACATGAATCGAGCACAGTGCTTTAGTATTTTTTATAGTGTTATTTAATAAGAATCCCAAACTAGCTCGACAATCAAGAATAACTTGTCTACAGCGCTTGGACAATACACAAGACGAGTGGGTTTGAATCCTGTTGCATTCAAATTTATACATTTTATCTAAACTACTTAACTAGCAAAATCTCTATAATGTCTAATTTTCCTTATATAATATAATTTCATTAAGTGTTGATTTGTTCATTATTTATTCCTTTAAAATCCTTTATTGTTTTGCATATTTAATATAGGAAATTTAGAATCGGTGGATAAACGGACGGCCCATATCTGCCAGTCCGGAGTCCCACATAACCGCGTCCGAGTCCCCAATCGGCGGGTATCCGTAACGGATTTCCTAACGTTAAAAAAAAAAAAAAAAGGAGGTGTTAGCTTATGTCAATAATGACGGTCGTCGCAGTAACAAGGCACACTAACAACTGTGTCTATTACTCCGACGACAACGGTGATGCGATCGGTACCTTCATTAACCGAGCGATGGGGGCCTCAGCGACACAAATATTGGAGGACAATCTGAAGGGAGCAATGTCCCAACGGGATCAAACCATAATAGAACAAATAATCGAAAAAATCAAGAGCGGTGGAGTTGCGGCAGACTGAGTCACTGGTTGTACTGACTGTAATTAAATTGTATTTGTAATATGTATCGTAAGTATAACTGTAATTATAATATGTAAAGGATAACACTAATTAAACATATGTAAAATAAAATAAAAAAATAAATGAATAAATAAAAAAAAACAAAATGTCAGTAACGAACTCTCACCTTAGTAAGTTATTTTATAAGTATACATAATTGTGGTCTTGAAAATAAAGATGCGCCAAAATCTTAATAAATATTAAAATAAAAAAGGGCACGGGCCATACAAGCCTGTGGATGTTTATTTATTCAAAATATGTCAATAATGCAGCTGTACTCTGTAACAAACGAGGAAGGCCCCGCACCAGTACAGTGTTGTAATAAAACTTCAAGCCAAAAAAAGACGAGAGGCCTATTCAACATGTTCCACATAAGGACGGATAATGTTGGTCACTGGCCTGGCTGGTTATCACTGTGTTCGCAGCAGGTGCAAAATGGTGTAAGGGATACACACAAACAAAGTGTGAAAAGTGTGGAGTAGCCCTTTGCCTTACTAAATTGAAGCATTCTTTCAAAGAGTTCCATATGTAATTAATGTCTAGTAAAAGCATGATGTTGTATATCTGCAACATAAGGTTTTTTAATAAAATAGTATAAAAATAATTTATATTTTTGTTCTTTTTGTCTCCCTGCATTAGAATGTACAAGTCTACACGATATATTTTTCTACAAGAGGTCAGAATAAATCATGCATTTAAGGGTATAAGTAATGTTAATGTAATAGTCCCAAGCCCAAGGGAGTTGCTGGTCTTCTACTGGGCGCGTCCCCCGGGTGGCGGATAGGGAATAACCACTCGCCCTCGCGGGCGGGTGGACCAGGAAGTAAGATTCCCGGCGCAGACCAAAACCAGTAGGCATGGGCGTGCCTTTAGTGGTTTGTTAAGCACACGGCCTAGGGGAGCACATCCCGACAGAAAAGCAACAAAACATCAACATGGCAGCGTACAAAGAAAAAATATTACCCCAGGAGGGTACCGGCCTCAACGAGGTGGGAGAATCCCTCCGTGCTTCGGCACGCAAGCCCACCGATTCTGAGGGTGGCTATTTTACGTTGTTGTGTTGCGGGTGAGGGGCCCGATATGGGCGGAGTTGTAGGGCCTTGTAAAGGCGGAGAGGAAGCGCCAACCGCAGAGGGCGGTCAGGTGCTTGAGTCGAGTTGTTTCGGAGTGAGTTGCAAGTTCGAGATGGGCAGTGCTAAGGAGGTTGGGCCGCTTAAAGAAGCGCAAGTTGTTCTTACGAGGTTGGACTTATCTGGGGCCTCGTCGGTCTGTGGCGAGAGTAGAGCGGGGTCTTTTTCGGGATCTACTCGAGGTCGGTTTTGGGTTGCCTCTGATTTGGACGCTGACAGCGTAATGTCCACTGAGTCGTTTGTCTCCACCACGAAGACCCGGAAGGACCGCTAACGTCGGCGAAACCAATCGATTCTGAGGGGCTAACATTTCCTGTTATGTTGCGGGTGATGTGCCCGAGAAGGGCGGAGTTGAAGGGCCTTTTACAGGCGGAGAGAAGATGGTGCCCGGTAAGGGCGGAGTTAGGAGCGCAGAATTTTCTGCTTAGGAGGTGGAGCAACGGAGACTATATGGGTGTGTGTTCAGGGAGCCTCGCGTTGTTCTAACCAGGTGCGACGCCAAAACTTCACGCGGTCGATTGTGGGGTGGATCTGAGTCGAAAGACTCAGATTCAGAAAGCGTCTGATCGGTAGGGTCGCAGCGATGAAAGGCGCCCTTCTTGAAGGACAGGAAGAAGCGGCCTCGCCATCCTGTAGACGAGTCAGGATCGTCGGGTGAGGGAGACAGACAGGCATCCAAGGTCCTGGTTGCCGGGGAAGGTCCTCAGGAGACCGAGGCCGTTCGCAGTGGGGCCAGCTCCAGAATGTCTACTTCCTTGCTCTCGGAAGTAGAGCCGGAGGAAGTCATACTGGCTTCGGAGCTCATAGGCAGAGTAGCCGACAGCCTGGCCATTATCCAAAAGGTGGCCAGTAAGTCAGGTAACCTTAAGGGCAGCTTCGTAAGGCCCTTAAGGAGGCAGCCAGAGCAATCGCCACTGCAGTGGATGCCATGGCCCAGCTAACGGTGTCGGAGGAGGTGTCTCGGCTTCGCTCGCAGAATGCTCTGCTGCAGGACGAGCTGAGCGAGATGCGGAGGGAAGTCGAGGCTCTCAGGACGGACGTCAATCGCGGCCGAGAAGAGGTCAAGGAGCGAACGGCACCGGTTCAGAGGTGCCAGGGGAGGTACAGCCGGTAGCCTCAGACGAGCTGTTGCGGAGCATCATGGTCAACACCCGTCTGGAGGCCATTGAGGAGACTCCTACCGGCGAAGGACGTCCGTCCCCCGCTCGCAATCAGGAAGGTACCTGCGGTGGCACCTTCAGCACCTGCGGCAGCAAAAGAGAAGGGCGTGACCACGCTCATGGCCCCTGCTAACCCTGCCCCTGTACAGGCTCACAAAGCCAAGAAGGGCAAGGGTAAGGGCAAAAGAAAGGAGAAGGCCCCAGCAGAAAAACCAGCAGAGCCGCGGCCTCTGCCTCCTGCCCCTGCCGATATGTCCGAGGGCTGGAGCGTGGTCACCAAGAAGGGGAAGAAGGCCTAAAAACCACCTGCAGCAAAAGAGAGAAAGACGGAGCGTCCTAAGGCGAAGAAGGTGCCAAAACTCCGGGCACCTCGGCCGGCCGCCATCTCTCTCGCGGCTAAGGGCGGAGAAAGAGGTGTCAGAAAGCGCCTTAGCTGTCCAGAGGGCCAATTCAAGGCTCTCAAATATGTCAGTCTCGAACACGGACGTAGAGGAGAGGCTTGCGAATGACATCAAAAGCCAGGTTACTGACAGCCTGGCCATCATTAAGAAAGTAACTTGCAGATCTCGAAATCTGAAAGGGACTTTCACCAAGGCCCTTAAGGAGGCAGCGAAGGCCATAGCCGCCGCAGTGGCAGTGCTCGCTACAGCAACAGAGGACCGCAGTTGCGCAGCTTCGTGTTCTCAACATAAAGCTGCGCAATGATCTGGCTGACGTGAGAAAGGAGGTTGCACTGTTACTGTGTAATAAAGTAAAAAAAAATTCTACGGTTGATTGATATGTGCTGCCTAAATGCATATATTTTGTACAAAAAGTATAAGGGTCATTTGGAAAGAATTCATTTTATGTTAGTGTATAGAGAAATTAGTGAACACCCACCCACCCAAAGCCATCAACAAGCAGCTCTACACCTAAACCATCACCGCACAGTTGAAAGTAATTTTCCAGAGCAAATGAATATACAGGAAAACCTCGAACCGGAAAGGTTGAGTGTCACAAAAAAGGTGCTAGAAAAGAATCCGCTTAATGGTGTCCGAATTGTAGTGTAGCATTATGTATTAATAATTGTTTTAAAATATATCACACAGAAAATGAGTTTGACTTTTTATATGTATCTACAGTGTAATTCTATTTTGTTTACTTGCTTTTACTTTTGTGATTCCTTTTGTACTTCATAAATATTAATAAACGATATATCTCGTTATTAATATTTTTTAAACCATATTTTTTTTTATATTTAAACTTTAAACGATATTTCATAGTTTAAATTTCAACGATATTTCATAGTTTAAATTTAAACGATATTTCATAGTTTTTCATTTATTGTATGTATAAATAAAAATATAGATATATGAAATGACGGTCTCCGGGCGTGACGTATTGACATGTACTAGCGAAACAATACGCGCCCGGTACATGTTGCATAATTGGAATGGGATCTTCCCGGTTAACAGGTTAAGGTGCGGTGATTACAATTTCTATTTTGCTACCTGTCATTATTAGTCATGTGGGGCATGTGTGCGCATGCCAGATATCTAGGAAATTATATATGACTACAGAACGCGATCCCCTCCCTCAAGCTCGCTGTCCATGCCCATGCCATCCGTCCGGGTTTCCCCGGATTTGTCCTAGTTAAGGCGTCCGGGGAGCGTCCGGGCGGGGTTTTATTTGCAGTCCGGGTTCTCAAGTTAAATGTAAACTAGTTTAAATAACAACAAAACGCATCGACGCAAGCGCGACCCACCGCTCCCACCACCCGTGACGTGGCGCTCCTGGGGTGCGGGGAGCGGCAAACCCCGCTGCCCAGCTTGCCCAATTGCGTGCGTAGTGGTCGACGAGTGTGCACGTGTTTTAGCGGGCGATTGACAGAAACGACGACAGTCACTGTGATTTTGCAAGGTAAAGTTCAAATTTAATGGTCTGTTCTATCTATCTAGAAAGCATGAAGCTAGAATTGTATTTTGTTCAAGAAAATGCGCCATAGTATTGTGCATCGAAATGCTGTTATTTATACAAATAATTGAACTATATTTTTTTAACGTAGGTACCTTTTCAGATCGGACAAATCCAAATGCCGCAATGCCGAAACGCAAGTGCTTGTTTAATGACGATTTACAAATTAAGTTTCCAATTCTAAAAAAAGGAAAAAATTATTAGGAGGCTTTTTGTATCATATGTTCTACGAATATTTCGAAGGCAAACAAAGGAGTTATTGGCATGAACGAACATTTGAGCACACAAAAACACAAAACAAATCTGAAAAATCAAGCAGGTTCTTCGAATATAGCTACATATTTTGTGAAATCAAGTTCAGAAGACCTCCGTATTCGAGCTGCAGAAAGCGCACTCGTCTACCATACAGTAAGCCACCATATGTCGTTTAATTCTTTAGATTGCACTTGTAGTCTAGTAAAAAAATTTCATGTAATCGAACAAAAGCAACTGCAATAGCAACCGGAGTGCTAAGTCTTTGTCGGTTGCCGAACTTAAAAATGATTTACAAGATGTTCAATTCATTAGCATGGCTACTGATGCTAGTAATCATGGGAGCACCTATTTCCTTTAGTTATCCAATATTTTGATGTAAAACGGAACGGAATCAGTACTAAGCTCCTCGAAAACGAGACATCTGACACAATTACTGATTTGATTATAAAACAACTTCGTTTGCATGATCTCTTGTCTAAGTGCATTGCTTTTGGTGGGGACAACTGCAACACAAACTTCGGCGGGATAGAACGACAAGGACTTAACAATGTTTTCCACAAGCTTCAACAAAATCTGAACCCAACATACTTGGTTGCTCTGCACACGTTATTAACAATGCAGTGCACCACGGATGTGATTTGCTGCCTGTCGACGATGAAGCTATTATCTTAAAAAATTATAATTTTTTTGCCACTTACACAGTACGAACCGAAACCAAGCAGCTTCTTTATCATTCTAAAACACGGTGGTTAAGTCTGTTTCCAGCTATCGTGGGACTTTTAAAGCTCTACCTTCCATTAAAGGATTATTTTGATAACGTCGAAAGACCACCTGTTTTAATCAAACAGTTTTTTGATAATCCTCTCTTAGAAGCATATTTATTTCTCATACACTCTATTATGCACGTCACTCACTTTAAAATAGAGAAACTAGAAAAAGTGACAACTGTGTAATTGAAACACGAAACATTCTTACATCTATCATAAAAGGTTTAGATGACCGAATCAAAGAACATTTCGTGCCGTTGCATATCCAGAGTATTTTGAACAAAAAAGACGAAAATACAAAAGAAGAGTTTAAAAAACGTTCTCGGAGTTTTTATAACGAAATAAAAACGTACATTGAAAGTTGGATGAAACCTTTCAAACAATTTAATAAATTTGACTGGATGTATTTGCCGAATATAAACGAATCTACTAACTGGAGTGTTATTTAAGACACTACTGTTTTTTTGAATGAAAAACATATGGAAATTGACGACACAAATAAAATTAATAGATGAGTAGATAAATTTAAAATCTTTCCTTCAAAATTTGAGCCAGCAAGATAAACTCCTCAACGCAAATCAACTTTGGTTGCAATTTTTTAGAACACCGAATGCTCATTTATATTCGGAATTATTAAAAATTGGTTTCGGTTTCTTCTGTAATAAAAATAAAATACAATTTCAAAGAATACAATTGTATTGATTTCTATAAGTTTCTTTTAGGCAAGGAAGATATTCTTAAGGCCATCGGGAAATCCGATAAATACCAAAAATCAGAAAAGTAAAACGGAAAAAATGCTGCTGTCAAATAAATATTTAATTTTCAGATTAATATATTATATACAAGAAGAAAAAATGTTGCTTCGTTAGATGTTTGTTTTATTTAAATTTAGATAGAGAGAAGAAGACACAATTCTGTTTTGTTAGAAGAATTTTATTTTGTTTGTAACAAGATCTATGATTTATTTTATTTTGTTATAAATAGAGAGTTCTTTTTGTGTTATTTAAAGCCAATGAAAATGCAAGACTGCTAATTTTAAAAATATTTTGCTGTGTTACATAAATAATGTAACATAATTAAAAGATTACACTTTTGTTTTGTTCATTCTAAGCAAGAAAAGACAATTATTTAAAGTAAAATGTGATCGTTAATTTAAGGAAAAGCGAAAAAGACTGCTTAAATACTAAGACAATTATGTTGTTACTTTTATAATATGTATACTTAGTTAAAAATTGTAAACACAAATTAAAAGCTGTTTTTTTAACTATCAAAACGATGTTTTATTCTATAAAAAAGAATCTATTGAAATGTCCGGGTTGCTGGCTCCAAAATCCGGGTTTTACACCGTGTAGCAGATTTTAGAGAAGGCAACCCTACCCATGCTGTACACGCTGTACACGGACGACATCCCGGTGCCAGAAGATGTAACTCCAGCCTTGTACGCGGATGACGTGGCCCTGGTCACGAAATCCCTTAACGCGGCGCAAGCAGTACGGAGGCTACAGCTGACACTGGATTTGCTGCCAGACTGGCTGGGGTTCTGGGGCAAAACGGGGTCTGTCTCTAAACGTCTCCAAAACTCAAGCGGTTTTGGTTGGGAGACAGCCGAGAAGCACACCACGGATCACTCTCCAGGGCTAAACCATTCCCTGGGGGAACAAGCCACATACCTCGGGGTCATAATTGACCAGTCTGCGTATGATTCCCCAGGTGAAGAAGGCGGTTCAAGCCGCCAAGACAGCCCTTTACCGCCTGCAGCCCCTTCTGAGAGCCCAGTTACTACTGCGCACCAAGGACATGTCATTTAAGACCTTCATCAGGCCCCACCTGACTAACGCAGCGCCGGCCTGGTACGCACTGGCCAGCCAAGCCTCCTAACAGAAACTCCAGGTCGTCCAGAGCATTTTGCACTTCACCGAGTCATCCAAGCTCCCAGATACGTGCGCAATGCCACAATACAGAGAGACCTCAAGATCAAGAGCTTGGATGAACACATTCGGAGAATTTTGATTTGTTTTACTAAAGGAAAGCACTTTACGAAAACGTTTGAAAGGGAGAACACTGCTGGGAGCATGGGAAATTTTTTCACAACATTTACGAAAGCACAAGAGGATGTAATATATGATTATCTGAAACGAAGTGATGATCCTTACTATGGTCTGACTATGATCACCCTCCGAAAATTAATTTATGAGTATGCAGAATTGAATGAAGTACCTCATCGGTTCTTCGTATCTTCAAAATTTGCTGGACGTGACTGGGTATATGGATTTCTGAAAAGATATCCTGAATTACAATTGCCGATGGGTTTTAATAAAACCCAAGTAAAATTTTTTTATGACAACATACAATAACACCTCTAAAAAATATAATTTTGTGCCCAGTAGAATCTACAATATGGATGAAAGTGGTGTTAAAACTGTCCAAAAAAAAACCTAAAGTGATAACGGTAAAGGAAATAAACTAGTAGGGAAAATCGTTTCTGCTGAAAGAGGCCAAACGATTACACTTACACTAGTTTGTGCAATGAGTACTACTGGAAATTTCGTACCATCTGCTTTTATATTCCCTAGAAAGAGAATGCAAGGATGAAGGATGCAATTTATTCAATAATGCACCTGAAGGATGTGTTGGAATGGTTTCTGATTCTGGGTTTATAAATACAAATCTGTTTGTAAACTACCTCCGCCATTTCAAAGATAATGTTCAGGCGACTAAGGATATCTTGCTTATTTTGGACAACCACTCCAGTCACATCTCCTTGGCTGTTAATTTCTGTCGTGACAATGGCATTCACTTGTTGACACTACCCCCACACAGTTATCATAAGATGGAACCCTTAGATCGTGGCTTCTTTGGACCTTTGAAAATCAAGTTTGCCTATGAATATGACAAATGGCTAACCCAGGTGTGATTGGACAAACAGAAGTAGTTCATTTAATTTTTTTTTACATTTTTTAAAATGTTTTTCGCACACTAAGGAAATTGAAAAAGATATATTTAGAAAATGTATAAAAATTTGAGCGCAGCGGATTTAAACCCGCGCCTCTTGAAAACCTTAAATGGGTTGAATTTTTATACGTTTTCTAAATGTCTTTTTGAATTTCCTTAGAAATAGCTCAATTAGTGAACGAAGCTTTGCAAAAGGCAGCATCGCTCAGTAATGCTGTCTCGGGATTTAGTCTCCGGAATTTGGCTAATAGATAGAAATATTTTATCGGGTGAAGATTTTGCGGCAGCTTCTGTTACAGACATGATTCCAGCCTCAGATACGAATAAGAATGAAGAAGAAGAAGGATGTACGAATACGCTTAAATGCCTGAGCAAGAGTCGCCTTTGCAGTGTCTCACAGCGCCTACACTTGTTGAATATCGAGTAACGTCAACTAGCATCTCATCACAAGAGATTGATACCTTATTATCAGAAACAATGACTGACGTAACAATCATTATTCCACCTAATTAATCGCCCCCAATATATTCTGCAACTTCGACCAGCAGGGAGCACGTAGCATTGTCAACCATTCAAGCATTTCCGATGGCTACGTTACAAAACAGGCGAAGAAAAGGCAAAGAAGTCTATCATTGCAACTGAAAGCCCTTATAAATTGGAACTAGAAGAAAAGAATAAAACCGAAGAGGTACTAACCAAAAAGAAAGTCAGATTTAACTTAAAACAAAATCTGACAACTAAAAAGACTACAATGAAGAAAAATGAGACTAAGAAATAAGAAAACTAAGACTGTTAGAAATAAAAATAAAGAAAATGATGAGGGAAAGTAATTTTGTTCCCCGTGTGGCGAAAAATATGTTTATCCACCCAATGAAGACTGGATTAAATGTAGCCGATGTGATAATTGGTGGCACGAGCAATGTACCAGCTACGACAATGACAATTTCGTATGTGATCATTGCAAGAAATAATTTAAGTTTTTTTTGATCTCATTCTTAAAGTATATTTATATATCGTTACTGTTAGCCATACTTTAAATCTTGTAACAAAACTTTTTCCTAGTCTGATTAGAGATAATAATCAATAATTACCTCAAATATGTGATGCGCAGAGTTACCCTCACTTTGGGGTATGTGTATTCATTTGGATAAAATTTGTATTGATTATTTTTTAAGGATTTGACCGAAGATTAAAGATTGTTCCGTTTATTATTTTGTTCATAAATAAACTAACTGATGAGCCTTATTTTGTTTTATTTTACTTAAAACTTTTGCTTTTAAGGCGTAACGCACACACTTAAGTGCGCACACTTGACCCACATGACTAACGATAACGTAAATTTAAAGATGGAGTTATACACGGGGTCGAGTACCAGTATTTGAAAGGATAGTTTTTACAAATTACCATTAGAAAAATGCTTTGTCAATATTTGTTTTTTTAACGATCTTAAAATCGTTTCATTAGGTTCTATTAATGTTAGTGTAACTTATTTAAATAGAACAAAATAAATAACTTTTTTCATAATATAACGAAAAACACAAAAACGGAAAAATTACGGAGGAATTAAGTTGCTTTAAAAAGTTTAAAGTTAAATTACAATAAAAATAAGGGGCAAAACCATTTTAATTTATACCATTATTACCAATAACTTTTATATTAATTTATGTTTACATAAAATTATGATTTAGTATTTAAAATAGGGTTAAAATGTACTATATATTATTACTTAATTTAAATTACACTTACACGTGAACAATTCTCACTAATTTCACTTAAAAAATATATATATGTAACGGCTAACTTCGCATATTCTGTACAAGTCAATAAAGTAATAAAATCAATAACACAATGCTACCTGTAATTAACTTACCTTTAATACGTGTTCCAGAATCTCCTAGTTTGAAACCAGTTAATATAAAAACTATCGACCTCTCGGATCTGAAACTTCTCGATTAAAGAAAACTGAAATAAGTGATAATCAGAATATAGTAAAACAATATTAGTCTATGGACAATTGGACTGTATATTAAGTGTGTTAATTTTTAAGAACCGTAGATTTGTATTTAAAAATTTTTGTCTTCAAAGTTCTCCTGTTTCACCGAAAAACTTCAATCTTAAGGAGGGGGGAGTTACGTGGCCCGAAACAGCTGAGTCGGCACTACACGTTGTCGGCCAGCATATATTCTAAGACAATGAACAAAACACCTTCTGTGGGTGTTTCACTTTACTTCTCATAGTATATAAAATGAATGAATGAAGGTATTAACTGGTTGTAAAATAAGTAATAATTGATCATAAATCAAATTATAAATACCGCCGCCTGCGTTGACTACGTATTCACGTACAACATACGGCGACGTGCCTTGGATTGTTCGAAGAGAGAGCTTTGTCGGTTGTGGAATAGGCGCTGGGTTTTAGCTAAGCGCGGCTGTCGCTCTGGACGCGTTAAGGGAGGCTTTTCAGCGAACGTATCGTTTTTAAAGGATCTCGACGCCGTCCTGTACGCTAGATGCAATGGAGAGAGATCGTTACTAATCAGTGGTCCCAGCCTTCTTTTCTGAGCACCTCGAACCGGCATCGAACCTGTCTTTGGAGTCCCAGAGTTCTTTAATGTTCATCGAAAATCTCGTTAATCAAACATAGGTAAATGCTAACGAAAAACTCATTTTTTTAATTTAAGAGACGCATAGTTTTTAATACTGTTAAGGGTTCATTTAAAGCAATTACCAACTGTTTTGTATAGTATTACATATATGAATTTCTTTATAAATAATAATTTCCGTTTACAATGGAACTTTGTCACATACATTCATTGGATATTTTTAGTATTACTCTTACACTTATTATAAGTAAATCTTACACACTCAGGATAAGAAAACATTTTTTGGAAAACGTATTAAAAAACTGAACGTAGCAACACTCGAAGCGCTCTGACCACAAATTGTAAGGGGCCGTTCAAGTATATCATATATTGAAATCTAAGAAAAAATATAAAAGACAATAATGTTGAAACATACAACGGATTGCCAGGTGAGTGGAAAAGAATTTCCAGCAAAAGAAAAACTTGATAAAGCTGCTAAAATTTGAAATACTCTACGGAATCTTTTGCGTCACTTTTGGTACCGCCACAAGTATTTACCGGTAATAAAAAGTCAGAGCTCCCTTTTAATGCATGTGGAATACCGAGTACTGAGCTGACATGAGTGAGCTGCATAAACTTATTCCTTTCATAGACGCCGGCATTAACGTGGATGCCGACGATTTTGGTAAGGAAGAAGCTGTTGGTTACAGCGGGCTGAGAAGCATATGCCTTTTGACAGTGCCTACATTTAAGCCCTTAATGATGACTGAAACTATCACCATTATTATAGATGGTAGGCCAGACGAAAGCCTGCCCACCCGCCATATGTACGATCCAGCAGCACTTAACTTGCGTGGTATATTCCAGCTCATGTCCAGAAATCACAATATTTATTGCAAGTTAAGGTAATTTAGTATGTATATCAAAAATTGTATAACGTTATGCTTGAACGGCCTCTAAGCCAAACATTCTATTAAGCTACACTTAATACACTTATCATAAAAAAAATTACATTTCGAAAAATATTTTTCTTATACTGTTTGAATAAATAAAAATAACAATAGCATAATCTCTTGTCAAACAATTGTTCTTAGAAATATTATTTGTGTAGCAGTAATTTGTACCCTAGTAGATATCTCTATAGAGATGCTAAAACACCAAAGGTAAGTTGTAACAATCGTATATGAGCGACATGGCTTAGCGGTCAGAGCGCTTGGACGGTTCCAAGCGACGCGGGTTCCATTCGATAAGTTCTACATTGTTATACATTTTTCATAAACTTTTTTAAATGGATAATCAGTGGATTTACCTCTGTTTGAAATTAAGCAACACATTATATACATACCTTATCCATACAAATATACAATTCAATATATAAAATCAGTCTAATACTATCACAGATTGATTTAAATGATTAAAAATAACTTAAAAACTAAAAAAACAATCTTCTTTCTTCAGGTACAATAAATGAAACGCCATTTTCTTTTACACTTATCATTTAGTCAATATTTTTTTATATTAAAAAAAAACAATATGTCTACTTAAATGTAAAATTAATTAATACTAACTGATGAAATAATGGTGGAATTTTTACAAATAAAATAAAAGATGGCGTTAGCAAACTTTATCGACAATTTTTTCTCAAGGAAGCAAACACTATGTAAAAGAACGGTTCTTGAACAGTTTTCAAGTAGCGCAGGTTCAAATCCCGCTGCGTTCAAACCTTTATACGTTTTCTAAATATGTATTTTTCAATTTGCTATGTTTGCGAGTAACACTTTAAAAAAATTTAAAAAAGTAAACACTATGTACTGTAAAGCTGGAGTAACCTATACAGAGTTTTAAAAAATCTTTAAATTACAATGGCAACATTGAGGCTGCTGTTAATAACGTAAAAACACAACTAATTCGCCAAGTTCATCACTTGGCAATGACTTTATTAAAATATCTATATGGATTTTAAACTAACCTTCATTAAGATGAAGGTTAGTTTAAAACTAAAGGTTAGACTTAACTGAAGGTTCATACTCATAGTTCACTTTTAAGGTACTCCACCTTAAAAGATGATTGACTCAAACATTGTTATAAAAATAAGTATTTATTATGTTGTATATACAAATAATTAAAATTGGAGTGTATGTTTGTAATATTAAAATAACCGCTTTTAACTAAATGCATATGTATGTACATATACCAAAATTACATTTAAAAATGAATTCCGTCTGTCCGTTTGTTCCGACTAATCTCTAGAACGGTTGGACCCATTTTGACGGGACTTTCAATAGCAGATAGCTGTAATAAGGATTTTATTTTAAACTTTCATGCGGACGAGGTAGCGCGCACAGCTATTGACACGTCACCATCATACATACAATACACCAATTAAAAAAAAACTCCACCATTATTCACCATTCCATACACAAACATCATACACAGAAAAGACAACGAAGAACAGAGTTACATATACACAAAATTAAATCTACACAAACTCTGGGACAATGAAGATATTATTGGTCCATAGCCTTGGGCATTGTCGTACAATTCGAACAGAGGTGCCGCTACGAGTTTGTAATTTTTCGGTACCGCGAACAGAGCTCTATCTTGCAACTGTACGAGAAACAAACGCTTATGCTCTTTGGGCTTTGTGATATGTGGTGGAATGTATGGATATTGAGGTGGTTCAAAGTTCGGCCTCCACCAATTGCCTGAAATAAGGAGAACTTACTTAAAAACAAATCCTCGTGCAGCAGATCGTCCTCGCGAATGCATGCTTGTGACAATATTGTGTTGTCATCAGATAGGATAGCGTGTGATTTGGTAGTGAGTTCGTTTTTCATTTTTCCCCTCTGGTGTCTAAGACAAAGTGCGCCTCTCAATACGCAATGTCTTGAATTCGGGCAGAAAGAAATGAGTGTCCTGGCACTCGATTCAAAGATTTTCTTATACTCATAGATTCTATTCCTTGCTTTTTTTAAAATAAATAAAACTAAAGCTTTGATTCGCATAGCATAGGGCAGTCAGAAAGAGCTTAGTCAAGACACGTGGAGTGTCTTGACTAAGCTCTTCACTACAGAGTATCACACTCCTTATCTATTTAAACCATAGCTTATCTATCGGTACACACATCTAAATCTATAAATACTGAAACCTAGTGTCAATACACTCTTTACTCCATTATAGAAAAACTACGCATTGAATAGCGGTTTTTAATGCCCCATTTTATTTATAGTACCGAAAAACTAAGCTGTAACAGTAGATAAATAAAATCATTCCGCATATATATATATATATATATATATATATATATATTTATATACAGACACTAAATTAACTTTTAATATTTTTAACATTTTTTCAAAGTGTTATTCACACACTTAGGAAATTGAAAATATATATTTAGAAAACGTATAAAAATTTGAACGCAGCGGAATTTGAATCCGCGCCTTTCGAAAACCTCCAGTCTACATCCAGCTACGTCTAAAACAAATCCCGCTGCGTTAAATTTTTTTTACGTTTTCTAAATATAAGTAAACTTTTAATACAAAACCTAATACCGGAAACTTTATTGAGAAAAAAAAAAACAAATATATTTTTTTAAATACTAGATTTTCATATGCAGCCATTAAGGCTCGAGCTACTACAGTCGGCCATCGTGTCGCAGTGGTACTGCGTCTGACTGTAAACGCGATACTTGTGGGTCGACACACACTCAGAAATATGATTACTTTAAAGCTCTATTTACAAAACTACATACATAATTTAATTTATTTCGTAATTATCTATACAAATAATTAAAATAGAAGTGTCTGGTTGTAATATTAACATAACGGCTTTTTACAAAAGGCATAGTTATGTATATATACTTATATATGCGGCACATATACCAAAATAACATTATTTACAATTTTTATATGTCTGTCTGTATGTTTGTTCCGGCTAACCTCTGGAACGGCTGCACCGATTTTGACGGGGACAAAGTCACAGTCAATTCATTTAAAAATATAATAAAATATAATTTAAAAAGCAAATAAAATGAATACGCTGTATAAATATTCTCTCCTTCACCCGATAGCGTGTGTCCGGACAGCGACGTCAGGCTCACAGCGGGACTATATTGTACTGTCATCGGGTCAGGAAACGAGTGCGCATTTAAAAAAAAATCAACAACAACAAACAATAAAGTGCGTCAAAATATCGTTGCAATAGTCACTTACATTGATAGATAAATAGATACAGTTAAAGCGGATAAAAGCGTTGCTGGTAGCTGGCAACACTCTTATGGCATTTGAAGTGTGTTAACAGTTCCGAGTTCTATTCCAATTCAGGGAGAATTTTAATTCAAACACAGGGAAAAGGGAGAATAGTGTCTCGACACTAGGTGCTTTCAGCCTACATTGTATATACAGGGGTGGATAGGTAGAAAAAAACACTTACCAATTGTATCTTCAATAAGCCAATCTTGTTTAACGCCGTCTTGCCTTCCCAAAGTCTCTGTAAGAAGCCTTTTTAGACCTTCAATTTCATCCTAGAATTTTATAATAAATAATATTTCTAGCATATAATATTTCTTAATGTTAGATCAGAAAGAAATTAAAGAAAATTTGAAAATTAAAAATAATAAATAAATAAAAAAAAAATTCATATTACATCAAAAAGCTAGCCTGGCTGACAGTTAATCAAAATCTCTTTAAATAACTTCGAATATTACTTTAGCATCACTTTACACGCATAGCAGAGAGAACCTAGTGTCAAAACCCTCCGTGCCTCCTCTACTATAAACAATGAACGCTGCGACTACACACTTTATGTAATTGAATGGGGAAATTGAAATAATCAAATTATTTCAATTTCTCCACTCAATTACATAAAGTGTATATAAGTGTTAAGTGTATATCACAACCGTCACGTTTACAGACAAAAGAACCAATGCACCACACTTTTGAAAACTATAAACAGCAGACTTAGCTAAAATATAAAAGTTAAAGTATAAGTTAAAATATTAAAATTAAATATATTAATAAAAATATATAAACAATCAAATAATAATATAATATTGCCTCAAATGTTAGTTTCCTTGATATATATCTTTTTCCTTTTTATTCTCATACACTTTGCGCAAAGAAAGAGTCCACAGTGATTGGAACACTATTTTCTCGATTTCTTTTCATCATAACCCAATGTCTAAATGACAATATGGGTATGTATGTAATTATGTATTTATGTATATGCCGTAGCTATATCGTAGAATTGACTATTTCGTGAAATGGTCGCATTTAATGAAAAGCTTACATTTCCAGCATTTACCAATACTTGATTGGTACAGATCAATTAGTAACAAATCGTTTTACTGTCAAGTAGACACGCAGGTATATTTCGTTAAGTGAACTATCTTATTTGATATTAGCTGTGCCCTCGACTTCTAAAACAAAAGAAGCCTAAGTTACTAATTATAGAATCATCTACGGCATACCGTATAAAATTATGAACGCAATGGGATTTGAACCCCCGCCTCTTGGGAACTGTGTTGTAACAAGCATATAAGAATTTCGACGTAGCCGGATGTAAAACGTATGGCTTAGGGGTCGAAGCGCTTCGACGGATTCTAAGAGGAACGGATTCGAATCCCGATACCTTTCAAACTTTTGTACGTTTTCCACAAAGACGCAAATGTAAAAAAAATATATAAGTAATAATTTTCAAAAATATAAGTAAATTACTAATATAAGTGTGTTTTTACGAAACCAAAAAGAAAAAAAAACAACAATGATTTCAGCAAGCGACTGACTTGTGTAACTTTATTCAGCTCGTTCAAAAATCCTTGGAATATTATTCGACCTTTCTTTAAATATAATAAAAATGTAACTGATCGCTGTCTGTACATGGAAGATACATGAAAACTTATGATACTTATGTTATGAACACTTATCACTTCGCCAATGTCAAGTTGTGTGCAGTACACACAAATGAGATTTTTTATCTTGTCAACAGAGCGGATAAATAAAAACAGTAATTTAAATATAATCGGGATAACACTAACAGATGCTGTCAGATGATGTTGTGTGTGAATTACACAATTTATGTACAGCCTATACTATGATGTGATCAATCGTAGACGACGAACCGTAAATGTTGACAAATTAACAATATGGACAAAAGTAATTTCATGAAATGCTTGATAATTTTATGAAAAGTCAATTACTACTACATTGCCACGACATATATACAACATCACATTACACAAAAGTGTATGTCGAACACATGGTAGTGTGCGTAATGTTATATTCATTTAATCGACTTGATGCATTTAAAATGCATTATTAATCTTCATATTCTTCAATTCAAACTTTAATTTGGCCAAAATTTCATACACCTCCGTCCGCATAAACGGTCTTATAACTTTTCCTTCACATTGTAGTATAATAATATATGAGGACCATTGTATTAAAGTATTTTCGAACGTAGCAGGAAACGAACCCGTGCCTCTAGTTGGTGCATCGTCTAAGCGGTCTACGCAACTAAACTGTATGTGCTTATCGAGCTACGTCGTAGATGTCATGTCGACGTAGCTCGATAAGAACGTATAGCTTAATAATAGAGCGCTCGGTCCTAAGAGGCGTGGGTTCGAATCCTGCTACGTTCAATTTTTTCTTTTCATTTAGGATTTTTGAATTGAACCCACACCCAATTCAATCTGCAAGTCAAAATAAAAAAAAACGAACTTAATAAGATACCTCCCCAGGGTTAAGTTCTCCTCCGGGCAACTTGAAGAAGGCTGTGCCGAGCTGCAATAGCAGTACATGTGGTAGCCCGTGTTCGTGCACTAGTAGCACACCTTCAACTGATCTGAAAATAGAGAAATAGATTGGTAAATATTTAATTCAAAATTGTAACGCTCAAATGGTTCAGGATGGTTATTGGTTCGAACTCAATTCAGGGATAATCAATTATATTATAATTTTTTTATCCTGGTCTGGTGACAAGACGAAGCATGGTGTAGAATTAAGCCACATAATAAGCAATGTCTTGTATTCGAGTGACAAGTGGAAAATGGATTGTTTTGAAAGTATGTTCTATCTGATAAGGTTAACAATAGTTTAACCAAAAAAAAAACACAGCAATCCAAAGCAAGTTGAGTTCAGTTCAAATGTCGAAAACCCGCCTTAGCCAGACAATAAAGAAATTTAATATTGATTAATAAAGCTTTTTAATAGTCCTTTCGTATACGCCATGGTTGCGGTTCGATTCCCACTCGGGATTATATTAAAATGATTTTTACTTCTCAGAACGCAGCATTGAGTTACTAAACAAGCAAAGTTTCCTATGCGAAAGGAAAGTGGAGGACAGAGTGTCTTAATACTAGATTCTCTGAATACCTTGCTATGCAGGAATAATTGTGAAGCTGCCATAAATTAAAATTAAAACCCTATACAAGATGATGAGTCAAGTACAATACAATAGCTATATAAGTTATACGTTGAAATTTTACTAGCAATTTCTTCATCTTCACTCATTTCTCCTTTTTAGTATTTATTTGTATATTTATTTATATATATATATATATATATATATATATATGTGTAACATGTGTGAAATTTTAGCAGAAGTAAGCTGGTGTTAAAAATAAATATAAAAATCACCACTGGTATATGTGTATTTATGTATGTATATCCATTCATGTATATATGTGTTAATGATATTAATTTAAAATTGCCTCCACTGTTTTACACTATGTGCACAATTTTTAGTCTATTACAATCTATTTTTGTAAGGTGTTTAAATTTCAATAAAAGTTTGCCTGTAAGATATTTATTTCAGTGATAATGACACCTTTGCACCAATCTGTTCTAAATAATATTGTCAATCCTTCTTTTTATTCTGCAATAAAAAGTTTTATTACTAATAATATCATAGTTCACTTTTTATAATTTTTGTCTGTCTGTTTGTCCCAACTAATCTCTAGAACAGTTGAACCAAATTTAGACAGGACTTTCAATAGCCGATAGCTGATGTAATAAGGAGTAGCTTGGGCTACTTTTATTTTAGGATTCCCAGAGGAAGTCAAAGGTCATCACACAGTATGATATAGACTTATGGAATATAGACTTAGGAAGACTTATGGAAATCTCTTATATTGTTGCCATAATATCACAGGACCTCTGCCTAACCATATTTTTCATAGCTGAGAAACATCACATTACCCTCCTTACTAGCAAAAAGCATAGCTTTATACATGGCTACAAAACACAAGGTGTTCATATTGCCTGCTCATATACTACATACACATTGTGATATGTTTAATAGTTCACCTTGGGATAGATAGTTAGAAATGCTTGAAGTTTAAGTAGTTTTAAGTTTAAATTAAAGAATTGTTTTAATGAGAAATCATTATGTAACTGTAAAGAATTCTTAGATACTAACATTATTTGTAACTAATTAATTAAGGAGAAGAACTCTCTGTTTTGTTGTGTTTTTCAATCACTGTTTTTCAATTTGACTTCTTATTTGAAATTACCAGTAAACATGATTATAGTTATAGCTATTTTCATTACTCATTAACATACAACGAACATAGAATCCTTTGACTGTATGAGAGCATGAAAATAGGTTTTAGTCAAAATTCCTACAAAGAAAGGAGAACAACAGTATTTTGATAATTACAGTCTTGTAGAAAAGGAAATAGTATAGAGTATTATAAAGTCTACGCAAATTAATATGCAGTCAGCAACTCGTGTCTAATAAAAATGATTACTACTGAAAACAAATTAAGTCGTTTAGTGCTCATTTTAATTAAAAAAAAATTATCATTGGTAATCTATAAAGTATAAGCGCAGATTTAAACATATTGGTTATAATCTTACCTTCTCATTCCAATTTTTCCAAACTCTTCACGCATTCTTTGAAACCTAGCCGGGACTGATGCATCTTTTTCAAACAAAGGTTCTTTCGTTCCAAACGTGTAATTTGTCAATGGATATAAATTTATTGTTCTGTTTAAAGTTAAGCTGACAGCATTTTGACTATTTTGATGTTGAACCCCAGGACGGGTGGGCCATTGCTTGTTACCGGGACCTCCTTGCACTGTCGCCATCATGGTTATTTATTTTCAAATTAACGCACTCAAAATAGAAGTTCAAGTTATAATAATTCTTTTCACTATATCAAAAATAGAGTAGTTATAAAGAATATAATTACTATAAGTAAATTTCGCATTAATATATGGAAATAAAACTAGCATTAGCTTCGTTACGCCATTAAATTGAAAAATGAATCACAGATTATATATTTTCATGTTAACGGCATAGTATAGCACAGACTATTAAAATGTAAAAAGTTCATATATTTTTTTAATAAAATGTATTAATTGTTTTAAAACTATTATACGTATAATCAAAAACAATATAACTAATAATCATGAGTAACTTTTGGCCCTAAGTATTTTTTATTTTCACAAGTCGTAACTTTGTAAGATATGTATTCCGTACGGGCCACAGGCACAGGTCTTGCATAATAATTGTAAATTATTCTTGATGCATTGTTAGTTTTTTGAATTTCAAACGAACAACATTTTAATCATATAATAGCAATAATACTAATTTACTTGGGATCATATTTATATTATGTTAGGACTGAAAAGTTTTTTTTTGTGTAAGAAAAATGAAATATAATATTATTTGTTTAAAATCGCTGGCATTGCTCGAGTTGACATAGATTCAAAATATTCAGAAATGAAACTACCGGTTTAATCGCGTATATTATTAGTATTGGAAAATACATTGTAGAAATCCCGACGTTTCGATCACTTTACAGTAGTCCATGGTTACAGGCAGATCAAACACCGCCAACGATTTTTTAGTTGTCTGGTGTACTGTCCTGGATTCTTGCAGAATGAGCCGACTGTATCTTGCTCTTTGGTGTGGTAGGTTCGAGACTTTTTCAGGATTGGGTGGTAGAAAGTTTCCAAACATCTACTAGAGAAGACTCAATAGATTGAAATTAGGATATTTTTGTATTTCAATAGCCTCGCGGATCATCCTTGGGATATATCTGTTTTCCCTAACGAGAATATGAGGTTTATCAAACATGCATGACATCGGAGATGTGTCCCTTCACCCTTATGCTGAAGCTTCTCTTTGTTTGACCAATGTTAGATCCACACATGTAAGCAAAACTCACAATCTAGTTAGTATACACCTGCACACTGCAAAGGAATATTACTTTTCACTGGTCTCAAGAACTGGGTTACTTTTTTGTTAGGCTTAAATATAGCTTTTATCGAAATTTTTCTTAAGACGTTGCCAATCCCTTCACATATGATAGTAGTGCTGGTTATCTCTCCACTGAGCGGTTTGTTAGTCTTCCCACGACGCTGGTGGGGCGTGTTCTGATGACGAACATTCTTCACCTTTCGAAGCTCGTCCCCTAGGTAATTCTAAAATATATTTTCTAATACTAATAATATTCGCGATTAGTCCGGATAAAAATAGTTTCATTTGAAAACGTGCAAAAATCGCGAAAACCTTACCTTATTATTCAAAAATATTCGTTTTTAAATATATTTTCTGTATTCATATTGTTTTTTACGCTTACATAAGGCATATATATTTTATAATAAGTATTTTTATCAATTGTCTGACCATCGTAGTATAGATGCTATTTAATTTGAGATTATGTACAGTGATATTTTAAACTTACGTTAGAATGAAATAGAATGAAAATCAGAAATTCAAAAATAAATACTTTATTCAAATTTATGATAATGATTATATCTTGTTTTTATTCAAATTCAAATTATCCTTTATTCAAATAGACTTTTGCATGCACTTTTGAATTGTCGAAGGAAAATAAAGCTACCGTCTGATATTATTATTATTCTTTTTTCAAATTTAAGATTCTGAGAGGTTCTCTGTGCCCTGTCACTCGCTCCGTGAACAGTTGCAAAATGAATCACATCTGTTGCTCCACCAGCAAATAGCACTTAAGAATTTCCCTCAGCATCAAGGAGGGGTTCCCCGAGCATTTTAAACATCTTAAGAAATAAGTAAATAAAAAAATAAAAAATTATTTATATATTGAATGTAATTTTTATACACATACTTAAGAATCAAACTTTAGTAGAATTCAAGATCCTCATAGCCTCCCTATAACCTGAGTCACTAGCTCCATGAACTGTTGCGAAATGGGTGACATCTGTCGCTTCTCCTGCAAACAGTACTTTGGGGTTACCCTTGACATCAGCTAGGGGCTGCCCGAGGGTTGCTCTCGCGTCCGGATACTCTTGCGCCGATAAACCATCAAATGAATAAGTTCCACGTGTGAATGGATTTGTAAACCACGTGGATCTGGAGAATATATTTCAAGTCAAAATTCATTTTCAGCTTGACACCTTCACCACCAACAAGGTAACCAGATAGAAACTAGTGTCAAGACACTCAGTTCTTTCTTTTTTCTTTCAGATTCAAGACCACAGCCATTGCGTATACAGTCCGAAGGCTCCTAATCACTTACTAAGATATATTCTCGTAGAATATATTTGAAGTAAAAATATTTTTTACCTAGTGTCAAGACACTCCATTCTCCACGCACCACCCTAACTCGAGTTCTGTGTGTCTAGAGGCGGAAATCAATGCCACGCTTTATCTTATTCACCAGAGCGAAGTTCCGAAAATAATTAAATTATCATCGGGTGGAAATCGAACACAACCGAATAAGTATGTATGCATTTATGTATATGTTTATTTATGTGTTTGGACACATAAATTTTATATCAGTAATATGTTTTATTTAAAATTTTATTGTGTTTATTTATTGCACAGTACTATTATCCCGCTGTATTGCCTTCATCCACGTCCACAGGATGGCTGGATATCTCTTTTAGAGATAAGTCCACCAGAAAACGGGAAAAGAATATGTATTATTACGCTACTATGGCCACTAAACAAATATTTAACTTCCAAAAACCTGCAAATATGTGTAAAGTTAAAATATATAAAAGTTTACTAGCAGCCCGTGACTTTATTTGCGTTGAGTTAATGTCCGTTTCCAAAACACCCATCACTCTGAACATCTTTGCTTATGGCGCAATTTCCTTATGCGTTATAGTATAGCTGGTCTATTATGGTTATACATCAAGTGTTAATTCAAAATCAATTATAGCCTAAGTCCTGTTTATTTTATTAAAGTCAACAAAACCTGTCTTGATATTTTACATACTGTTCCTATTTTTTATTTGTGTTTCTCTCAATTTTACCATTCAAAGCGCCTTAATTAGAAAACTTAGCTGAAGTTATTAAAAAAATATATGTTACCGTATTATCCCAGTCGGTGCCGACACTGCCATGTCTTTGCCTAAAAAATTACGTAAAAGCTTCATAACTTTCGCCTTGACAACATCTTCTGGCAATGATTCAACCTATAATATCATAATTGAGTAATTAATTAAAATACAATACAATATAATAATAATAAATACAGTTTATTGCACAGAAAATTACAAAATATATAAATATTTGACTATTAAAATTATTTGACTTTGACAAGCTTTAGATGTTGGAGTTGTATATAGAGATGTCAGGACTTGCATTGAATAAGATATATTAGGATATCATCAAATAAGACTAATTAAAAGTACTTTAATAAATAATATTCTCTCTCGCCAAACGATGTGCGTAGAAATACCCTTTGTGTAGCAGACATTTATAAAAATCTCTCTACAGAGATGCTAACAACAAAATCAAGTTATAACAAGCGTATAAGAGTTTCGACGTAGCCGGATAAAGAACGCATGGCTTAGTGGTCGCGGTCAGAGCGCTTGGACGGTAAACAAGAGACTGGGTTGGGTTCGAATACCGCTGCATTCGATTTTTTATACGTTATCTGATAATATTTTTAAGTGACTTACCATTTTAGTAACATCACCAGCTGTCCACAGCGCAATAGTGTTAGAGGATCCAGCTGGCGTCGAGACACCTCGTATTTTCGTCAACCAAGTGTCGTTACCAAACTTTCCCTTGTCACCAGGCAAATAGAAGAACAAGTAGAAGTCACTGTTCCACCATTTCTCCGGAAATGAAAGTATAATTTTTCCAATGAGGCCAAATGTAATTTTGTTGATGACAGTAATTTTGTTTTCTGGTAGAGAGGGGGAAAAAAGAGTGGAATACCTAAAAATAAAGTCATTTTTAATAAACAATTTTATCTTCCCATAAAAGCTGTAAACAAGGTACATTCGGAAATTAAATATGTGCATGCTGTTCGCTCTCTAAGCTTTTGCCTTTTTATTATATATGCCAATTTGAAAAATAATGCTCATATACTCCCACACTAAGCATGGCGTTGACTTCCACTACTTAACACGAAATGTTTTGAACTCATGCAGAAACTAAGCAAGTTCTCGTTGACCTCTACTAAGAGAGATAAGTGTGAAGTTGAAAGAAAAATAAACATATAGAGTATTACATACCGTTCTTTCAAAACTCCAAGAGAGACTGTTACAATAACGTTACTGGCTGTATACACGTCGCCATCTTTGCAGACCACCTCCACACTTCCGGTGGAGTTCTGCGGCCATTTTATCTGAGTTACCTCTTTGTTCAGTTTTATATCTAACGTTGGCCAGCCCGAGCCGTTGTTGTATGTATTCTATGTAAAGGATTTAATTTTTTAATTTTTTATTGTAACATTTAATTCCAGCCGTTCCAATGATTAGCCGCAAAAAACATACAGACAAACACAAATCGTAAAAAAAAAATATTTAGGTAAATATTTTGTGTATATATGTACATACGGAATTTAGTATATACCTAGCGGTTATTTTAATATTACAAACAGACGCACCAATTTTATATAATTGTACAAATCAAACTCACCAATAAAATATCGAAGAAAGTCTTGTAACCGTGTCTATGCCACGTCGTATGCAAGTTTCCACCCAAATCTATATACGACGTCTTCGCATTTAAGTCGTTCCAATCGTTTACCGCATAATCATTTGTTATTGCCACATTCATCACCTCCAAGAATTCATTTAAGAAATATTCGTCTTTTAGTACCCCTGGATGATTTTCTTTTAGATGGTTCATTAAACTAAAAATGGTAATTTTTGAAAAACATTTACGGATTCGATACCGCGCCTTTTGTTCCAAGCGGTCTGACCGCTAAGCCATGCGTTCTACATCCGGCTAGGTCGAGATTCTTATACGCTTGTTACAGCTTATTTTTGTTGTTCCCATCTCCGTAGAGAGATTTTTACATATTTCTGCTACACAAATATTCTACGAACAGCCGTTTGGCAAGATAGAATGCTATTTGTTACATATTTTTACCATTTTAAAGTGTTATTCACACACTTAGAAAACGTATACAAATTAGAACACCGGTCCGAATGCCGAAATTAACACTTTAAAATGTTAAAAATAATGTTAATAATTTAAGGTTCTTAATATAAATATTTAAAATATTATTAAGGATCGTCAAATAATAGTGGAACGCGATTGGTCATCAGTTCGATTAGCACTCGGAGGAATGATTATATTTAAATATCTCGGCCAACTATCGAAATGGCAAAATTTTAGTTAGTTTTATTATGTCTTAGAATAGGATTATCCAAAAAAAGTTAAGCTAAAATAGGGAATTCATACAGTTATAATTACCTCCTCGTTATGTATGAGCCAACACCTTCACTTTTATCCAACTTATTATCTGTAACTCCTTCACAGAACTCCAACAACTCGTTTATCAAACTGACATTACCAGGTCCACCATCTGAATTATATACTTGGATATTTACATCTTGTTCCCACACCGAGATGTTATTGTTTATGGCAGCTTCATATACCCGACTATTTTCAGTTCCATGTATCCTAAAGAATTCGGACTACGTCACTCCTTGTCATATAGGTACCCACGTAGAAGTGTATAAACACAACTATACAGGTGATTTGAAGGGCGTATAATAATTTGGACGTAGCTGGATATAGAATAAATGGCTCAACGGTCAGAGCACTTGGACGGTTACCAAGAGGCGCGGGTTCGAGTCCCGCTACGTTCAAATTTTATACGTTTTCAATAAATGTTTTTCCTAACAACAGTTTTAATTCTGAATATTGCGTATATTGAAATTTTATACATTTCTTTTGAATGATGATTAAATTACTATAGCAACGTTCAACTAGGTCGTTCTGTAAAATAGTGTTTAAAATTTATTTATTTATTTAATATATTTATTGCACATCATTTACAAAAAAAATGCACAAAAGACGGGCTTAACGCTAAAAGCATTCCCTACCAGCCAACTCTGTCATGTGGGATATGATAGAGTAGAGGCGCAAAACCATAATTTTTAAAAAGTTACAAAAAGAACTAAAATAAATGTCAGTCAAAAAATCAGTATGAAAAATACTATTCAAAAATTGTTCTTATCTTAATGATATATAAAAATGAATCCCAATTATCATTATAACGTGAGAACAACTAATTTAATTCATAATTTTTATACAAGTCTTGTAGAAGAGACAATTCTTATTGAATTTTTTTTAATAAATGCGCAGAAATTGACAAAAGTCACAAAATATAACTTTTTTTACGAGTAAATGTATGTTTACTCAGACAATTTGCTAAGCCGTTTGTGATGAAACATGATTTACATAGTTTAAAATCTGGTGATGCGCAATAGCTTTTTATAATTGACACACAACCCGGGTGAAATATAATTTTATATAAAAATCTTTAATTTATACCATTCTGCACCTTCTTCTACCAAGCCATCACCAAATGGAACTGTCTTAACTCTCCCACCGATCCTGTCCTGAGCTTCCAGAGCCAGGACTCTCTTTCCAGCTTTCGCGAGAGTGGACACTGCAGTCGCACCTGCAGATCCTAGGCCAATTACTATGGTGTCATATGCAGACAAAGGTGATCTGTTAGAAATATAAATATGCCAATTAAATAAAAATACTCAAATACATTGTGTACATGTAAAGCCATCGTGGCCAGCGTCTGCATGTAAGCGCATAGGTGTGCCTTTGATGTACATTCGGAGTAGGTTCGGGCAAATATGTCGCTATATGTTCACTCAACAGGCAAATATGTCAAATCCAGCAGGTAAGCGGAGAACGGAATGTCGTGAGATTAGAATCTCGGCCTATCCATCTATGCGGGATTTTATCCCGCATAGATGGAGCGTGAGCTGAAAACGTAGTCTTATGTTAAATTTAATTTTTGAATATACTTAGTCTTGCCATAAATAATGTTACAAAGAAATACAATATTTTTTTATTGTGCGTAACATTTATTACTATTACAATGTGTTAGTTCAATACATTTATATAAAACCATAAAAAATTGTAAAGCTTATTTGAAGTGGTCTCCATTGGCTGCAATGCGGTCAGGATTTCTCCAAATTCTTTCCCTTACTACTTTGATCACCTTTTTGTGCGTACACTACGTGGACGGCCAGATCCTTTTCTATCATAAACCGAGGACGTTTCATTGTACTTAGAAATACCCCGGTACACAAATAAGTTTCTATAAGCGGTTTCTAAGAGGCGCGGGTTCGAATCCCGCTGCGTTTCAATTTTTTTATACGTTTTTCAATTTCCTGAGTGTGCGATTAACACTTTAAAATAAAATGTTAAAAAAATTGTGTCAATACACTATTCTCCATTTTTCGAAATTGAGCCGCGCTTTTCTAGCTTTACTAAAGCACGGCTTTTTTCATAAAGCCGATTTCTGGGCCGTATGGCATATATAGTAAGGTAGGGGGAGACCTCGGTTTTTTTTGTCGTTGTGGAATTTTATGTCGTTTTTATTTAAATAATGTTAATTTAACATTTTACGTTTTATAACAATGTTAATTTTGGTAAAGTAAAGTTTGTTTCTTAACCAAATGTGCAAGATGGCACCTTAAATAGTTGTAACAACTACTATGTGTCCAATAAATAAATAAACGAGGATACTGCCACGAGGACCCCCCGGAGTGAGGGTGTGTGTGTGAAGATGTCGATGACAGTGGACGAGTTGGAACTTCTTCCATCTCTTCCACATGTAGGGAGCGTAACGTTTGGCGCTCTTGTCTCTCTGACTACCCCACTAGGGTTAAAGTTAAAAAGAAATTGGCCTATACGAATAACTCCCAACATAGAATTTGAAGCGAGAATCAAAGCTTGAATTCATCATAAATGCTACAACGATATGATGTTTATGTAATACACGTATAATATATTACTTCGACCTTGTGTCACTTATCTGTGACCTCTGCACTTATTAGGTTTCTTTAGATTGAGATAATAACTACTAGACAAATATTTTGTTAAAGAGAACCTAGTGTCAAGATACTCCGTTTTCCACTTTCAGCCCGAATTTAAGACATTGCCTGTTAAATGGCGGAACTCAACATCACGTGCTTTCTTACGAGAGTGGCGGAAAGAAAATAACTCAAATATAGTCTTCTCCCCGAGTAGGAATCGACCCCACAACCGGCTTCCTGTCAGAAGTTCTCCCTGCGCCACAATGACCTTTAATTTTTATATATATAAATAAATATATAAAAATTAATTGGTTAAGATAATAATCTTAATCAACTTTCAAGTTTCCAGTGAAAGCAAAGAATAAAGTATAAGTATATAAAGTAAGTAAGACTACTGAATTAAAAATAAAGAAACTTACGCGCGTATAGACACTAGGAAGCTAATAAGAATGATAACTTGCTGTAGCGTCCCCATCGCGGTGGCAAGTTGAACTGAACTAAAATCAAATATTTATATTACTTTTATAAATGTGTATATTTATATCATTTAATATGTTTATGATATCGCTATTCTCAAACTAATAACAACTAACCTGTTAAAAGTTGAGGCAATCGGGGGGGAGTGGGTCAGCGTTTGACAGCAATCGCGATTGTTTGTGAGTTCGATCCCCACGGAGAAATATTCGAATTATTTTCATTACTCCGCTCTGGTACAACAAAGCGCGTTGAGTTCCGCCACTCAATTCACAATATCTCGAATTTAGGCGTAAAGTCGAGACCGGATTGTTTTGATGCTGCGGTTCTCTCTGAATACCCCTGTTATGCGGGAAAAGCGTAAATCGTAATCTTTAAGTCCCTTCAAATCCCGCTGCGTTCAAATTGTTATACGTTTTCTAAATATGCCTTTTTTAATATCCTAAGTGTGCTAAGTGCACTTTAAAAAATGTTAAAGAATCTTTAATTTCTTTAAAAGAAATCCCGTATTCTATACCTATACCTAATATATCTATACCTAAAGTAATAACAATTCTTATACAAAATCTATTAATTCTATGATTTAATAAATTAGCATATCGATTCTCAATCGAGTCGTCCGCATCTCGTATGGCTTATGCCACTTTAGTTTGCAATATGGCTTTTGACAGTTAACATATTTTGACACTAACTTCTAAAAGTTATTTTCTTTGAATCTGTGATTATAATTAATAAGTTTTTTATATATTAGTGTTTTATTTTATATTTTCTCGCCTTTAAAGTGCCTGCCTTTTCTGTTCTAAATAGATTACGTAATAAAATTAAAGTCAAAAATAGAAATCAAAACTTTTAAATACTTATTTTGTTACAAACAATATAAATTAGACCGTATTATATTTTTGTTCAATATAATGTCGCAACAACTAGAGTTACTCACAGAGAGTCCATCGCAATGGGCTCCAGTTACTTTTGTCACTCCGGAAATACAGAAAAAGGAAATAAAGCCATATGTTTTATGTAAGTTAGTATATGTTTATTTTTTTCTGATAATTATTTCATTACTTTCTAAACTTACATATCACAACCTTAGATACATGACAAAATATGTGTAATTTCTGATCTATTAACTTACCATAATATGGGAATGAGTACTGCGAAGGTTCAAAACAAAAACTCAGATTCAACTTTTTTTGTTTGGGGGCCTACGCCGCGCTTTGTCCTAATAGAGCGGAGAAATGTAAATAAATGAAATATAATAGGTTAAAAATAAATATAATAATTCCCAAAGATCTTATCCCCATAATGGAGGGGAAATAACCCAAAACTGTAGCATTTACAGTGGCACACTGCCCCACAATGGCTGTATGTATATATTTGTAATTAGTAAAGAATCAATATATTCATTATTTATATTCATTTATAATAATTTATTACTTTTTACAGTAGTTCTAAAAGAATTAGAAGGTAACCCAGATAGTAGGACGTCCAGTTTACAAAATGTTAAAAAGTTTGCCGCAGTAAGATCTGTTGTGAGACATGTTGCAAGATTAAGATCAGCAACCAAAGAGCCGTGGAATTCTATTGATATAGAGACTTTTTTGGACGGATTGAGGTATTGATAGTGAAGTATTTTTGATATACTAATTAATGGTTGTGGGTTCAATTCACACTCGTGGGAATGATTGTTTAATTTATTTTCATTTAACCACTCTAGTAAGTTACATGGTTTATGATGCAATGCAAATCCTGGCGGAATTAAGAGATTAACAGAGGGGCATGACATAAGATTTTCTTATATATTTCTTATAGATTTCGTAAAATATGAAGCTCAAAACTGGACAAACATTTGATGATTAAAATGCACTAGTGGGGACCATAGTGTCTTCACACGAGGTTATCTTAGCTAAATAAATACAGTCATATCACCTTTAAAAATGTAGAGGGACTCGAACATGCACCTCTTGTAAACCGGCCAAGATCTACCTAAATAAACTATACGTCTTTGTAGTAACGTAAAGAGTGCGTTGCTCGAGGACATTGTTATCGGGATTGGTTGTGGGTTCGATTCTCACTCGGTGGAATGATTATATTTACAACTAGCGACCCGCTCGCGGCTTCGCCTGCGTAAACTACATGACTAAAGTTATCTCGTTTTTCGCCCGCCCGCGTTCTCACTTAAATCGTAAACTTTGCTTAAATTTATAATTTAAATGGCTGAAACCTTTTTTATTTATGAACTGATTGAAATGAAATAAACACTAAATGTTAAGGGAGGCTTACCACAATACAATAGTCTAAATGCATTTAAATCGGTTATCGGTATCGGCCGTTTCTGAGACTCTGGTTGTACTACACAAGGCGCAGCGTTACTCTTTGACTAACCCGCTATATGGAAGAGAGTGTAAAGAAGCTTGTTACAATCTATTCTTGTTGTTAACAGGTTCGAACCTATTACATTCAAATTGTTATGTTTTTATACTTTTCTTGTGTGAATAGCATTTTAAAAAATATTTGAGGCTTTTTTTTTAGATTTTCTCCAGAATGTGCAAAGGAGCTATCAATATTATTATGTACAGATAATATATATGACAATATACCAAAGCATTTAAGAATTAAACCTGGCTTAGTGAATTTGCAGTGGAAAATAGATGTATCTATGGGGTTTGTATTACTTTCTTATTTCATAGTGAAAGTGGAGAACGGAGTGGAGAGCTTTGGCAGTAGGTTCTCTCTGACTACAAGAACTGAAGCTGGAAATAATATTGTGACAGCGTCTAAGTGTAAATGCTATGGTTGTGGCTGCGATACACCAGCGAGGGGAAAATACTAATTTTTAAATTATAATTGTTTCTACGCTCTGGTCTATAAGTGCGGCGATAAGCTACGCCACGCAAATTAAGTGTGAGGCGACAACTAGTCTAAATATATAAAACAACGGGTAAAGACTGGATTTTACGTTTTTTTTTATTCTTCGGCTTCATATAACTCTCTTGTATAGCAGGGTAGTCGCAGAGAACCTAGTGTCACGACACTTCGTTCTCCACTTTCCGCATGAATCCGAGCCGCGCTCTTGTCACCTTATATTATTAAAAAAATCTTTTTTTTTTCAGCCAATCCAATAACAACGGTGAAGAAATATCAAATTCAGAAAAAAATAAAGAACTAATGTATAGGTGTACTCAAATTATATTAATTTTCAATTTGACGAACGGACAGACTAATGTGTACAGGCTATCTATAAATAAATTTCTAGAGCTACGGTACATAGTCGCTAGCGCTTTGAAGAGTATGATTGTGTTGGAAAAAAGGAAGTGTATGAGAAATTGACGAAAGCGCAGTGACTCGACACTC
Organism: Podotricha telesiphe; assembly: GCA_038994665.1. Lineage (NCBI taxonomy): Eukaryota > Metazoa > Arthropoda > Insecta > Lepidoptera > Nymphalidae > Podotricha > Podotricha telesiphe. The sequence continues at coordinate 940,342 of JAOYRR010000468.1, forward strand.
TGTTCTCGATCGATCTATTTAACGATGCTGCATGACAATGCGCGGCATTGACTTGCGCCACTGAATGCTTGGATTTCGGTAGGTGAGTGGAGAACTGAGTGTTTTGACACTAGGTTATCTCCATTTAAAATATATTTTGTTGATTTTAAGTGTTTAGAATAATATTTCAACATATTGTTATATCTAGTTAAAAGGTTTTTTTGAAAAAATAAATAAATAATTATTTTTAAAAATATATATTGTGTCGTATTGTTTTAAAAGTACTAGTAGAAATTAGTAAAGCCTCAACACAATTTGTACAGCGTGATGAGTGCTCTCTGTCAACATATAAAAATTAAAGATCCGTTGCAACTGATGAAGAACCATAATGGGCTAGCTAAACTATAAGAAATAAGTAAATGCTTGATAAGTAAAAGTTGTTCAGTATGACGGGCAGTTGCAGACACGAAGCACAGTGGGATACGTCTGACTGTAAACGCGATGGTTGACTGGTTCGATTCCCACTTGAGAATGGTTATATTTATATTGTTTTCATTTTTCCTCTCTAAAAAGATACACAAATATATATTTGTGTATCTTTTTAGAGATTTTTAGTATTTCTCTTGTATATACAAGATACAAAAAAATTAACCATTATTAAGAAATTCATTATAACTGGGTCAGTTTCAATGCCAACAAAGAAGTAATCCATATCAAGTATCCTGTTTGTGACGTCATCACGGCATAGGCTTTTCTAGGAATCTCAATGTTTTACGAAAAGGCTGCCGAAAATACAAGACAGGTATAGTTCAAACTAGCGAAGCCGCTATAGGTCTAGTTCCTTAATAAAACCGTAAAAATAGTATGTCTGTACGCGCACAGCTTCACAACTATTGGACGGATTTGAATGAAATATGTATTGTTATAATCTAAATCTAATTAAAGGCCCTTATTCATTTTGAAGGGTGGAATATTTGCTGTAGAACTATAATAAACCAGCTTTACTATAATATAAGGAAATTGCGTCATAACAAAAGCTGTTCAAGTTGCGGGCAACTTCTAGTAAATAAATAAAATAGACCCAATATAAAAAGCTGTATCTTTTATTTATATTAGTTAACTGGTCCATCCCACGTCAAATATCCAAAATAACCTTTAAAATTCCACCATTATCTAAATAAAAAAAATATAATTTTGATGCAGAAAGAACTTTCTATACACATATATTTATATAATAAAGAACTGAATATAACAACTTAAAATATGAAATAAGTATGATAAAATATATATTTACTCTTTGTGTCAAATAACCCAAGTACAAGATTCGATTCTAGGTTCGTTTAAAAAATTAACAAATATGACAACTGTTTAAAAATAAATGGATTATTGCTCAAACTCACTTAAAATATAGTCAAGTCAAACTTATATATATTAAACAAAATAGAAAATTACGAAAATATTACGTTAATTTTTTAATATAAAAAAATAATTAACTGAGAAATATATCTGTATAACAATTTAAAAAAAAAACAATTTATTATGTATATAAATAAAAAAAATGGATAATAATAATATATATATATATATATATATTTATTTAGGAAGCATTTAACATATTTGAATAATTAACTAAATGAATTTAACGTGTCGCAGTAGTATAGCGTCTGTGTGTAAGCGCGATGATTGTGGGTTCGATACACACTCGGGGGAAATGATTATATAACGTATAAATAATCATTTCATCGCTCTGGTAAGAAAACGCTCGGCTCTGAGTTCTGCCACTTAAGAGACAACAAAGCTATAATATATATATATATATATATATATATATATATATATATATATATATATATATATACGAGCTATCTCGTTCCCGGACGAAGAAATGAAAAATATTTAAATATGAACAGACGCTGTACCCCTGTGAAACGATGGCATCAAAACCAAAAACCTATTTTATTTATATACAAAATAAATGTGATTTTCAAATATTGTGTTAAAAATGGGGAAGTGAGTTCTTATCCCGATCATATCCGATTACTGTGATACCCTATTGTTACACTGAGATAGCAATATTGAACACATATGTGTATGAAAGTGATGTCGCATTTTCATATATTCACATTCCATACCATAAATAACAATATTAATTATTAAAAAACTCAAAACTCACTTTTTTTTTATACTTAAAAAAAGTACTAAAAATCTATTAATTAATAAAAATAATAAACATATTACGCTACGTTTAAAATTTCAGCTAAATTCGAATCTTGCCGCATGCATACCCACTTCATTGCATCCATGCTATCAATTATCCGAATTATTTACTCTATTAAACAACTTTCTTATCTTCACCTATTTGCGCGTCTAATTCGTCCATTAGTTTCTTATCATCCATTTCGGAATCACTCACATCTTCCAAATCTTCCATACTAAATTTATTTTCCAAATCATCGCCATTTATATTTTTATTTATTTCATCTGTTTTCATTATGTCTATTTTATCTCTGCTTCTTGACGTTTCTATGTCACTTTTATAACCTGTGTTATCTTTTATGTGACTGTCATTCTCTTTTTCTTTTTTTAAGTATTCAGATGGTAAAGAATATTCTTTTTTATCTGATTTGCTTATTTTATCGTCTTCTATTTTTGTAGTATCAATATTGATAACTTTATTACCATCGTCATTTAAATCATTAGCTTGATAATTACCAACATTTTTATCATTAAAATCTGTGTCTGATACTTTCTTTAAATCAGTCTCATTGCATTGATTTAAATCTAAATTAGACTTTTCACTATCATTATCATTTTGTACATTCATTTCATTTTTTTCAACTGATTCTCCGATTTTGAAATAATTAGTCACATTTTCACTAATTTTTTTACTCTCTACTGTTTCACCAACTTTACTTACATGATTACTTATATCGTTAATTGTATCATTATTTCTTGATTTGTCTATTCTTTCATCAGAATCATTAGCACTCACACCATTATCATTTTCAGAACCTATTGATTCTTTCTTTTTTACACTACTCATTTCACTATCATTATTCATACCAACACTATCATTAGTTTCGAGAGATTTATTTACATCACTATCATTAATTTTATCCTTGCTAAGTAATGAATCTAAATACTCATTACTTACTACCGTTTTATCATTGACTTTGTCATTACTTTGTCCATCAAACAAGGCGTCAAAATCATCATTAGTGACAGACGGTGATTTATCATCACCGAAAAGTGAATCGTTATCACTGCTTTTATTTTTTGTAGCAACAACAGAATCGTTCAATCTATCGATTATGCTATCGATGCCCAATCGAATATCACAATCGATATCACTAGCATTGAGAATCGAATCGAAAGCTTTCTCTGCTTTAACTTTACGTCGTTTTTTCGGAACTTTTCCTAACAGTTTTTGTGAAAAGATACTTTTTAGTGCGATCGTTGTTAGCGAGTCTACTTTTTTAGTATCCTCTTCATCAGAATCTGTTGCAGTATCCTCAGAATCCCAATGTATATATTTATCGGCGTCAAATGCTTCTTTTATATCATCATTTATACTGACCATGTAACCAGGTTCAGATTTTATACGTAAAGTGCGTGACATGTATGGATATATACAATTTTTGTCAAGGCCATAATCCTGGAAAAAAAGTCAAGTCAGTTAATTTAAAAAAACGATATAAATTCAGAAAATACGATAAACTTTTAAATTTCTAATCGCCATATTAAAATAGCTAATAGTTCTCTATTAATAGCCCCAAAATAAAATAAATTAACTTATTTTAACGGATATCACCCTATAATTATACAAAAATATTTTATATAATTATATAAAATGTTGAACGTGACTCGAACCAGCATCTCGTCTAACGTCCAAGCACTCTGACCGACATTCGTTCTACATCCAGCTACATCGCCATTTTTATAGGTTATTACAGCTTATTTTTGTTGTTAGCGCTTTGGCGGTTTCCACCATGGACGGGTTCGAGTCCTGCTGCGTTAAATTTTTAAACATTTCCTAAGAAGGTTTGTAGCTTGTACTATTAAGTTACTTGTACTTTCAAAATAAAAGAAACCCAACCAAAAAACAGAGAAATCTTTCTAGAATCTTATCAAAGAATAGCTTCTTCATCGATCACCGTTTAAAAAAAACAAAGCTAGAATATATGTCTTAAACACTTAATTAAAAAAAAATAATAGCAGAATTAAACTTCACACAAAAAAAAATCTTGACATTTTTTTAAAGTGTTATTCACACACTTAGGGAATAGGGAATTGCATATATTTAGAAAAGGTATTAAAATTAAGGTTTTTATACCTTTTCTATATTACATATATATACCCACTGAATTATTAAGTTAGGCAATATATATATGTAATCGATCAATTATAACTGTATATATATATATATATATATATATATAACTATTAAATTATTCCAAAAGCGGAGTTGAAGTCCGCAAATACTTACAAAAGGCACACACGAGACATCACAATGTACATTCGTAGACTTATCTAACAGTGAGTCACATCTGGATATTCTTATTTGTATTGGCCTTACTTTTCTTAACCAGACTGGATTTATGACTGAATCTGAAATTAAAAAAAAACTATATATAGATATAGATATATATATATTTTAATTCGTGCTTTAAATAACGGCCCACGCGCGGTTTCGACGCGTTTTTAAGATCCTACGTAATTGCCGTGTGTGAACGAAGCCTTACATAGCAGCCATCGCCGCGCAGTGGTACAGCGTCTGAGTGTAAAGGCGATTTAATTTTTTCCATTTTCTATAGACAAGGCAAAAGAGCGTTCGGGTCACCCGATGGTAAGCGATCTCCGCCGCCCACGACCCCTGGAAGAAGAGAACCAGAAGAGCTACAGGGATGTGGCCGGCCTTTGGGTGGAAATAAACGCGCTTTTCAAAGGTCGAATCGACCTGGAAACACTGCCACTGGTAGGCCGTTCCACAGTCGAGTGGCACTCGACTGTGGAAAGTTCCTACAAAATCGATACACACTCGGGGAATGATTATATTTAAATTATTTCATGTGTCTATTGAACAAGACAAAGGCGCAGCGTTGAGTTCCAGCACTTATATTACGTAATGATTCGATTTGAAGCAGTAAGTAGAAAACGGAGTGTTTGGACTAGTTTCTTTCAGACAATCAATCAGAATTTGTAAAGTTTTGCATGAACATTTTAAAAATTACGTTAAACGACTTAAACTTGCAAATATTGTCATAATAGAAGTGGAATTATATTATAAATAGTTTAGTACACAAAAAAACAAAAACTTAACTTGTTTTTCGCAAAGAACGTTAGACGCAGTTTTTTTTAAAGGAACAATTATAACAAATTATAATAAAAAATGTAATATTTATAATATTATTAAAATATATATGCACTTAATATCATCATTTATGTACATACATATGCATTTGGTAGAATGCGATTATTTTAAACATTTACAAACAGACACTTTTTTTTCGATACTGATTTAATGCTGTTGATCAATTGATCTTTACAGCGACACCGGGGGGGTGGGGGAAGAGGGTACTCTGTCCCTGCGAAATACAAGCACTCCGTGGCTGCTTGAGCGTAGGTCAACGACCGCAAGGGCGCCCCCCGCGGAGCTCGAGCCTCGGCTTGCGTCGTCGACGGGCGGGAGAGGGAAATTCCCTATGTAAACAAACCGATCGCGGCGTGAAGTCGCGACCGGCAAAAATTAGATTTCTACTCTAAGGGAGCCTAACAGTCCCTAACCGCTGGGCCCGGCCACGCCAACGCGCGGTCGGGCCGTGACATAAGCTATACTTCGCCGTCTAAACCTACGACGGCGGTGTTTGTGTCGTGTGGTATAATTTTTATTCACGTATTTAGCGTTTGCTATCGTAATGACGTCACTTTGGTCAAGTAAGACGCTGCGCGGGCGTCTAAGCAGGGGGTGCGCGGACGGGGTGTAATCACTCGCCCACAAACAGACACTAATTTTATTTATATTTATAGATGATTCTTCTATGCAAGTTCAAGCTTTCATTTTTGATGGCCGAATATTCAGCGAGAACCTAGTGTCAAGACACTCCGTTCTTCACGCACCGTCCGAATACGAGACATTGAGTGATGAGTGGCACTACCAGCACGTGAAAATCTGTATTTAAAAAAAAACGCCACAATATATGTTTCACAATGTTAAAAAAATACCTTTTTTCTTATTAACACAATAGGGCTTGTGTGACGACAAAGCTTTCCGGGAACTGAACTTGCGACCACACGCACTGCAGTTAACTGAAAATTATGATAGTATATATATATATATATATATATATATATATATATATATATATAAAGTATTTAATTTAAAATAAATAGTCAGAGAGAACCAAGTGTCAAGACACTCCTTCCTCCGAACACCGTCTAAATTCTTAGACTATGCGTATGGCGGTTACCAAACGCTGCGCTTGTTTCATAATCACAAGTGGAGTGGATAAAAAAAAATACAATCATTCCTCAGAAGAAGAATCAAACCTACAACCAGACGCTCTCCCACTGCGACACGACACGTCTATACGTATTTTATTTAATTAAATTAAAAAATTCTCTCAATTTTGTTTTATAACTTACCGGTAGAACAAAGGTGTGTTTCGAGAACATTCTTGTTGGGAAATACTTTTTCACAATTTTTACATTCAATTTGCTTATTCTTTTTATTGAATTTTCGATCTGATGGCCTAAAAATATTTATAAAAAAAGGAGTTTATTAAACTAAAAGTAACACACTGTATAGTAAACTGTTCCTTACATTGGTAAATAGAAACAGGTGAAGCTTATATAGATTGTTAAAATTGCTTGGAAACCAACTCTTGGTCCAAGCTAGTGGTAGCGTATACACGAGAGTCGCGGCTTCAAATACCGAAACTTTCAAAATTAAATTTTAATATCTCAAAACGAAACGAACTGTAAACGTGATGATTGTGGGTTCGATACATACTCTGGGTTATATTTTAATTATCTCGTCTCTTGTATTTGGACGGTGCGTTGAGAACGGAGTGTCTCGACACTAGGTTATATATGTGTGTATATATATATATGTATATATATATATATATACAACTTCACGCTTTTTGCTGTATAGCAAGTACCTAGTATCAAAACACTCCGTTCTCCACATACATTGCGTGCCGCGCTATCACCAATCTTATATCACCAGAGCGAACAAATGCAAAATAATTATTAATAATATAAATAATTAATTAATATTTAAATTACAAAATAATTAATTAAGATTAATAATTTAATTTCACATAAAACCATCCACCGAGTGCATGGAGAATGGAGTATCTTGACACTAGCCACACTGTGCCAAATGGTTTTTTTGTTAAATTATTATTACATTGAAAAAGAAAAAAAAACCAGTAGTCATAAACAAGCTAGAGCCAACCACTTATTATTTTTATTATTTGAATAAAATCATACGCACTTATTGCTCGCATGGATTCTTGTATGATTCGAATACGATCTGTAATTACTATACTGTACTTTACATATTTTACAATAAAACTCGTTTGCTTCACACGTGTGTGACGTCATCGATTTACTCGGCGCCGCTTTCTCAACGATCCTGTAAATGTGTACGATATATTGTTAAAAAAAAACCAAACAGTTATCAGCACAATTCCATTGCAAGCTAATGTTACTTAGCTATATACTGAATGTTTTAGGCAGATACAGCGAATATTTATTATATAGCCTTATATACTGCTACTGATATGAGCATGCAAACAAAGACTAAACGCCGTTGCTTACAAACATTAATGCCTAATGTATGCGATGCCTTTGTGCGTACTGCACACCCTTATTACTTTTTTTAACAAAAATAAGTTGTTTGAGTTAGTTGGCGGGTAGACCGTTTGGACGGTGAACAAGAGGCGCGGGTTCGAATTCCGCTAAGAACAATTTTTTACACATTTTCTAAAAATGTTTTTCAATTTCCAAAGTGCGTGTTGCTTACTTATCATTACAGCAGATATCTGCCAGTGAATAAAATAAGTGCCGTCAAAATCAGTCCAGCGGTTCCAGAGATTGGCCGGTACAAGCAGTCAGACAAAAATTATAAAACATATTATTTGAGTATATATACTGTGTATACATAAATATATATTCATTTAATAAAAAAGGATTCTTTGAATATTACAAACAGACACTTCCATTTCATTTATTTGTATAGATACTCACTGTACTTTTTTGTTTGAACTCTCCTTTTTCACAGACTCTCTGTCTCTCTCTTTCTCTTTCGAACCCCTCAACCTTGGCGTTAGACAAGATTTTTCTTCAATCTTAAATTTAAAATAAAACAATAATATTATCATAAGAAGAGATTATCGTAAATATACACAAGTGTATGCCCAACAAACAGAAGTGTGTGTAATGTTAATTTTATTAATCCAAAGTGTATGTAATACCTTAGAAGCTTATATTGGGTTCATTTATTGTCTTCCATTTGCTAATTTTCTTACAAAGTTACTACTACTGTCTCCATATGATCTGTAGCAGAGCTAACTTTTCTCTAGGACTCTACTTGAGACTCTTTGGGACTCACCCTAGACTCTCCCTGGGGCCATGGGACTCTTCTTCTACAGTCTATGGGACTCTTCTAGACTCTATGGGACTTTTCTAGGCTCTTTGGGACTCTACTAGACTCTACGGGAGTCTAAAGACTCTATAGGTTCTCTGTTAGACTCTATGGGACTCTACTAGACTCTACGGGACTCCACGGGATAGCAGATGGATCTGAATAACATTGAAATATCGTAAAATGAGAAGGGATAAAAAAGGTTTTGTTAAACAACTTTTGTAATACTATATAATTTTTTTTTTCATTTCTCCGTATAACAGGGTCAATCAGAGAGAACTTAGTGTCAAAACACTCCGATCTCCACGCGCCACCCGAATTCGAGACTGATATGAACGAAAATGCGACATCACCTTCATGCATATATGTGGTTAATGTTAAGTTTAGTTTGAGTTTGATGTTTTAATATATGTAAAAAAAAATACCTCAGTTTTTTTTAATATTGACTTAGGCATAGACATCGTTGAGCGTTTTGATTTCTGTAATTTAAAAAAGAAAAGATAGATATATATATTATATAGAGTATTTATTTTTCTTGGAATTTAATTCTTACATGGGAAAAAATACACTACGCTAACAAATAAATATAGATATTATTATTTATATTAATAAAAAAGTTTAGATTAATAACTTATTAAAGGGGGGTTTTGGCCAAGCAGTTAATAGTGTTACTATGTGGTAATAGATAAAAAATTGCAGACAATTCCGCAGTTATTAAGTATGGCAGCTGTTTGAATGAAGATGTATGTATGAATGTTGGTATATCACATCTGGACGAGATTACTACAGGGACAGTTTTAACATTATTAACTTCCCATTGCGTTTTAACTTGTATGTATGTATTTTACAAGAACGTAAACAAAACGTTACCCAAAAGACAATAGATGTATTTTTCCGTAAAAAATAAGAGTATGTATGTATTGCATAAAGTGTTCCTAAAATTAAAGTGATTGATTAAAATGATTTGTATTTTTTTGTAATAATTTTTGACTATGTTTAATCATAAACCTAGTTATACACGAATTTCAGTTAACGTGATTTTTTTTGGAACGTATCCCTCGCGTAAAGCGGGGTATTACTGTATTTCAAAATCTTTTCAGTAAATGTTGTTTGTAGATTATGTGTTTTGGGGATAGCTATATCAATGAAGTATACAGTTTTTGTAATATTATCTACAAATGTTGTCAGGTCTATTATTTATAAACATAATTGCTATAAAATTGATTGATTTGTCTCAAATTTTAGTTTTCAATGTATAGATATTATATGTAAAATGATAATACAAATACCTGTAAGACATTGAGTATTAAGTGGTGGAATTTAACGCCGTGCTTTTTGTTATCACCGGAGAGGACAAATGAAAACAATTTAAATATAACCATCGCATATAAAATTCGCATCTTTTGTTACTGTATTTTACAGTAAACACAAACATAGTTGGGGGCACCAACTAGCTAATAATATTGTACAATATACATATATACATACATTGAAATTAATATATATCTATTTCATCTATACCACTGTAACTTCTTCGAGGTACTGGTTCGAATCTTGTTACATATAAATATATATACAAACGAAAATTAACATTTACCTGTAAATTGCCTAAAGATATATCATCTTCGCATAACCTTTTTGTTCCTCTTAATCTTGGTGGGCTTGGCTGCTTGCTGCGAAGGGATCTGCATTCAATTTTACCTTTGCTCTTTGAATCCCTTCTAGACGACAATTGTATCTATATTGAAAATAAAATAAAAATTATTGTTTAATGTGAAATGATAACATATATGTTACAAATTTAAAAAGTTCGAGAAATACTTTTAGAAACAGTGAGGGTAATAAGTACGCATGTAGATGCATGGCTTAGCGGTCAGAGAGCTTGGACGATTTCCAAGAGGCGCAGGTTCGAACGTAGCTGCGTAATTTTTTTTTTAGTTTTGTAAAAATGTATTTAAATAATAATATATATAGTATAGAGGAAGAGGATATAATAATATAGGCATTTATAAATAAATTTATAATTAAATGAGTGATTGGTGAGTCAGTTAGTGTACCATTTAGGGAATAGATCCATAGTAATATTATAAATAAGAAATAAAACTATGTCTGTCCGTGACGTCATGAAGACCAGACTGCTGAAGCGATTGTGATGCAATTTTATATAGAGATACTTGTGGAGATCTAGGGATGAACATAGGCATAGATCTTTTCGTAAATTAGTTGCATTTGCCTTAAAATATATGTATTTATTATGCACATTAATACACATATTTATAATAAATACACAAAGAATAATAATTAATATACAAACTTATATTAACTATCATCATTAATTTAAAATTACCTTAAAAAAAGTATATAAGTAATTTTTTACAAAATCTTACCTTAACTTTGGTTTCTTGTGTTTTATTTTTGACAATCCTCAAATTCCCTTTTGTTTGTCTTCTCTTCATCAGAGGTTCATTATCATCATCAGTTATAAAGACCGGCTCTGTTATACCTAATATACAGTCTCCTGCATCAGGCTGAAATATATATAAAAAAATTATAATATAAAATAATCCAGAGGTTATTAAGACTGTCTGTTGAACAATGTAACTCATTTCTGTACTGTATCTCACCAGAGTAGAGAGATTGAACCCACCTCATTGTACATTTGAATCTAATGATAAAATGAAATTCCTGGTTACACTAAGAAAAAAAATGAGAGCTTAAAGTAGTCTATATTTATCCTAATGCCCTCAATTATTTATATATAAAATTTCATCACAATCAGTTTAGTGGTTGTTGCACAGACAGAGTTACTTTTGCATTTATAATATTAGTATGGATTATAATAACTTCTTGATGTCCTTGATGCCCGAAGGACCATTATGAACAAATAATTTGAAGCCTTTCATTAAATTATATATTACCCTTACAAATATAGTTTTTTACCCTTACAAATGATTATCAAAGAGGCCATCATGGTGCAGTGTGACAGTGACTTGTGGGTTCAATTCTCTCTGGGAGGAATGATCACAATTTAATTATTTTCATTTCTCCACTTTGACAAACAAGATAAAGTGCATTTAGCTCCATCACTCAACATGCCATGACTCAAATTTAACCAGAAAGTTGAAAATGGACTCTCTTGACACTAGATTCTCTCTGACTATCCTTGTATGCAGGAAAGCTGTGACACTTGCATAATATATATAATATAATTTTGTATTTGATCCTTACTGCTCCTCTAGGCATAGTCTGTGGAGGCAATCCTAGTCTTAACCTAGTTCTTTTGTTTGTATGTCTGCACATCTCAAGAAATTCGTAGAAATCATTCACTTTATCTACACAAAGTTCACAAATAAGAGGTGGCATTTTGTCATCTTGGTGGACCTGGAATTATTATAAATACAAGTTAAACAATTGTTAAGCAGTGCCTGTTTGTAAACGAGATGGTTGTGGGTTCGATTTATACTCAGGGAAATGATTAAATTTAATTTACTTATAATTCCCTCGCTGGAAAGAAAGTGTTACATTGTTTTCCACCACTCTATATACAATGTGTCAATTATCAAACCATGTTCTAAGTTCATTAATCAATTACTTTTATTAGCGTAAATATCAGAAATAAAAAGAAAGATATAGAATAATTAAGTACATATCTGTAAATATAACCTAACTTTTTATTGTTTACATAGTATTGAAATTGATTAGCATCAGTAATTAATATATTAGAATATAATTACAATTAATAGGATTCATTTATATTATAATGATCATATAATTCATTATCTTTTAGGTATAAGTGATATATAATAGTTATAATTACAATATCACAAATACTCAGCGTCAAAACAAATTGCCTGTCAAAAATATAAAAAAAGTGTTATTGTGATAAGATACATTTTAATAATATAAATTAAACAAATATAAGCTATTATTTACTTCTATTTGAACACAATCACGTATTTTCTGCTTCAGTTCCACTTCTGAACCGTCCAAATCGACAACATTTTGAATAATAGGCATTTTGTAGCCAGCACCCGCGCCACAAAGGCGACATGCTCGATAAATCTCATAAATCGTTTGTGCTTCTATTTTGGTATTGATAAATCCATCCATTGTATCATTTCTTCAGATAAACACAAAATGTTAATAACAGCGAGTTACCGCTTCGACGCCATTAATGTTTGGTGTTGCCATCTGCCAAAAGAAATGTAAGTACAGTTATAATTTCGGTCACAAGTCGAATATGTATTTCGATTTAAGATATTCGATTTAAAACAATTGATTACATTATTATGATTTGTATTACGCAGGTATGTGTTAATTATCCCACTCACATTGGGCAAGAGGTGTGCCAAGGCCGTAACTGTCTTAAACAGCTTCGGGTCCAAGGTGGCAAAATTGCATCGAAAACTCCGCCCAAAACAAGTCCGAGGTACTTCATGCTCCGGGCGACGTCAATTCTGATGCCGCCACTATATGGGCATCAGACGGAGGGCCCTTCCTTGGAGCATGGAAGGAGATTACCAGGGCAATACCCGATGACTTGGGTCGTCCTCTGCCGCCGCGAGCATTGCAGCCTCGCGAATACCAGCGAATCATCGGCGTAGCAGAGTACTGCCACCCCTTCTAAGGTTCAGCTCCGCAGCACTGAGTCCGCACAGGAGCGAACCCAGCACTAAACCCTGTGGAATACCACCTCCCAAACGCCCTCGCCCCAAAAGCGATGAAGTTACATTATTGTGGATTGGAAGTTGAAAAGAGATACAGTAACAATGCAGCAACCTTCGTCTATAACAAATCAGACAAATATTTACAATATAGCATAGTAGTGAGTAATGTAAAAAAGGCCACTAGACTTGATTTGACCTGACCTGACATGACTACAGTTGACGATGCATTTGCCAAATTTATCAATAACACAGAAGTCTTTGTAGTATTTATTTTATTTAAATGCATCACCTTGAAAAATATAGATTTTCTGCATTTCTTCTCTATGTATACTATAACTTCTTATAAATCTATTCATACAATAAAAAAAACAGTAATGAAGTTGTGTCTGTACATTAAATATATTTAAGAAAAAAACATTGAAGGAGATGCAAAACCAGTAAATGAATAAGATCTTATGATTATTTAATTTTTTCTCTGTTTGTCTGCCTGTGCACGCACATCTTCTTAGTTACTGGATTGATGGATGGCTTTTTTATAGTTGTACAGCTTTTAAATCTGGTCAGGACTAAGGGTATATTTGATGTCGAGTTCAAGTGAAACACCTAATCTCGTAGAACTATAGTAGACCTGCTAAACTATAAGAAATAAAACAATAAAACCTCGACAAAAGTTGTTTAGGTGATAAACATTATGCGCTGACATATAAAAATTAAAGATCTGGATCATCTGTTAAAGAAACATGTAAGCCTAGGGTAAAATATAAGAAATAACGAAATTTTGCCTTACAAAAAATTATCAGTGAGGTTGCTGTTGATATACGGAACAACTGATGAAGAACAATAATAGTCTAACTAAACTATTAGACATCAGCAAATAATCCCCTTATCATAATCTATTCAAAGTAAAAAGCATATTCCCTTGTCATATAACAATTTAAGATCTCGAAAATAAGACTAAGAACCATGATAGGCTTAACTATGAGAAATAAGTAAATGCCGCATTAGTAAAAGTGGTTGATACTGAACAGTGGGTAGTTTCTTTTCTTTCAGCTTCACACTCTTTCCCGCATAGCAGTGTAGTCAGAGAGAATCTACTGTTTAGACACTAAGGAAAAATTAAAATATTTTAAAAAATAACCATTCTCCCAAGTGGAGTCGAACCCACAACCAAACGCGTTTACACTCAGTTACCTCAGTTACTGTAAGCGCGATAGTTGTTTTCGATTCCCAATTGATGGAATAGTTTGGAATAGTATGTATATTATTTTTTTATCTCCAGTAAGACAAAGATCACATGGTAAATGAAAGTAATAAAAGTTAACGGTATCATAAACTCCACGCAAACAAAGTTGCGGGCATCGACTAGTACTATAATAAAACATAAAAAAATTAAATCTTTTCGATGGATAGCTTTTAAGCTTAGGCGGGACTTGGGACCTAATTGATTCTAAAAAGCTATTATTGAATCAGAATACTCTTGATATACTAAAAGATATAATTAAATTGCACCTTAATAAAATCGCTATCGTGACGCAGTGTAAACTGTAAAGCGGTTGCTTGTGGGTTCGATTCCCACTAGAGGGATTATATTTAATATATTTTCATTTCCTTTGGCGTTTGGCGCGGCGTTGAGATACGCCACTCAACACGCAATGTATCGAGCGGAAAGTGGAGAACGGAGGTGTACACTAGGTTTTCTTAGACCACCATACTATGCGGGAAAAAGCTGTAACAAAAGTGGTACAGCGTGAAAAGTATTTTGGTGGTAAAGATCATTAGTCCACCTAATTTGCGGTAACCTAAATTGCGGGTACCAACTATTAGATTTATATTTTGACGAGGATGTCTATGACAATTATATTGTCACGAGGACATTGTTACCAAATGATTACACCATAAACTAAATATCAATTTTGTTTTAATTTCGTAAATTACTACAATTCTCACATTCGTTTTATGAACCATGATACTCACTGCATATTCTTAATATAAACAAGGAAAAAAGTTCAAAGTAATATCGGTAAAATAAAAAAAGTTATATAACTATTTTGTTATATTTATTAAATCAGTCTATATTATAACATTTCTTCAACTACAACATGTATAATATGATCTAGTCCATTATATTTTCCAACTTATGATATTTATTTTCACAAATGATGTTGACCATATACTAATTTTAACATTATTTTTCCTTTTTTATTATATTTTTCTACAACACCGTCAAAAAACTTAATAATAAAATAAAAGTTATAAAAAATAAGCGTTTGACATTCTACCAACATTAAAATATTCAAATGTAAAAAAAGTCTATGGTCATATTAATTATGTATAATAAGAAATAAAAATCTTAATAATAATGATGTAACTCTTAAATAACATTTGTATATTGTAAAGCTTTTATACAAATAAAGCTATCACTTGAATATAAATAATAATATTTGGAAGAAAATATTATAAATGCAAACATAAAACAGTTTTTTTTTACAATATGTTAGGCTAGTTAAAAATACACAGCCTTAAAACTTACAAAAATTTTTGATCCTTAAGAATCAAATCGTTAAAAGCCTCTTAGATTTTATCGGCAATCAATATTAAAATCATTGTACAGATTGTAAATATAGTACACATATTTTACAAGCATTTCCAATGTACTTGCTTGACAAAAAATGTTTTACAACAGCAATCTTATTATGGCCGTTCTTACTAACATTTTCCAAATATAATATAAATATTCAAATATTGATAATATTAAGTGAAGAAAAGAGCCCATTACTTGAAATAGACAGTAATGAAAAACACATTATGTTTAAAATGACAAAAAAGTCTTTTTCTTAGCATAATTAACAATTAGTGCCGATACTATAAACAACGCCACTACCTTTAAGCAAGTTTTCAAGTATTATACAAACATTATGCAATTTAATTATTATGTTAACCAAATAATTAATCTGATATAATATATTTATAGTACTCCGTGTAATAAATGCACATACTAAGTAACAGAAAAACTGATTTGTAATTTAAGTATGTACTTTCACATCTCGTAATATTATTTAATGTTCGTATGTAAAACTTTACTTAAGAGTCTATACTAGTGTACATCCAATGTTCCCTGTATGCCTCTTTAACACTTATGGTTATCAATTACTTAGTTATTATAATCTATTGGAGCTCTGGGACTTTCTCAATGGCTGCAGGATAGAGTCTAGTACCACAACTGCTGGGTTGGCTTTACTGCATCTAAAAATAAACAACAAATTAAAATATTTTATTATATTTCATTTTCATACACCTCTCGTATCCATTTTTTCTGTCGCTAGGAAATGCAATTTACGCAAACTATCCGTGCGCAAGGCAGGCAGAACTGCCCTATGGACGCATGATACCGTGGAACTCACCGGGGAGCTCGATACTACCCACGAAAACCCAGCGGAAATCATCTCCAACCTCATACGCCGTCATAGGTCCGCTGGCGCATGCTACTACAACTCCTCTGTGACGTGTGACGGCCTGACGGGCCACCGTCGCCTTCAGGGTGTTCTGGGGTTTCTTCCAGTGTACTCGCAGTCTCGATGACTTGCAAGAGGATCACCCCGATCCTCCCGCGGTAGGTCCTCTAGGGTAGGGGGAGTAGGTGATGCGCATACCGCCTGACCTACGACGGCGGAGCGGGCAAGCATCCACGCTGAACTCACGCACCCACTCCGCGGCCTCCTTCAATGCACACTTCTCATATCCTCCTTCAACTTCACGCCCAAATAAAAAGACATTATGTGTTTAACTTTGAAACCAGACGTAAAATTTTGTCATCGGACAATCATTTTTAAAAATACTTATTTGATTACAATAACAGAGTCCAGATTAATAAGCTTTTTTTGTTTTATTACAAATACTTAAACTAAACTATAGAAAGAAATAAAACGTTTACAAACATAATGTTAATACCTTGGAAACATGTCCGTGCACTTTAGTTCAGTCCATCCAGTGAGAACTTCATATAACATAGTGTCGAATGCCCGGTCTGCAGGCAGCTCCCCTGTCAGCATCCTTAACGCTAATCTATGGGAAAATAACTTTATAACAAAAAAAATAAACCGATAATAGCTCTGTGAAATCAGTATGTGAATACGCTACAATCCCCTATTTTTCTGTTCTTAACGTTAGAATTAATATTTGTGGGATTTAGTTTCGAGTAGACTCTATACATTAAAAAAATAATTATTAAAACTGATCTATTCAGTAAAACGTTCGTGGTCTAACATACAATAAAATATACGTGTCCAATTGAGAACCTCTTCCGTTTTTTTCGTCGGTTAAAAAAGAAAATATATATAAATCAATTATTACTCATTTCTTTCGACATATATTAGCGATCTAAATCTAATTAATGTGGGCTGCTTATTGTTTATTGTTGAAAATTATGAACCTAAATAATGTAAATCTTATGTTTCACATATAAACAAACTCATAATTCCATGGTCGTGTGTAAAATTAAAGATTCAGACTTCTCAAATGTCTTTGCACTAAATCTTATTAACTAGAAAACTAGTAATCTAGAAGACAATATTAGCAATATGAAATACATTAACTTACCCATTTATTCTAGCCATCGTACCGTAAGGAGGATTTAATTTCCCAGTTGCAACTAAATTCTTGCAATACAACAACCACACACAGTCTAAGTCGGTAAAACTTGTGTTGCTGGCAACACTGGAGCTATCATTTTTGTTGAATGACGTTTGTAAATGATTTAGCGCGTGAGTGTTGGCATCAATGTTGCGGGATATTTGGTTTTGTATGTTGGTAGCTAGTACATCTCTGTTGGATAGCTGATTTAAAACCATTCTGTAAAAAAAATTTTGATTTCAAATTATTTAATTATAAGTCAAAAGGCAGCTTCATACTTTTTCCCGCATAGCAGGGTAGTCAGTGAGAACTTAGTGTTGAAACACACCGTTCTCCACTTTCCGACTGGCATCGAGGCATAGCGTGTTGAGCAGCGGAACTCACCGCCGCTTTGAAGGCACCAGAGTTTTTTGTCACACTGAATTCCTCTTGTCAAGATTTGTAATAGTAAGGCTGCTCACACCTCCCATTGGTTAAAAGATAAACAATGAAATACGATAAACAATGTTGTCGTATTTATATGGCAACCAAAATGTGACTTCAGCTAAGTAAGAACGAAAAAAGATATGCCGTTTGTATGGCGCTGTCAAGTTTACTTAGATAACGTAATACCGTCTCAAGAACAGTAAGTTACGCGTCTGCGAAGAGTGTAGCTAATTTGTTTTAAGATTTTACTTCGGGAATATTATGTCTGGTTGTATCACATTTAAAGTATCGCGAGACCACTTTAAGTGCGAGGCCGGGGGCGAGGGCCCACTTCGCCCACGACTGGAGTAGGTAAGTGCTATAGGTGAGGAGGAGGCTCGTACGCGTCAGTCACTTGCAGGGAGAGGAACTCTGAGGCACTGCCTGAGACTTATTACAAAAATATAGATTTAAGAGATCTCTTTAAAATGCATCAACACACACGTTCATTACTCAAGCCCCTCTCTCTACGTAACTCACACCTAATAACGTGACACACAGACAGGGCGTCCCGCCTAGTAACGCTATAAAAAATATAAATAATATTTAATAAATAGCATTTCTTCTTGATAAACGATTATTCGCAGAATAATCTTTAGGTAGCAGTAATTTGTAAAAATCTCACTACAGATATGCTAACAACGAAAATAAATTGTAATAAGCGTATAAGAATTTCGACGCCGCTGAATGTAGCATGGCACGCATGGCTTAGCGGTCTGAGTGCTAGGATGGTTTCCATAAGGCGCGAGTTCGAATCCCGCTGCGTTAAATTTTGTATAGGTTTTCTTAAAATATGTTTTTCAATTTCCTAAGCGTGTGATTATCACTTTGAAAATGTTAATAACACCAAATAAACCATCATAGATAAACCATAATAGACGGCGCTAAGCTATAACATAATATAATTTTTTAACATTTTAGTCTTATTCACACACTTAAAAAACGTATAAAAAATAGATTGACGCGCTCTGACCGTCTGGCGCGGGTTCCAAACCCGCTCCGTTCAATTCTTTATACATTTTCTAAAAATAACATTACTTAATATGAAAAACTATACGCCGATACATATATAGTAGTATTATTAAAAACATACTTAGTATTTTTCAACGCTCTACCCAAATGTATGGCAGCTCTTGCTGTACTCATGCCTATTTCCAAGACATTTTCTAGAAGGTTCTTTCCAATGTCGAAATCATCCTCTAGACGGTTCTGCTTTTTTCTGTAATATCACAACCTTTGCTTAAATTTATAATTTAAATGGTTCTAAGTGTGTTATTTATGACACGATTGAAATAAAATAAACACTAAATATTAAGAGAAGTTTACCAAAATACAAAAGTTAAAATTGCATTTAAATCGTTACAGCCATTTCTGAGATTACCGTGTACAAACGCACAGACAAACAGAACAAAATTAAAAATCATTGTTTTGGGTGCTATTACATTGATGAATGCCCGCCCCTATTAATATTTTTTCATCTTCCATGAACAGACAGAGATCAGTTACATTTTTATTATATGTAGAGATATAGATAAGTAAATAAATAAGTTAAATGTTTCATTGTTTGTACGCCAAATTATTTGCCCCCGGACTCAGGTTTAGTAAAGTTAATTAATGCCTTAGACCTGAGAAAAACCGGCACAAGAAACTCAGTGGGATTTCTGTTGTTTTCTTACCCATGTAAAGAATTATCATATTGAAGATATACTTCATTTCTCCTTGCTTCCACTTTTCCTGGTTCCATGAAGAGAGCGTTAAATGCGAAAACGTCTGGATCCTTTAGCATTTTGTTGCGAGCTGATTCCTGTGACCGTATAAAAAACATATGAAAACAGATATATAAATAAAACATAGCTGGTCTCGAACCCACCACTCCAATGCCATATTCCCTACTGAAATGAGACCAAAAATGATAGATAATCGAATTCAAAACTATCATCAAAACTATCAGCATGTTACAGCAGTGTTTTTTTTTTATGTTATAATCTATGCATATATTAATACGAGAAGGGATTCCTTATTACTAAAATGATGCGGACGGATGCATATGAGATCTGACACAGTTATAGTTTATATAAATTATAATAATACAAGACTTTTTTTAAATAATACATTAAATCTATACAATACAATGAAATAAATGAAATATCTCATATTTAGAAAACGTATAAAAATTTGAACGCAGCGGGTCTTGAACCCTTGCCTCTTGAAAACCGTTTAAGCGCTCTGATCTACATCCTTCTACATCCAGCTGCGTCGAAATTCTTATACGCTTATTACAACTTATATTTGTTGGGGCGGGTTCAAACCCCGCTGCGTTCAAATTTTTATACGTTTTCTAAATATGTATTTTTCAATTTCCTAAGTGTGCGAATAACACTTAAAAAAAATGTACAAAATAATTAAATGGAATATCTGTTTGTAATATTAAAATAACCGCTTTTTACCAAATGCATATGTGTGTATACATGGTGTATATACTAAATTTGTCTATTTCGGCTAACTTCTGGATTGGGTGGACTGATTTTGACGGCACTTTCACTAGCAGATAGCTGATGTAATAAGCAGTAATTTAGGGATTTATTTTAGAATTGCACCCGGACACAGTCGCGGGCACAGGTAGTTTATAAGAGTAAATGTAATAATACACACAACTATGTGTTTGACATACACGTTACTAAGGCAACGCGTTGTTTACGCGTCAATGGGACCTCTAGTAAATATGATTTAAATTACATCCTACCTGACTTTCCCATGCCATCACTTGAATATTGTGCAGTAACATCACATCCAGCGTAAGAATACCAAACGATAATAAATTGGTGCTATTACTTAATATAACTTTGCGACTTTGATTGGAATTTGTGAAATTTTCTCCAAAATATAAGTCTTTAAGTTTACTCATAACGATCGTAACGTTCCCTTCAATTATACTCTCATTCAAAGCTTTTAAGAGCTGCCCAAATTCGTTGCCAGTGTTGCGTTTTTCAGACTTTCCTTCAATATCAGGATCTGATGAGATCCAATCATGTAATTCCTGGACTTTTTCTATCAAATAACTGGTCATGGAATTGCTCTGCATGTAATCATCATACAAATTATCATCGTTGTAGTATTCTTTCGCTGTAATTATCCTCAATTTTCTTCAAACCCGCTATATATCCGTCGGATAATTTAATCGTATCGTCCAAGAAAACATCAGGCAATGTTGGTTTAAATTCTGGTACTGTCTGAAATTTGGGTGGTAAATCCTCTGGAAGTTTTGCTTGATCTTTTTTCTCAATTTTGCGTTCTGGATGATGAAGTGACGTGTCATGAATAGGGTGTATTTGGGGTTTAGATATAAGGTTTTTGTCGTCTTTCTTTTTATCCCGATTCGCGACTATGTTTTTGAAGATGGATAGCTTTTCTAGGATAGGAAATTGTATGTCAGTATCTATTTCGTCAGATGTGGCTACTAATTTTTCTGTTACTGTTATTGCCCGGGGTGGATAAGGATTTGGGTAAATGGGTTCCTGAAATAAAACAAAAATTACTAAATAATTCAACTTTTAAATTTCTAGCGCCGGGTCTTCTCAGGTCCAAGATATTAAGTGTACTGCAGTGTGAAATAGTTTGACGTTTAAAAAATGAACGAACTAAACGAACGAACGACGTAGTAACTTCTTAATTTGAATGAAATTAATTGACTTTGACTTTAAACTAGGAAAACAGACAGATTTTTACTAGCCTTTACAAAGTTTTCTACACATCCCCTCAGTTTTTCTAAAGTAAGTTTTCTCTAA
Source organism: Podotricha telesiphe (assembly GCA_038994665.1). Lineage (NCBI taxonomy): Eukaryota > Metazoa > Arthropoda > Insecta > Lepidoptera > Nymphalidae > Podotricha > Podotricha telesiphe. Next base: position 962,517 of record JAOYRR010000468.1, read on the forward strand.
ATAACAGAACTGAAAACTATTTCTCTAACCAGACAGAGGATCGAACCCACAACCGTCTAAAGCAAAATAAATAAATATATAGAAATATTTTAAAAAACATATAAAAATAGCGGTTTCGACCAAGCACCTCTTGTTTACCGTCCAAGCGCTATCACCTTTAAGAAATGCGCTCTAGATCCGCTATCGGATGTATTTCATATTTTAACTGGTTATATAACACTTACAAAATGTCAAAAAGATGAAAGTCTTATATGAAGTTCTTACCCTAGCTTCTTCATATACTTCTCTTGGAACATAGCTTTCGCTGGATCCCCATCTAGTGATTACAATAGTTGCTAGAACCAAAGCTCCGCATACAGCAAAGCAGGATGCACTGGCTATAATCCATACTTTGAGTGGCACCTAAAATGATAATATATATTTTTATTCTTCATATTCAAGCTTTCTTCCAACAACTGGGTGGCCATAGAGATTACGAGAAGAGTGTCGAGACACTGCGTTCTCCACTGAGTGGCGGAAATCAACACCGCGTTTTGTTGTAGCAGAACAGAGAAATGAAACTAATTTAAATATCATTCCCCCGAGTGGATCGAACCCACAACCATCGTATATACAGTCAAACGCTGTCACGCATATTTCATAATTTAAATAAAATGTCATATAGAAAGAGAATATGATGAAAAATCCATTTTCAAAAAGTAGTAATTGAAGGTTTTCTTCATTTACATGGTGTTTTAAAATAGTTTTATTAACCGATAAAAAAACGGAGGAGGAATGAAAAATAAAGTGTGTTTTTTTAGTATACTGCTTTTAAGCGCGCATGGCAGGGCGGTCAAAAAGAACCGGTCCGATCCGACACTCCTATTATATAAATATTAACATGCCCTGAGCGTGTGGCCGAACCCGCAACCATCGCACTACAGCAGACGTCCCATTGCGCCACGATTGCCTCAAGAAGAAATTACAGTACAAAATATTAGTACTAGTATATACCAATGCAATCTTTATTGAGTAATATAGTATCGTAAGGCGGAAGTTGTTTGACGTTACGTTACGCATACTTGTAATTTACGTGTTTTATAAAAGTACTTGAATATAATAAATACAAGAGACAAACCTGTCGCAGTGGGACAGTGGCTGTAGCCAGTGGTTGTGGGTTCGATTTACACTCGAGGGTTACACTTCAACACAACGATATTTATTTATTATTTATTAATTTCGAAATACTTACAGCAGTTTTAGCTGGCAATACGTCCACTGGGCGCGGTGGTAATGGTCGTGAATGCCAATCCCGAGGTACTGGGTTCCGTGACGGTGGCATGCTGTCCTGGGATACGTGTCTCTTCTCATATTCGTATTGAAACATTTTTGCTGTGAAACATGATAATTCATGATTTAATAGATGATTAACACGCTCGGCAATTTTCCACAAGCTCCAAACGTCAATCACTTTGTAAAGTAATGGAACTGTTTTATATATATATATATATACATGTAGATAGATATACCGTGTGTATGAATACAAATTGTCGGACAAAGACAAAATAAATTATAGTTAGAAATTAATCTACAATTGTAAAATGCATCGCTGCGTAAAATCACTCTAGGCCTCGTGGGAACATAATCATCTATTATCTAAGCATGAGGCCGTCGTGTCGCAGTATGACACCGTTTGACTATATACACGGATGGTTGCGGGTTCGATATCCACTTGGGGATTCCCAATGCTTATTTTAAAATTATTTTCATTTCTCTGCTCTAGTGGCAAGACAAAGCTCGGCGTTGAGTTCCGCCACACAACCCGCAAATCCTTAGATTCGGGTGGAGGAGAACTGAGCTTCTGGACAGTAGGTTCTCTTTGACCCTGCTTTGAGGGAAGGGAATAAATATGTAGATATATATATAACTAGATTACATACTTTATTTATATAAAGTATGTAATCTAGTTAGCCATATTTATTTAACTCGCGTGCGTGTATCGAACCCTCAACTATCGCTCAACAGTCGACTGTTCCACTACACCACGATGCCCGCATTTACCGTACAAATGTACGTATATACATCTTGCCATGCTCTATTTGCACAGCATCCGCATGCCTTCCATATCAAATGTAAGGAAACTAGCTTTCGCGTTTGACTATGCGTGAATTTTTACACACTTATTAGCTATCTATCTATCAATGGGTGTGAGAAAATCTCGGAACGCTGCTTTGACCCACTCTTTCTCACCTCTGGTAAGACAAAGCGCTGCGTTGAGTTCCTCCAATCAACATGCAATGTATCGATGTGAAGAACGGTGTGTCTAGACTCTAGGTGCTTTCTGACTACCCTGCTATGTCAGAACTAGTGTGAAGTGGAAATAATATAAATATATATATATCAATACTCGAAAATTAACAGTCCAAAGTTATCTCACTTAAAATCAAAATATCCTTTATTCAAATAGGCTGTTACTAGCACTTTTAATCGTCAATTAATATAAAAGGTCAGTTTTGTCAGGCCTAGCGGAAGCTACCAGCTGCGAGGGAGGCAGTTTTGTTAAGAAGGGCCGGTGAGAAACTCAACAGTTGCTCTTTTCCAATATAGTTTTACAATAAGTTCATAGTTATCATTCGTTTCCTGACACACACTTTCACGGGATCCGCATTAGATCCCGTCCCAAAATAGAAAGTTATCAGTTATTGACCTTCAACCATTTCTTTATCTTTTCAAATAGTTTATTACTTCAAACTTTTTATTTTGACTTGTTAAGTTGAAACTTGTGTTAATAAAATAATAATATTATTTTTAACATTTTATAGTATTTTACACACATTTAGAAAATTTAAAATCATTTTGAGAAAACGTATAAACAAACGCATATTTAGAAAACGTATAAAAATTTGAACGTTGCGGGATTTGAACCTGCGCCTCTTGAAAACCGTTTAAGCGCTTTCTTTTCCGAGAGCCGCGGGTTGAAACCCCGCTGCGTCCAATTTTTTACACGTTTTCTAAATATGTGTTTGTTTGTACGTTTTTCAATTACTTAAGAGTGCGATATAACATTTTAAAAATATGTTAAAAAACGTATAAACATTTGAACGCAACGGAATTCGAACCCGAATATTCGTACCTTCTTGGAAACCGTCTAAGCCATGCGTTCTGATGCCTCAGAGAGAACCTGGTCTTAAGACACTCCGTTCTCCACTTCCCACTCGAATACAAGACATGGAATGTCTTGTATTCACACGCGGAATTTAAATCGATGCCAAAGTCTTGCCAATGTGGGGAAATGAAAGTAGTTTAAATATAATCGTCCAGAGTGGGTATTGAACTGAAAATCATCGCGTTTGCCTCTCAAAAGTCAGCACTCTCATATCAATTTACGTTCAAATTAAGAAGAAAAAACATACAATACTTTATATAAACTAATGTATGTGAATTTGTCATACATGTAACTGACATGCCTTTGTAGTAATGTATGTGGGCCCTTAATTTTCCAACTTTCACACTAACTATGGGAACTAATGTATGTAGATTTTTAAAGTTAAATTGAACAAAGAAAACGCTTTCATGTTTTACGAAAAATTTGCATTTGTTGAACCATTTCTAGAAACATTTATTTTTAAAAACAAACCTATATTTAGAATATCTCATATTTTTTGTAACGCAGCGGGATTTGAAAACCGTTTAAGCCTTCTGAGCACTAAGCCATGCGTTCAACATCCAGCTACGTCAAAATTCGTATACGCTTATTACAACTTATATTAGGTCAAATGTAAAAAATGTTATGTTAAACTTTTTTTTACCTTTTTTTATCGCATAGCAGGGTAGGCAGAGGTAACCTAGTATTAAGACTCAACGTTCTCAACTTTCTAAACGACATATGTGGAAAGTATAAACGGAGTGACTTTTGATTCAATTCCGGCTTCATTATTATCCTAAGGTCACAAAAGGTACGCTCCCAAGGCCTGCGACCTCACGGGTGCTCTGAATGGCGTGTAAGCAATACAACATAATCTTTTATAATTTCTTTTATTTTACAACTAGATGCCATGAATTAATGCGCCCAAGGCCTTTTTATTATTTCAGCAGAACTGCCATCTGAGTCGATGGTAGCTTCCGGTAGAACTGACACTGTCATTTTTAAGCTAAACTGTGTGTCCGCGACTTCGTCTACGTGGAATTCTAAACTAGCCGTAGCCTAAGTTGCTCCTCATAACATCATCCAGTGAGAGTCCCGTCAAATTCAATTCAGCCGTTCTAGAGATTAGCCGCAACAAACAAACACAAAACGTGAGAAAGAATGTTATTTATATATATGTACCGTGTTAGAGATATGTACATTTAGTAAAAAGCGATTATATTATTATAACGAACACACGCACCAATTTTATTCATATATATAGACGACCGTATAACCGTAAAACCGTAAATAAATATTACGGAAAATATGTACAGATTATAAAAGAGAACGTACATTACAAAATTATTATATAATCTATATAATGTTGCGTGTGCGGAACCAATGGATACCAAAGGTTAGGTTAGGATCACGCAGAGCTATAAGCTGTTGTAATACTTGTAAAAGTATAATACGGTTATTTATACTCCTTTTCCAGCATAACAGGGTACTCAGAGAGAACCTATTATCAAGACACTCCGTTCCCCACGCACCTCCCGAAATCGGGGTATTGCATGTTGAGTGGCGGAACTCAACGCCGCGCTTTGTCTTGTCGCCAGAGCTGATAAATGAAAATAATTTAAATATAAATTATTCCTCCGAGTGGGACCCCACAACCAATAGCGTTTATAGCCGTTCGCTGTCCCACTGCGCCACTATGGTTGATAAGCCCTATATATTATTAATTAATTAAGGCATTCTGAAATTGGTCTACTCCAACCTCTGATCGCTAGTCACCTGGCCCGAGTAGGTGCGAACTTGTCGCTCTCACGCGGTACTATGAGTAGGTCGTCGAGAGTGTCCACCACCCTTAACTCCGCGGCGTGCTTTGCTAGCTCCCACCGCTGGGGTTCACGGAAGATCGGGGTTCCCGTAGCCTTGGCTAGTGGGTGTGGAGGAGAATCACCGTGAGGTTTTTGTGCGTATAAGGACGGCTTACGTCTGCCAGTCAGGAGTCCCAAATTACGTCCCAATCAGGCGGGTATTCGTAACGGATTTTTCCTCACGTTAAAAATAACTGAAATAGCCTTTGTTTTTAACCGACTTAAAAAAAGGAGGTGGTTCTCAATTCGACTGTATTTTTTTTGTGTGTTACCGCATAACTTTTTACTGGGTAAACCAGAAATGTTGATTCTTCTAGCACTTCGTAGCTAGTGCTTCTCATTGGGTCCCTTTTTAAGTTCCTTAAGATCTGACTAGTAGCAGTTTTCGAGTTATTCGTAGTAATATTATGTTATAGTAGATATAATCATATATTTAATTAAAAACAAGTTAATTGAATGTCGTAGACACAAGAATACGATGAAGTGCTTGTTTTTTTGATAAAATTTTATTGTACATGAAAAGGAATGGAACCAGTGTCTCTTGGATAACGCGTCCGCGCTATAGCCAATTAAGCAACAATATTCCGCTACATGTCCTAGAATGCTTATACACTTGCTTATGTACGTAATTGGCATACGTTTATAAATACATAAGCTGAAAGTTAAAAACATATATTTTTTGGCATTTTAAAGTGTTATTCATACACTTAGGAAATTAGAAATTATATTTTTTAATAACGTAAAAAAATCCCGTTGCGTTCAAAATTTTATACATATAAGTAAAGAAAAGTAAATGACCTGTGAAATTTTACTTGTTTCTACGAAGTTGAACCTTTAGAGACTTAGGTAAACAGTAATAAATTTTAAATTGTATCTGTATATGAGTTTAAATTCTATTGTTTTTTTTTAATATTGTTTCATTTAGTCTTATGAATATTAAATTATATGTAAAAAACAAGCTGTTTTTGAATTATTCCCAGCATGCTCTCTCATTAGATATCCATATTGTACGAGTGCATTAAAAATAACTAGTCCGTCATCTTAGGTGCTACGCCATGTTGGTTTTAGAGTGACGTTACACAGCTAACCATGAATTGTCATCCAAACTAAACGTGTATCAATAATTACAGCTCAATCGGTTGATGATATAAACATTGAGACATATACAATAATATACATAAATTGTAAGTTAATAAGATGTTTGTAACTTTTAAAACATATTTTTTTTGTATATGAAATTCACATTTTTAAAAAACTTGCAACTTCACATTATTAAGAAAATGGTGAATCAATTGAATTAAGCAACCGAATTCATACATAAAGGTCTGTACATCATAAAGGAAGCGTCAAATGCTATCAATTAAACGTGATTAAGCCGTCTGAGCAATTCCGTTTAGGACTTAATGAAAAACAGTCTGTAATATGTAGCAGTGGTAACGTCTTGTTTGTTGCTTTTTTACTAGGGGTTAGGGCTGTTGACTTAAATAAAAATATCGATATTTTTTTTCTATATAACTGCGCCCTTAAACTTGTGTCGCAATTCCCAGGTACTGTTTCGAGCTCATCTTTCTGCAACGCGATGGGCATCCGCGCGTTATCTCCATGGATTTCTAAGGAGTTTCCTCTCCCATTGTTATATCGATACTTTACGGTATAGCGTAAATATCTATCGATATTATCGATATGTAAGTTCGTCAGTAAGTTTTTTGTTTATATTAGAATATTCTTATAATTTTAGATAGGGTTCAGACTTATATCAGTAAAAACACCAATACATATACGCGCCTGTATATGTATTGGTGTACACAGGCTACAGATTATATATTTTTACTTAAGTAATGTTTACCTCACGGAGAATATTATCGCGTGACTTTGAAATGCTTGTTTTCTAATAATTCGATATTTAACAAAGTAAATATTTAATAAAGGAAATTATTTAGTAAAAAGGAATTGAATGTGCATGTAATTTCTCATGCTAGGCGATATATATGAAAAAAATATATCGATAATATCGAGATGAAGAAATATATCGAGACCATATATCAATATTTTATGTATTATCGATTTTTATTAAAGGATTTGTTACTAAAAAAGTAACATGTCCTAATAAAGCCAGTTACGTTTGTTTTTTTCCCGTATCACGCTTTTTATCGGAAAACAAGGTAGAAATAACCTAGTGTTATAACACTCCATTGTCCACTTTCCGCCTGAAATTTTGAGAACAAAAGAATGAGAATAATATAAATATAATTATGCCGCCGAGTAGGAATAGAACCCACTTACTAATCGCGTCTACAGTACGACACTGTCCCACTCCACCACGATGGGTGTAGATTCGTTCTGGTACCTAAGACAAAGTGGGGAATTGATTTTCGCTACTCAACACGCAATGTTTCGATATATTAATTTATTATAATCACCAACGCAGTCAACACTAGCAAAATAAAAAACACAACAAAAACTTTTACTTAAGAAACAAAGTGCAGCCGCAGTTACATGTGATAACGGCATGCCAGACTTACACCTACAATATAAATATTAATGACGAACAAAAATACATTAATTCAAAAACTTACAAAAAAAAAATACTTGTGTGAAAATACAAAAATGCTTTTAGGCATAACGTGGAGAACGGAGTGTCTTGACACTAGTTTCTCTCTGACGGTAGTCAATGCCCACATAGCAGGTAAGCTATGCAGACAAAAGCTGATAAAAAAGTATCTCTTCACAACTGCTGATAACGTAGTAAGATTGTATGAAAACTTTTTACAGTATAAATAAAGACTAACAATCTTGCTGACATTTGGGGTATCCATTGCTTGCATTCTACAGCCAGAACATGTTTTCACCGTTAAAATACAGAATTCCAAGAAAAGGCTTGCCAGAATACAAAAGACTGTTGTTGTGGGTGCTTTTGAGAAAATGAATCGGCTTCACGCTGATTCCCGCATAGCAAATAGTCAGAGAAAAGCTAGTGCCAAGACACTCCGTTGTTCACGCATCGCCCCAAATCGAGCGTGTTGAGTGGTGACTTACGGGGGCTACTTATAGTTGTCGCAGTGGTACAGCTTCTGGCTGCAAACGCAATAAACGGGTTCGATACTCACTTGGTGAAATTATCATAAAGTTATTATTTTCATTCCCCGTTAAGTTCTGTCACTCAACACGCAATGTCTAGGCAGGTTAGTTAGAGAAAACTTCCGCCCGAAGTCGACATCGAATTTACACATAATCATTCCTCCGAGTGGAAATTGAACCCGGAGCCAATCGCATTTACAATCATAGACTATGCCACCGCGCCACGATGGCCTTAATACTAATAGTGGTATTTTTGATTTACAATTTGAGTACCACTGGAAGTAAAGGTATATATTATATAAAAGAAATTGATAAATAGAGATAAACAAAATCATATTTCTTATATAAATATTTATTTTAATAATAAACAACACTAATATTTTAAATTAATTTCATTTTAAAATTACAATACAAAACAGTGAAATTATTATGTAAATTTATGTGTAACAACAGTTTATAAATGACTGAATATATCACTCGTATACCTATTTGATCGCTTACAAATAATATGTAAAAATGGTCCCAAACTATAGACGCAGTACATTTATATTTCGATACATCTTTCCATTCTCCACACTCAGCGTTCTTCTTCTAGCTGCACGCTAGTCAGAGAGAACCCCAGTAGTCAAGACTCTCCGCCGTCCACACCCCGCTGAATTCGCTACATTGCGTGTTAAATGGCTAAACAGTGATTGTTTGTAATAAAATAACCACTTCATACTTAATGTATGTATACACGGTATATGTAACCAAAATATCATTTTTTACACTTTGTGTCTGTTTGTTCCGGGTTATCACCGAAACGGCTGTACCGATTTTGACGAGATACACTGGTGGAGAGGTGATGTGAAAAGAGTAACTTAAGCCGCAGTTGCAGGCACAGCTACTTTTAAATATAATCATTACTCTCGAGTGTGAAACGAACCCACGACCAATCGCGATTCCAGTCCCACATGAATTAATAAAAAATGAAAAGTCTATACTTAAATGAAATAGCAGTGCAATTGCGGAAGTTGTTAACAACTACATCTGGAGAGAGGCATAAAACAGGATTTCTGCAACATCGTATAGTATAAAAATAACTTTATTTATATCATACAGATATTTATTACCAAAAATGAACGTAACATATATAATATATAAGGGTTTCTAATAAAAATTACAAATTCTTGAACAATACGGTTACGAAGGCCATCATGGGGCAGTGCGTCAGCATGGGACTGTAAACCCGATAGGTTGTAGGTTCGATTGTCACACGGGGAAATAATTATATTTAAATAACTTTCGTTTCTGCGCCCTACCGAACAAGACTAAGCGCGGCGTAGGGCTCCGCTACTCAACACGCAATGTCTCAATTCGGGCTGAAACGGAGAATGAATACCCTGATATGCGAGAAGAAACGTAAAGCTGACAAGTTACTAAAAGTCATTGAAGCTGAGCTGATATTTATTTATACATATATTTGTTAAACTATTGGAAAGGTACCGTGTTATTTTCGATTTTAGAGACGCATTAATATTTAAAACAAATATATACCCAATAACGTTTCGAATTTCACTTGTCATAAGATTTCATATGCATTATATATTTAAAACAAAAGAAGATAGTAGTAGGTTTTGTTTCACTATAATTTGTATGCTCAAAATAAAAAAAGCAACTAAAAGGATAGTCAGAGAGAACCTAATGTCAAGAAACTCCACGTAACGCTCAAATTCGAGACATTGCGTGTTGGCGGAACTCAACACCAAGCTTTGTCTTACAAGAACAGAGAAATGAACACACAGCCATTCGTGTTTGTAGTCTGATACTGCCCACTGTGACTCGATAGCCTCAAATAAAATACTTTTTGAACCATTAACATAATATATGAAAAATAATTGTATTGGGTATATATTACAGATAGGTTGAGAAGTACTGACCTAACAAATAATAATAAGTCACTCACCTAAATATTCACTAAATCACATCACTATTTACAAAAGAATACACTAAAATGGAATATTTTAATATATATATATAATTTTTTATTTAAATTAATTATTTCCTTTTACAACTAACGTGTTATTGTTCAACAGTTAGATGTCAACTGAACAAAATTCACTCTACAGTTACTTACAACTAATGTAACTTGGTCTACTCGATATGTAATAAGCTACTATAATGCAGTTGTATTAGAGCAAGCAATGACTTTTTGTTTGTCAATATTTATTAAAAACTAATTGTGCTGGCTTAGTACGTGTGGAATTTTTTATATAGTTACTCCTTATTACATCAGCTATCTGCTAATGAAAGTCCCGTCAAAATCAGTCCATCCGTTCCAGAGATTAGCCGGAACAGAGCAACAAACAGAAAAAAATGTAATTTAATTTGTAAAATGTAATTTTGGCATATGTACCGTATGCATACATGTGCATTTAGTAAAAAGTGATTATTTAAATATTTACAAATAGACACCCCAATTTTGGTTATTTGTACAAATAATATATATATGCTTCTCTCCAGATGTAGTATATGTGTATGCCTAAAACCATATTTCTTTTAAGTTTCACGCGTTTTCCCGCATAGCACTGACTACCCGTCAGAGAGAACCTAGTGTCAAAACACTGCATAGAAATGAAAATATTTAACTATAATAATTCAACCGAGTGTGTATCGTACCCACAACCAATCGTATTTATAGTCAGATGCTGTGCCAGTGCGCCACAACAGTGAATATTATTTCTTTTATATAGTTATTTTTTTACTTCAAACTAATCTTGTACTATACATTCGTGTATTCATTAACACGCTTCACTTATCTAGCAATGTTAGAAAATCTGCATCATTTAAACCCATTTCTCTCCGACTTATTACATGTCCTTTGAAATACCATCCTCACCATCTGGATACGGGGCACTCTACTACTGTGCGGTTTTGTAGGAACTTCCTTCCACGTGCCACTCGACTGAGGAATGGCCTACCAGCGGCAGTGTTTCCAGGCCGATTCGACATTCCAAAAGCGCGTCTATTGCTATCTTAAACGCCTACCTTGCTATCAGGTGACTAGCGCTCGTTTGCCATGTCGATGGTATAAAAAAAATGTCCGGATCCCATGTCCATACAATATTCAGAAATCGTTGTCAGGACGCACGAGGAAGCACTATACAGCGTGTGTGTGAAAGAGAAGCTACTAGAAGTACTTTCTCTTTCTTGCACTCGGTGAAAAACAGTTACACGCCGCGCGAGCCGCGCTACATTGAAAGACAGTTTGTGAAAGTAAAGATGTTAGGTATATTAAAACTATGTACCATTAGAAGCGGCTATTTTAGATAACAACTAAAAATCCATCGTGGCGCAGCGGGCGATTGGTTGTGGGTTCGATACACCCTCTTTCAACACGCAATGTCTCAATTCGGACTAAAACGGAAAACGGAGTGTCTTGATACTAGGTTCCGAATACCCTGCTATGCGAAAACAAACATGAAGCTGACCAAAGACAAGTTAGTAAAAGTCATTAAAGCTGAGCTGATATTTATTTATACCTACAGGATAATTGAAAATTTGAACGCAAAAAAATTCTCACTAAATATACACTGGGAGTTCTTATAGTAAAAAATATTTTCAATGCTCCACTCTGGTACCGCGATAAGATACCGCGCGGCGTTGTCTTCCGCCACTCATTTCGCAAAGTCTCAACAGGCGGTGCATGGAGAACGGAGTGTGCTCGTTCTCTTCACTTTTTCACGGTTTTGGTATTGTTTGCGCGTCGAGTTGCGGAAGTCAATGAATGAGTGCGTGAATGAATATTAAATAATCATTAAAATATAAGAATCACTCCCCCCGAGTGTGTATCGAACCCACAACCGTCGCGTGAAGAGTAAGACGCTGTCACGCGCCATGATAGCCGCAATCTATTATTTTTAAATACTTTATCACACGATGGCCTCGTCGCCATAATTATGAATTTCTTATATTACAAAAGAAAAGGAAAAATATCTATGTAATTATTTGATCGCGAAAGTTATCATGATTTGATCGTTAATATAATAAAGAAATTAATGAAACACGCATTTAGAAAGACAGATAAGTCTTAAGAAGTTTGGCAGAAGAGCAAACAGAAGATAACTTAAGGTTATAAGAACATTCTAGAAGTCATTACGACATTATTCAATACTAGTTGTGCCCGCGACTACATCTGGGTGAAATTCTAAAATAAAAGTAGTCTTAGTTACTCTTTATTACACCAGCCAGTGTAAGTCCCGTCATAATCGGCCCAGCCGTTCCAGAGATTATCCGGAGCAAACAGACAGAGAAACAAAATTTAAAAAAATATCTATTTTGGTTTATGTACCGTGTATACATACATATGTATTTACTAAAAAGCGGTTATTTTAATGTTACGAACATACATTCCAATTTTATTTATTGGTATATATGAAAGTCAAGTGAACATCATATCAAAATATCCTTGACAGCATCTGACTGTAAACGTAATGGTTGTGGGTTCGATTACTACTGGAGGGAATGATTATATTAAAAAAGAAATTATTTTTTCGCTCTGTTAAAGCAGTTTCAAATTTGTGTGGTCCGTGGGAAACAGAGTGTCTTGACACTAGGTTCTCTCTGGCTACGGTACTAAGCGAGAAAGTGTTTTTTCTAATTTGTTATTATTTAGGACAATCAACTTTTAAAGTAATTTCGTGACGCCGTGGAATAAAAAAAGCAATATTATTAATACATTTTTTTTTTTAATTCTTTGATTTACAATGAAACAAGGCCTTTGGATGTTATATTACCATTATTACATTAACAGCTTCACACCTTCACGCTTTTCACGTATAGCAGGTTAGTTAGACAGAACCTAGTGTTAAAACACTCCGCTCTATTTGCCCGAAATCGGGACATTGCGTGTTGATTGGCGAAACTCAACGCCGCGCTTTGTCTTAGTAACCAGAGCGAAGTAAAATATTTTAAAATATAATCATTGCCCCAAATGTGAATTTAACCCACAACCATCGCGTATACAGAGACGCTGTCCCAGTGCGACATGATGGCCCCAATGTATTATATTAACAAATTTTTAAATACTACAATGTAGTTTTTAAAATATTTCTAAAATTATAATAAAAAGATTGCAGCTACTATTAAAATCGTAAAACACAATTAATTTATATGCAGTGGCTGCATTCAAATATCATATGCATTTTTACACTCAAACTTCGTTCACACTCAAAGGAGTACTCTAAAAGTTGATTGACCCAAATACAGCTTTAAGAAATGCGGGAAAACCCATACGGCAAGTCTCGAGTTGCAAATTAGAGCCTTTCTTTGAGGTAACGGCGCATTTTTGTTAGTAAACACTCGATAATCATGACCTAGATAACTAATACCGTAATATGTCGTTTTTATATGTGCTTAGTAGCAAATTTAAATACTTTGATATTTGTAGGTTCAAATACTGATAGAATGATTTTTCTGCTAGTTAATTAGAGGGAAAAATAGGTAATAATAATAATTCCATAATTTCCATAGTTCGTACGCACTAGCCTGTGACCATCTCTGGGCCATTACCTGTGGTTACTCATATATGGATCCCGGCTGATGTGGCACAGTAAAATAGATTATATCTCTCTATTAAGGGACCTCTACGTGTTGGACCTGTGTCCCCACGCAAACCTTCCAAAGAACCGGGTTCTTCTTAACTCGAGAACTATTACGAGAGATACATAATAATAATAATAAAAACTCTATATTGTACATCCACGAATAGAAATAATAACAGCAAATAAGTTAATTAAATAAAAACCTGCGAAAAGAAAAACAAAATCCTACTTCCTTTTTTTAAATATAGACTAGGCAAACGAGCGTTCGTACCATCTGATAGTAAGTGAACACTGTGACCCAGGATCCCATGTAACACCAGAGGAGCTACAAGTGCGTGCCGGCCTTTGAGGTGGAGATAGACGCGCCTTTTCAAGGTACCCGTGGAAGTATCGACCTGGAAACACTGCCGCTGGAGGGCCATTCCACAGTTGTGTGGCACCAAAGGAAGTTCCTACAAAATCGCACAGTAGTAGTGTACCACGTATCCAGATGGTGAGGATGGCGATTGAGTCTCTTAAGTACTGTGCTTTGAAAAACTGCGTAGCAGGAATCAGGTCAAACAGTTTCCCAGAACACTCCCCGTGATAAATGTGGTAAAGATAGCACAGCGAGAAACGTCACTACGCAACGCCAAAGTGTCTAGCCTTTCATAGATTATTGGGTCCTTAACAATTCAAATGGCTCTACGTTGTAACAAGTGGTTCAAGCTGATATACTGGGGGGCACCAGCCCCCCAGCCAGAGATGAGAACAGTACTCCATGTGAGGCCGATCCTGGACCAATCTGTGTTTGATCGTGACGTACTTTTTGGCTCTGGCGATGCGGAAGATACTTGAATCTAGAAAAATTAGAACGCAAAATGCAGTAATGAAGCGTTATTTAATTGATTTCACACATTCTTATATATGATTTGATATAAACACCGTGTATTATTGAACGTTTATGCTACTTATGTACTATTGTATCTAAGGTATTCAGCAGCTTCACGATTGCAATATAGCGGCGTAGTAAGAGAACCTGGTGTCAAGACACTCAGTTCTCCGCTCTCCACCCACATTCCAGACTTTGCTTGTTGAGCGGCACTACTCATTCTCTCTCTTGGGCACCCGTATAGATTTTTGTTTGTTTGTAAGACATGACAAAAATTTGGACTATTTTAGTAATAGGTAAATAAAAATCAAAATCAGCTTCACATAAAGCCGGGTAGTTAGAGAATCCAGTAACTCCACGCACCGCCTGAAATCGACATTGCGTGTTGAATGGCGTAAGTCGATGCCACGCTTGGTCTCAAGGTAAAATACTGGATAAATGATAATACTTTATTTATAATTTGTTTAATATTTTGTTTTGGGTTATAGCGGAAAATCTACACTCATACAGTATATCATACATATTTTGGACATTGAAAAATGTTGTTATTCACACAATTAGGAAACTGAAAAGCATTTTTTGAAAACGTATAAAAATTTGAACCCCTGCCTCTTGGAAACCTTCCAAGCTAAGCTAACTCGCTAAGCCATATGTTCTATACGCTTAGTACCAAAATGTTGATAAACTACACTTCCGATTCAGCGCTGGAGTACCTCAATATGATATCTTCTCCCTGATTTTATCCTTTTTAAATATTTTTAAAGTGTTATTCATACACTTACAATTAGTATAAGAAATATAGCTTAAGACAACATATAAAAATGTTATCGTGGCAAGACTCGAACCTGCCCCACTTGGAAACCGTCCAATCACTGTGATCACTAAGCCATACGTTATATATCCAGCAACGTCGAAGCTCTTATACTCTTATTACAACTTATTTTTGTTGTCAGCATTTCTGTAGAGAGAATTTTACAAATTTCTGCTACACAAACATTATATCTAAGAACAATTTTTTGGCAAGTGGGAATTGTGACTTATTAAATATTTTAAATGTTTATTAAGTGCTATTCACACATTCAGTATAAGAAATCTTTGAGGCCGATCATCGTGGTGGAGTGTGACAGCGGCATACTGTACACGCGATTGGTTGTGAGTTCGATTCCCACCCGGAGGATTTATTATATTTAAATTATTTTCATTCTGCTTTGGTACCTAAGACAAGTCGTAGCATTCATTTCCACCAAACAGCGTGTTGTCTCGATTTCGAGCGGAAAGTGGAGAACGGGCAGTCAGAAAGAACCTAGTGTCAAGAACACTAGGTTCTTTCTGACTGTCCTGCTATGCGGGAAAAAGAGAGAAAATGTAAAAATATCATTTTTAGTACACTTGGACGCAGCGGGACTCGAACCCGCGCCTTAGGGCCTTAACGGTTTCCACACATGTTTACCTCAATATATCCTTGGCTGTCATTACCGTGACGTTGTCGACTTGCAGGCTTATGCGACACCTATATGACGGTGGAGTCTGTTGCCAATGTAAGTAGTAAATTTTAACTTAAATGTCTATACATACCGTTGTCTGTACATGGAAGATTATGAGACAAAATATTACTATTTATCAATGTAATAGAACCCAACCATGATTTTGAAATGTTTTGTGTGTCTGTCTGTGCGTTTGTACACGACAAATTTAGAAATGGCTTAACTAATTTAAATGCAGATTTGACAATTGTATTTTGTCAAAATCAGAATCTGTCACACTGCGCTACGAATGGCCTCAAAATGTCAAACTCAATTTATTTCTTTTCAGATTTAAATAATTTTATACATGCTTAATTTTTCAAACGTCAAATAATTTAATTTACCACCGGTTAACTAAAGTTAATGCCTCAGACCTGAGAAGATGCGGCGTAAGAAACTCACCGGGATTAACTTCTTTTCCAATCAATTGATATGTAAATACATATCTACTAGTGACAATGATACATTTGAAATGGGCTGGAGCGAGCATTTCATTCCCAAGGCGTGTTATCAATTATAAAATCTTCTTTTAGCAATACTTAGCTATGATGATTCTTATTACCTACAATAACTATCCAATTGGCCATCGTGGCACAGTGACAGCGACCGACTGTAGACGCGTAGATTGTGAGGTTCGATACGGACTCGGGCGAACGTTTATATTGAAATTATTTTAATATTATCACTCTGGTAACAAGACAAAACGGAGTCGAGTTCCGCCATCCAAAATGTACACAATGTCTCGGATGCTGGTGGTGCGCGGAGGTGTTTTGGCAGGTTTTCTCTGACTTTCCTAATATATAGGGTAAAGCTGAAAAGAACTTCAACGCGCCAAGCTTATACCGATATAATAAATAACACACACTTACCCTCTTGAACTATATTCTAAAATAAGTCTATACTTTGATCCAGGAAAAAATAAGGGGAATCTAATCTTTAAGACGTTTCACTTTAAACACACAAAACAAAATATCAAATTGTTCAAATTTATTATTATTATTATTAAACATTAAACAGTGTACAATGAAATGCTGTATTTAATGACAAAATACGAAACATTTTAAGTGTTATTAACATTTGAACGCAGCGGGATTTGATTGCTTTTCGGTCAGACCGCTTGAACGCTTTTCATGAGGCGTAGGTTTTAGTCCTGCTGCGTTCAAATTTTTATAAGTTTTATATATATATATGTATTTAACAGCTAAAGATATATTCACACTGCCTCAAACAAAAAATTTAAAGAAATATCAAAAATTGAAAATGTAAAATATAGTGTTAAAACACTCTTATAATTATTGCAACTCGTAATGTCACTAGTACTAGTAACAGTAAATGTTACTTTTCCAAATGCTGTTTTTTTTTTCATTTATATTATATCTGTGGTTAAATGCAAAAAGGCCTAATATAATTAAATTATTAAAAAAAAAGAAACTTTTTTTATCATCAAACCACCGATAATTCACAAAATGATCAAGTAATACGCTAATTGTTCTTTGAATGTTTCAAGAAAGAATGTTACATATATACACATAAAGAAATAATCAAATATATTGTAAAATAGCTGAAGCTACAAAATGTTTCACATATTATCATAATTAATATTAATATATATTTACTAAAATCACACCACCATTTTGAATACAGATCAATAATAAATAGCTTTTTCATTTTGAAAAGAAACTTTATTTAAATTTAGACATGCTTTAGATTTAGATATATATATATATTTAAAACAAACATACGTGACATACAGTTACTCTGCATTACAAATAGAATTTTACAATGATATCAACTTACAATACTAAGAACTTAAAAATTAACTAAACCTTTGTTAACTTATTCTCCACTTCATTAACCTAATTTCTATTAACTTTTTATTCATGTATTAAATATAGAAAATATTTTGATGTAAATAATCGAAAAAAAAATAGTGAAAAATCGAATAATCAAAAACAGATTACTACTAATAATTGATTATTAAATAAGAATAATAGATTATAGACAATGCGAATAATCGATGTTGCAAACATCGAAACGGAAACCCGTAATTTAATAACAATATGAGATCTATTAATAAATTGGACACGTATCTGCGGAACCAGCCCAAATTCTCCTTTTTTTTATTTGGAAACTACAGTTCTCGAAACAGCAGGTTGTTTCTTAAAATGCATTCGTCAAGTAAATTAGATAATAATGTACTATTCATTTAAATAGTAATAAAAAATATCTTAATTTTACATTATTTTTCATTTGTTTCATTCGCACCCACTTCAGACACAACCAAACGCCATAACTTGTCAAACTAGATCCGGCAAAAGAAAAACATTTTGAATATCTACACTTGACAAACTGTTTATCAAACTGACAACCACTTAATTCACCTAAATTCCCACAAACTGGACTTAAACGCCAGTTTTAAAATAAAAAAAAACACATAGCTCTACTGTATTTACTAAAAAATATTTATAAAAACCACTGGAAAAGCCCATACTATGGAAAATTTTAACATTTACCAGTAAATTTAAGGATTTAGCAAATTTAATGAGTAAAAGTTTAAACATTATTTATTATAAACTTACAGCGTCATCCACTCGGTAAAATTTATGTTTTACCTTAGAGATGCACGGTAAATATTATAATATTACCGTAGAAACAGGACTTTTACCATCAAAGTTGGTAAATCTTAAACACACATACAATCTCATATAAACAATAGATCTGTGTGAGTGAGGTTCATTGACCCTATTACAGTAGGTTCACTGATAATGAAAAAAACCTTCATATTTGATTTTCTAACTGCATACATTTCATACATTATCTAATTAAATCCACTTTGTTAGATCTATTATAGACACTGCCTTTAATTGCGGAATATAAATCCGCATGTATACAGAAATAAATATCTATATAATAATTGAAGACATGTATGCATGAGTGACATTTCTATAAATAAATGATGATGTTAAGATATTAGAAAATTGATTCACTATTTCATAACAAAAAATATTCATAGCAAAAGATATATAATTTGTAATTTCTAGACATAAAATACTAAACCTAATTCCGCTTCTATTATAACAATATTTAAAACAGTTTAAGTCGTTTATAATAATGTTTTACAACTTGCCACTCGAACCCAAGACATTGCGTGTTGACTGGCGGAACACAAGGCCGCACTTTGTGTACCAAAGCGAAGAAATGAAAATATTGTAAACACAATCATTCCCCCTAGTGGGAATCGAATCCACAATCAATCGTATTTACAGTCAAGACGCTGTCGCACTGCGATACGACTCCTCCTTTTAAAACTTAAAATATTACGACATGCCCTTTCGTAACCTTCTTACACAACACGTCTTCAAGTACACTCTAGCATATATGGCTACAGTATGTGTTTAAAAAAATATTCAACGACTCAATTTCTCCGAAACTCTAGCGTTTCACTCTTCACCTTCCGTAAATTTCGTGAAAACCAATTTGCAATCCGGTCTCAGACTTCTAAAACTTTCGCCACCAGATTCCGTTACGTTCGTGTCGGAAAAATCGATCTCCACCAAATTCGGGGCAGCTGTCGCCAAATGTACTAAACTCCGATCCGTTATATTCCTATAACCGTTGACGGATAGGAACCTTAGATTGGACCTATCCGGTCTGGACGCCATGTCCTGTCCAAAAACCACGGGGCCATTTGGTCCTATATGGATAATATTGACATCTTCTCCATCAGCCCTTCCAAATCTTCGGATAGCAAAATCTGTCACCAAAGAGCTGGCATCAACATGTCGCCTTTGTATATTTAAGCCCCTAAATCCGGGGAAATCCGGGGTTGAAAAGTCTCGCGGGAACCTATACGTGTTAACTTGGGGTCCCACGTTCACGTACAACACGTGATGGTATGGTTCAATCCGGTAGTCTATAGGTACACGTTCGTTTTCCTGTTGGTTATGGTTTGCTTGCGGCTCGCTTCGATTGGTTTTTGGTTTCGGTTCACTCGTTTCTGGTTCCTGGCGGGACGTGGACGCACCTTCGTTTACTTCTTGGGAACGTTTGAGATTCGATTTTTCATCACTTTTATCGTTATCACTATCATTAGGGTTGTTGATGACCACCGGATTTTCCCCACGTCTGAAGCGAACTTGTCCACCATTTCTCTCGGGTGACTGCGCTTTCGTACATGTCCTACTCGCCAACACTATGACTTCTCCCTGATCTTCACATCTTAATATATCACCGCAATTCAAAATTCCATCTATTTTAACACAATCCACTACATTTCTGTCTCTAATGTTATCTAGAGCATGATTGTGTCCTGCCTCTCCATTACGATTCTTTTCTTCACCATTTCTATCTGAAGAAGACGAAGAAGTTGCCACATTTCCTACTGAAGAACCGGAACTTTCCCCAGTTTCATTTTCTTTATTAACACTACAATTGCATTTTTGTTCATTAACTTCACTTTTAGACGTAGAAGGGCGTTGAAACTTACTATCATCATTGTTCGTATCATTATGTGTTTCTGCTTCATTATCGTTATTATTAGCTTCTTTATCATTATTTTCATCTTTACTCTCAACAATTTTTTGACGTTTTGTGATACTATCTCCACCATTCTCACTCTCTTCTTCATATTTACGTTTAAAACTATCTTTTTCTTTTAGTTCCAAATCAATATCGTCATAATAATAGTATATGTTTTCAGGTTTTTCCTTATACAAAAGTTGTTCCTGTAAAAATTTTAAAGGACGGGAATTAATATCTTTTACAGGTAATAGGGTGGACAGAGAGAACTTAGTGTCAAGACGGAGTGTCTTTGGCCACTTTCCGTCCGATATCGAGACATTGCGTATTGATAGCGGAACTCAACGCCACGCTTCATCTTAGGCACCAGAGCAGAGAAACAAAAATAATTCATATACAATATTCCCCCGAGTGGGAATGGAAGTCACAGCATTTTCTAAAAAAAGAACTTTAGCAAACAAAACTTATAAGTTGTAACAACGCTTGCTAAGAATTTCGAGCTTAGCTGTGTAGAGCTCGGGCAGAATACAAGAGGCATGGGTTCGAATCGTTATAGATTCATAATTTAATTACGTATCCAAATATTATCCTACCCTAAACGTGTGAACAACAAATTATTAAATAAATTACCTAAACGTGTAAAAAAATTACTACTAACTTTAGTTTCCCAGTCATGAAGTTGCACGTGGGTAGCAGCGGGATCATCTATAAAGTGAGCGTGGGCTGGATTTCTCTGCTCCTTACTCTTGTTTGCAGCCAGCCAAAGTTTCTCAAGACTTGGCAGCCATCCAAGAGCAGAAACTTCTGAATCACCCACCGGTGATCCTCTTAGATCTAGGGACTGAAAAATTAAGGAATATTGTTTTGATTCATGTCTCTTACATATTTATTATCAGGGTTGTATTAAACATTATGAAATTTCAATTTGGTTCAAAACTAAACTTCAAAAGTATGCGGTGAAGGAGTTTCGGTTAAAATTCGTGTAATATTACAAATGGTTGCAATTAAACCTATGGAAATTCAGTGCAAACTTCATGGGCAAGAAGTATAGCGAGAATTATTTTTCCACTGAGATACTTAAATTGTGATACAGGTATTTTTATTAATATGATAAGTGGCTGAATAAAATATGAATTTAAAATGAAAAAATAATTATATTTAATTATAATTACTTAACCTGCTATACGTAGTGAAGCTTCAGTTACACAAAAAGAAACTTACCTTCAAGGCTTTGAACCCGTACCGTGCCGTTAACGAGGCATAAGCAACAAATTCTGTCATCTTGTTACATCTTTGGGCAGAGAGTTCGCGGAGAGCTCCTAACTTGCTCAATGGTAAGAGGGTCCCGGGATCCATCCATTCACATTCTGATACATCTAGATTCTGATAAAGACACAATTTAAAATTAAAATCATTCACTCATTCATTTTAATAATCTATACATATAATAAAAATGTAACTGATTATTTGCTCTCTGTGCATGGAAGATATATGAGAAAAAAATATTATTGGGGAGCATTTATCAATGTGATACAACATACGATGATTTTTAATTTCTTTTTCTGTTTGTCTGTGTGTTCGTGCAACCGATTTTAATGCAGTTTTGACTATTACATATTGGTAAACTTCGCTTAACATTTAGTGTACATTTCATTTCAATCGGTTCATAAATAAAAAAGTTACAACAATTTAAGTTCTAAATTAAAGCAAAGTTTGTGATGTCAGTGAAACGCGGGCAGATGAATAATCGTAATATTTAGTTATAATCGTGTAGTTTACGCAGTCGAAGCCGCGAGCGGGTCGATAGTATATAAATTTAAATTTTAAAAGAAAACGTATAGTTATTACGTTCTTTCACTAATTCTTTTTTCTTATATATTTATTAATGAATTGATAAAAAGTAATCATTTATTCAGATAATTCACCGTTCATTAATTCATTTTTATATAGAAAAATAATGTTACATTTCATTTATAACTGACCCAAATATACGCTAAATGGTTGTGTACGGAAAATCCTTATATTTTCCATTAAATCTCAAGATTTGTCTACCTTAATTACCATTGTTGGCAAATCTCAAGTTTAATTTGGAAAAACTTAATTTTTTTAGTACTCTACACATTATTTAAAAAACCGTTCTGTATATTCATTAGTTAGTCATTCGTTCATTTGATAAGCTATATACAAACAATTACAAGAACTCTATACTAAATACTTAAGATTAAGATTTTTTAACGTCACAGAAATGACTGAACGAATGAATGTAAGACGATATGAATGAAATAACATGAAAAACTAAATTTTTATACATTTATAGAAATGTATAAAAATTTGAACGTAGCTAGACTTGAACCCAGCGGCGCGTGTTTTGGTCCTAAGTATATGAAACACTTCCCATAAATTCTCCTTCCTTCTTTCTTCTCACAAAATTTCCCATAAACTGCCGAATTTTGAATTTGAGTTGGGCCACCTTCATTGAAGTCACGATATAAGTATTAGTGACCGACCGAAGGTTCGGTTTCTGTTTCTGTTTTGGCCAGGTTCGGTCTAAAAAGGTAATCTCGGCCACAGTTCCGATTTAGGCCAAAAATTGGGCGATCCTTCGGCCAAGCCAAAATTGAATACTAGTGAACGTCTACGCCGTTTAAGTTTTAAAAGCGTAGCGTACATTACCACAAAGAGACTCAACCATGGGAAGGGAGCTGAGCCTCTGCGCTCGTGGGCCCGGAACGGAGGTGCATATGCGCCCGCAGTTCGTGCAAAGAAACATTGAGAAGAAAAAATACAAAAGAAGGACCTACCACCATACCCAGCCCTATCAGAAGCTATAGACAACGGCGTAATCGAGGACTACGATCCTAAACCCTTGAGCATCTACCAGAGGTATATTTAACAAATAAATAATATTTTTTCAATTCAATCACATTTGAATTATTTATCTTTTTCTCTTTGTAGTGTTACTTTACTATATATATTATATGATTTTCGCCAAAGTTTACTTATACACGCCTATATCCTATAGCAAGTTCGTTTTGTCAATAATTTTTCAATTGTAAAATTATTACTAGAATAATATAAATAATTACTTTATTTCGTGCTCTAATGCGATAAAATATACTAAATATCCAATATGCCACCAAAAGAAATTATAGGATTTGACGATTTTCGTTTTGGACTGAAAACCTTGTGTTGGTAGGACAATTATAAAAATACATACCTCTAAATCCGGTAAAAACGAGTTGATCCTAAACAAAAATGTCTTGTCCATGATCATATTGTAACATTTGCATCCGCGCAAGGACAACTTCTTCAGACTTCTTGGAAATTGATCGAGATTTGTCTATAAATAACAGAAAAAACAAACATTAGAATAACAATTGGAAAAATATATAGCGTTAATATATATTATACCATTCTCCACCTTTCGCTCAAATTCGAGATTATTGCGTGTAAAATGGCGGAACTCTTAGCCACGTTTTGTCTTGTTCACCAGATCGTAGAATTGAGAATAAAACAAATTACTATCATTCCATCAAATGGGAATCAAACCCACAACCATCGCGAATATAGTCACACACGATAGCCTCGAATATCTGACGGACAAGAATCTGCTGAGGAGAAAAATAAAGAAAAGTAAATAAAAAAATTACAACTCACCATGCTACAATCAATATTACAATACTCCAACACCAAAGTGTGCAATTTCGGACACGTGTTGCACAAATCCTGCAACAAGTCCTGCGCGAGGGAAAACTGTGGACCTATGCAAGTTTGGGGGCCCTTCTTCCCCATTTCATTGTCCCCCCAGGAGGGTAAACCGCTGCACCTCCGAAACCAATAATCACTAGAACAAAGTTTTTTTTTTAATATTTGAAGTGTGGGGGGGGGGGGGGTAGTGTGGTAGTGTCAATTGTCTTATTAATAACGTTTATCATTATAATACACATATATCTATTATTACATATTGTCATTTTACTACAGATATGATATCTACCCATACAAATAAATAAAATTTTACTAAATGCATATGTTTGTGTACACGGTGCATATGCCAAAAAAAAAAATATTTTGTGTCTGTTTATTCTAATATCTTTGGAACACCCGTACCGATTTTGACGGGAATATAGCTGATGGATGATAACTATATAATAAAATAACTGACTAGTATCCGTCAGAGGACACTGATTTTGGGATGTGGATGGCATAACCGATATAATAGAAGAAAAGTTATCTGTTTGACAACGCACTCTTATACTTTATTTTTTTTTTTTATTTTTACAGCGACACCGTGCAAGCGAGGGTACTCAGTCCATGCGACATGAAAACACTGTGTGGATAATTGAGAGGGTAACATCGGTCACAAGGGCGCCCCCTGCGGTACTCCAAACTCGACTAGTGACCTTTGAACGGAAGGAGTTTTACTCAAATCTGTTACAATCCTTTATAGTATTACACATACACGAATGTAACAGTTTCCGCCTTTCATCGTTTTCGAATTCGCTTAAAACTTTAAATTATTTTGAATATATATCCTTACTATGTATGTAAAAAACGGCTTATTATGTATGTAAAAAACGAAAACTTTCTTCTTTCTAGAAGAGGGAACCTAGTGTCAAGACTCAACACTCCGTTGTACACTTTAGTGGCGGAACTCATCGCCTCACCTTGTCTTATCATTATCAATATTGCCACAGCTTCTAGATGAATATTAGTAAATTTTAGAATTTAAATATTTAAATTTTGAAAACGTCAATCAATTATTTTTTACAACAATAATTGACAGATATTGTTAATTGTTAACATATAATTTAATATGATATAAAAAAAAATACATTTGTATACAATTTTAGAAAACGTATAATTTTTTATTAATGCAGCGTGATTCGATCCCGCGCTTCTCGTTCACCGCGAAATAATGCGTTCTACATATAGTAGTACGTCGAAATTCATATACGCATATTATAATTAATAGTATTAGTAGTAATAGCAGGGTAATTAGAGAGAGCCTCCGTTCTACATTTTGTGGCGTAATTCAACGCCTCACTCTTTCTTATCAATTTACATATTATTATTTTTATTTCAAAAAGGTGGCAAACAAGAAGAATCACCTGATAGTAACAGCTTATCTTCGCCCATGGAAATCTACAACTTCAGGAGTTGTGGACGCGTTGCTGGCCTTCGGGGTGAAAGTGTCTGTGCACTCTACGCTTGAAAGCCCCCAGGTCGTAGCGTTATAATTTCATCACATCTCAACCTTTACTCTTTTTTTTTATTCAGTCATAATACATGCACTGAATGGTTCACACATATATACATACATACATTATATATATATATATATATAAAAAAAAATTGTACAAACTTACTTTGGCGAATACACTTTTCTTGGTCCCTGTACTGCATCGACAACTGACGTCAGTTGTAGAGCATAATGTTCCACGTGGTCTGTAGAATATAATATGTCCATCTAATAGTGCATTTCCATAATTGGCAAGGCTCGGCAAACGTCCGCAGGCGTGTAAACGGTGGTAGTCGTGGCTTGCAAGAGGCTGTTGCCGATTTCGCCCAGTCACCAGTATCGAACACAAATCAAAAGAAGTTTGCGAAAAGCGCTGTATACGTCTTCACCCGTTGCTCGTTGGAGCCTGTGGAGGCATGCCGAGCCTTGCCCTTGCTTTAGTAAGGGTCGTAAAGTGTACACAAATCAAGTTACGGGTGAAAACTATATATAATGTGGTTTTTTTTTTTATTTAGTTATTGTCATACTGAAGAAATGCACTGATTATGTTCAACCTCAACTTGAAGGAATATCTATGTATTTTGTTTACCAGTATGTGGAAATAGTTGGGAACAAAGTGCTTTCAAATTAAATTCCTTCCATTTTCTTCGCATTAAAATAAGTGCGACTTCCTAAAGAAAAAAAGATAATAATATTTCAGCTTCACGCATAGGAGGTTAGACCGAGACAACGCTCCACGCACCGCCCGAAATCGAGACATTGCGTGTTCAGTGCGAAACTCAACGCCGCGCTTTGCCTTGCCACGAGAGCGTAAAAATGTAAATTATTTAAATACAATAAGTCCCCCGATGTCACATTTTGTTACGATTGCCTCGATGATGTCGCGGTAATAATAAGATTTTACAGTCTACGGCCAAAGCTACGAAAGATTGAAATGCCAATAGTATGGCAAGGGACATAAAATCGTACACAAATAAATTCACGAGAGACAACTAGTCTAAAATAACTCTCTTCCAGTGCCTCGAATAAAAAAAGAGGACTTTTAAATGAAATTAAGAATTAGACTTCTAGTGACGGATTTTTTTTTACAATTCTGTTTGTTGCGGCTTTCTGTTTGTTGCGGCTGGAACGGCTGGACCGATTATCGTAAATTACCGAGGAGTAAATCAAGACTTTTACTTTAGAATTTCACGTGGACGAATTCGCGGACACTTAGTTAATCTTTCTAAAATATACTACTTTAAAAATACCACATACCCCAATTATTTTTGGAATTTTTCAGTCTCTCTCCTTCTTCTCTAGACAAATTCATGAAACCGAAACATCTGAAAATAAAAAAATAGATAAAATTTAAAATAAAATACATTTTCTTCACGCCTTTGCCCGCATAACAGTGTAGTCAAAGGAGAATCTAGTATCAAGTCACTCCTTCTTTCGCCTTGGATGTAGAGCGACGCAACTCAACGTTGCGTTTTGTATTACTCGGATAAGACCGGAGGAATAAAAATAATTTGAATATAACACTCCTCCGAATGTGTATCGTACCCACAACCATCTCTTTGTATATACAGCTTGACCTGACCGACATGATGACTTAATGAATGTTAATTTATATATCAATTAATTAACGGAAAAAATTTCCACCTCGAATTTCCAAAGATTATTCTACATGATAACCAGAATACTGAAATGTAAACACAGCGGAACTCAAACCCGTGCCTCTTGGAAACAGGGTCCACTAAGCTAGTTACGTCGAAATACTTATAAGCTTCTTTGATTTTCGCGATTATAACACATTTTGAAATGAAACTATTTTAAACGGATTAATCGCGTATAATTTCGGTATTCGAAAATACATTTTTAGAACCCGACGTTTCGAACACTTTACAGTAGTCCGTGGTCACAGGTAGACTGAGGTGGCACTTGTCTGTCATTCGATACAATTATTATCTCAAACTACCGCCAATGATTTCTTAGTTGCCTCGCGTACTGCCCTGGATTCTTGCAAAATGAGCTGACTGTATCTTTATCTCGGGTGTGATGGGATTGAGACTTCAAAGTTTTCATTATTGGGTCCCAGGTGGTAGAAAGTTTCCAACCGTCTTCTCTATTGAAATTAGGGTGTTTTTGTACAAAATTAGGGTGTTTTTGTACAAAATTAGAACGCTCTGACGTTGGAACGTTACTCCAACAGGTTAAGGTTCCGTTAGGAACTCTATCAAATACTTAGTTAAAACATATTGAACCGCTTTACCCCTCAATAATAAATTATAAAAAAAAGGATTTTCTCCATACATACGTTTCAACATCCTTCGCGAAACCAGAAAGCAGCAAGACTTGGGTGTCCTTCCGTAACACATTATCCAAGTACCATCTAAAACGAAGTCGACTACACTTGTCATCTCTCGCATCGACATAACGCCATAAAGCCTTCTCTTGCACTAATCTACATAATCGTCTGGAAGCGCTAAAATTTTTTTTTTAAATTAAGCTTAAGATATTCAAAGACCCTAGAGTCAGAGAACACTCTGTTAACACCACTTTCGTTAAGTGGCGGTACCACATTATTTATATTACCAGAGTAGAGAAATGAAAAATTAAAAATAAATGTATATAATACTAGTGGTCTGCTCGCGGCTTCACCCGCGTGACCTATAACTGTTTCGTATTTTCAAAACCTAATAATATGAATGAAATGAATAAAATAAAAACAATAGGAGAAAATGCTATGTTTATATCTCTAGACCCTCATGTATCTCTATTTAAATTTTCATCACAATCAGTTCAGCGGTTTATCCATGATGACGTCACAGACAGACAACAGTTTTAATTTCGCACTTATAATATTAAGTATGGATAATCATTCGCCCAAACAAGAATCGAATCAACAATTATTACCACCATTAGCGATTCATTTTATTTATTTTCCAATATGTAGTATGCTGTTGGCCCTAGTGGCCTTTACAGCGTCACCGAGTTTTGTGGAACTTTGACTTGCCTGGAGAGAGGAAGCCATTAAATTAGAACAGTGTCTCAATCACGCCTCCTATAAGGTCTCCTATGAGTAGTAGTGGAAATAAAAAAAAAGCTGAACTGTTCAGCCAAATTAGTCTCCGCTCTATAGCGGAGAAGGTTTTTATATTTCAGATCTACACTGAAATCACTAAACAAGAAATCATTGAGAATCTAATGTGAAGACACTCCTCTCTGTAATTTCGGTACAAAGTATTAATTGCCTAAGCGGGGATCGAACCCACATCCATTACGCAAAGTCTAAAAGTAAAAATTCAAAAATACATACTATCCCAAGGCTTTCAGGTCGCGAGCTTTCAAATTCTGCAGTATAAAGAGTAGAACATCGTCCGGCATATCCAGGAGATTGGTTTGAAGCATACCATTTTGTATTGAATCTGCTGTAAAAAAAAAGGATTTATTTTGATTGTTTATTTTTAAACTATTTTTTTTTTTATTCTTTTGACAAGGCAAACGAGCGTTCGGGTCACCTGATTGTAAGTCACCGCCTCCCACGACCCCGTGTAACACCAGATGAGCTACAGGGATGTTGCCGGTCTTAAAGGTGGAAATAGACGCACTTTTTGAAGGTACCTATGTCGAATCGACTTGGAAGCACTGCCGCTGGTAGGCCATTCCACAGTTAAGTGGCACGTGAAAGGAAGTTCCTATTAAACCGCACAGTAGTAGAGTGCCACGTATCCAGATAGTGAGAGTGATATTTCAGTCGGTTACGTACTGTGCGGTTCAAAAATTCGGCGTCGGTAATCAAGTCAAACAGTTCCCCAGAACACTCCCCATGATAAATGCAGTAGAGAACACACAAAGAGGAAACTTCTCTACGCAACGCCAAAGTGTCAAGCCTTTCACAGGTTATTGGGTCCTTAACGATTCGAATGGCTCTACGTTGTATGCGATCAAATGGATCAAGCTGATACTGGGGTGCACCAGCGCAGAGATGAGAACAGTAGTGTGAGGCCGAACCTGGGTCCTTTACAGGGCCAATCAGTGTTTGGGCGTGAAGTACTGTCTTGCTCTGGCAATGACACCCAGCTTTTTCAAGGCCAACATGGCCTTGCTTTCCAGATGATTGAGATACTGGCAGTCACTGGAAACGTTAAGGCCCAATATGCTGATTATGGGCGTGGCTTTAAGAGGAATGTTCTGGAAAACTGGCGACACGACCAATGGGGTTTTCTTAGTGGTTAACGCACACACTTGTGTCTTCTGGGGGTTAAATTGAACAGAAGAGACAAGTATTTTACGGCACTTGTCGACGTTTTTCGAAAAAGACAGATATTATATTTTATACAGGCTTTTTCCAACATAGCAGGGTTAGTGGGAGAGAACCTAGTGTGAAGCCACTCTTTTATCTTGGCACAGCCTTAATCCGAGTCTTAGGCACCAGAGTGGAGAAATGAAAATATGAATATAACCATAAAACAATATTTATAATATAATCATCCCCCGAGTGAGAATTGAACCCACAACCATTGCATACACAGTCAGTCACTGTCACACTGTACCAATAAATGGTATTTATATAGTAATACTTTAAAATATAAAATACAGATTTTGACTGTAGGACAATAAATTTAAATTTTGCCAATCAAATTAGTCTTGACACCAGGTTCTCTCTGACTACCTGGCTATGCATGAAAAAGTGTTAAGTAGCTAAATAAATATAATTCTGTCTAGACAGTCACGAGAATGTTACTTTTATATTTTTAACATATTTTTAAAATGTTATTCATACACACTTAGGAAATTGAAAAACACTTTTTGGTAATGTATAATTTTTTTTTTTTTAAATTGCAAATTTTTTTATAACAGCTTCAAAATATTCACACAGTGGTGCACAGTAGCAAAACCATTAATAATTTTGAGTTATATCATATGATTAATACTTAAAAAGTTATACAATGTAAATTGTAGTTATTGTTATTATTAATTACAACAATAAAGAAAAAAAGTCAATGTATACTTTATATATAACCCACATACAATATTGTTTAAAATTAATTTACATGATCAAAATCTTAATAAAAAAAATTACATTCTTTTAATGAAAAATCTAATGTACAATATCTAATGTATAAAAATAAATCTTAAACTAAATGACTTAAAGTTCAAATAGACTTTTGCAAGCATTTTTTAATCATCAAATGACCATAAAGCTACCAACAGTTTAGAAGGCAGTTCTTATGGGAAGAACCAGCAAGAAATTCATCAGTTGATGTTTTGCTCAATAAAATGGTATCTATCCTGTGCAAAATTTAGACCTAGATGGTTCTAGTTCTAGGTCCTAGTTCCATACATTTTTATCATTTAAATATTATTAGACAGAGTAATAAGTTTTACTTACTAACTTACAAAAACTAGTGTTAAAAGTGTACACATTCTATATTCTTTCCAAATGATATTATCAATATTTATTTAAATTAAATGCAATAAAAAATATAATAAACAAGAAGTTCAGTTCAGTTCTTTAATTAAGGCATTACAAATATGCAACTTGATCATAATGTAATTTTACAGAGGACACACAAAGAATATATATAATTTTGCACAATCTAATAGTAAAACAATCTAATATTCAAGATATGTTAACTGAATTCAATTAAATTATTTGACTACCCTAATATTAGAACCATTTTTTATTAAAACTATGACTTTTCTATTGAGCTTTCTATTAAATTATTAATAACAAAATTAAATTATGATAAGAACATTCATATTGTTTATTTGCAAAGCATTAGTTCTTGAATAAAATTAGAAACATCTTTGGATTTAATCATACATATATAATAATATACATTTTGATAAAAAGTAAATGAAATTGTTTCTTACCATCTTGTACGCAGCCACTATCGTCTAATTCAGGTTTTAAATTACTAACAACGATTTCAGAACTCATTTTTAATGTTTTTTCTAGCTATAGATTCCCGTTTGTGTGTTATATGTAAAATGCACAGAACACAAAGGATCGTAAATGCATCACGACGCGGTGACTAAGCTTAATCTCAATAAATAAACTGTTTATTTCTTTTAATTGGAATGTTTCCAAGTCCAGAGGCAATTTTACCACCGAATTTAGGAAAAAAATAAGAAAATTGTGACGGCGAAAAACAAGAATTGATATTTTAAGTGAGAAATAGACAATTTGTTTTTTTTTTATTGAACGTTTGATATTGTTTATGGTTATGTGACATTTTTTACTTTGTTTTTTTTTTGAAAATCCTTTATAAAATATATGATATTTTACATTAATTTAAGAGAAAGGATATTGTGCCCATCTTACATATTTGTTTATTATTTATTTATATTTTCTTAAAACACGAACTGTTTGGTTAAAAATTTTCATGCTTTAGATTATTTGATCATATTACGTTAGCAATATGAAAAAAAAACTTATCTGTTTTCTTAATAAATAGAAATTAAATAATTAACAAATCTTTATTATTGTATAGAAGTGTCTTCGACAGTTGCAACACTGAATTTGTTTATAATATCTTTCACGTGTGCATCTTGTCAGGGACCAAGTGTTATTTCACATTTAATAACAAAATAAACTACAATGGCAAAATCAATCAGAAGCCGATGGAAGCGAAAATGTCGGGCGATAAAGCGGGAACGTTATGCTGTAAAAGAACTGGCGCGGCTAAAGAAAATGCTGGGAATAAAAGAAGAAGAAAAAGTCACAGAAAGCGAGGTTATGGAATCTGATCAAGTTATATTCCTAGATGCTGGTAAAATAGGAAAGAAGAAAGACAAAAAAAAGAAGGAAGAGAAACCTCCAGAAGATGACGATGTCGAAATGAGTTCTGACGATGAAAAAGTGGAAGTAGCCACAGAAGATGGCAAAAAACGTATATTCAGTAGTAAGACGTTAAAAGATCAAAACGGCCAGTACCCAGTGTGGTTGCACAAAAGGAAAATTGCTAAAATGACAACGAACAAAAAAAATATGAAGAGAAAAACAAAGACTCGACGCCGATAGTTCTAACCCATTAAATGTTATAAAAAGACACTTGTTTTCTTTCTTGTCCAATATTATGAAATGTAAAATTTATGAAACTACAGGTAATTTTATATTTTTAATTTATCTATTGCAGTGATTGAATGAACTTAAGATTGAAGCACCAATTTATAATACATTTTGCTCATATTCAAATTTACTAAATTATAAAATTTAATCAAAATATCTGATCTGGCAGATTGCATTGCATAACTCTGGTGTTTGGTATTTAACCAACTCTGTCTTACAATCAATGTTCATACATTATAGTATACAAGTATCAATAAAAAAAACTACAGTATAAATAAAATAGTTTATTAAAAATCATGTATTAGCGTAAACTGTATCTATCTGTCCATATAAGAAAATCTTACTATGCTATTTTGATTCATTTGCCATCTGATTTGCTTGAATATCTGTCCAGATCTGATTTTAATAAGTGTATGGTATTTTCATAGTGCAAACCTAAATGATGTGCTTACCAGAATGCCAAGAAAATAGCTACAAGCATCTTTCTTTTAGAATATTTTTAAAACTAATCTTTATTTACTTAAATATTAAAAAATAAATTACTTATTATTATTTAAATGTAAGGGTTTATAAGTCTTTCCTCTCAAAACAGCTTTATTTAATTCGTCCAAATGTTTCTCAGTTTTAATGTGACACATTATAGATGCTGATGTAATGACATTACAAATAGAGCAATAACAGGTAGTTTGGATTATCTGAAATTATAAATAATACAGCTTCTTACCTTGTACCATATAGCAGGGTAGTCGGAGATAACCTAATGTTGAGACAAACAGCTATTCATCTGAATTTGAGACATTGCATGTTGAGTGGTGAATCTCAACACAGCCCTTCATCTTGTTCACCAGAGTAGAGAAATGGAAATACACAAGTAAATTATGATCATTCCTTGAAGTCAAATTGAATCCACAATCAATCATGATAACAGTCAGGGCCAGTCTCTGCTCTATGATGGGCTCATGTAATATAATATTGTAATATTTAGCTATAATAGTTGTTTTAATATAACAAATTATTGGAATGTTTAATTTTATTATTAGATTTGGATTCAGTCTATATCTTTAAAACTTGTTAAATTATATTAAGTATTTTTATACAGAGTAATAAGCTGTACTTATTAATATTGTTTAATAGCAGCCTTAAAATTGTTTAGTTGCAAATCTAACGTAGGTTCTGGAATCTTATTATATACTAGCTGTGCCCACGACTTCGTCCGCGTTGAATACTAAAATAAAAGTAAAAAAGAAACAGACAGACAGACATACATATGAATTTAGTAAACAGCGGTTAGTGTAATATTTAAAACAGACACTTCAATTTGACTTTATCTTAAAATAAATTCTCTTTTAGTATTATGTCATACGCTTGCTATGGGATTTACCTAATTTTTCTATCACTATCTATCTATCTCTGTATCGTTATAATATAATCTCGCAAAGCAAACTTTAGACTTCTATATCGTCTTAAAAATTTGCACATGTGTCCGGATCGGGTGACAGTAATATTTTCATAACACGAACTTATTATCCTTGCCAGGACATCCCGTCCTGGCAAAAAATGTCGTTATCCTGATCGACCTCATCTAGGATGAGTTCGATCAGGATAACGACGTTTTTTAGTTTAAAAAAACTATTATATTTTATAGCATAGTACTTTTTTTTATTTAAGTGTTGTATGTGAAATTGTAAAGATAGTAACGCTTTCTAAACGCGACGTTTGTAGATCCAAATTTTACTTGGAGAAATATATTCTTATTTCTTATTTATGTCATATATATACACGATGCGTTATTAATAATACAGTTTAATTGTTAACGATTGATTGATTAAGAAATCGCAAGGCATTGGTTCGACACCCATTTGCAGGACAAAAAAATAATAAGACGTTCTAATGTGTGTATTTAAAGTATATATCGTCGATTGGGTGGTGACATGAGTTCTTTGGTCAAATTGAAGAATGTGATATTTACGGATGTGAATAGATCTAAGCCATAAAATGACAATATTGGATATTCCTACTAATATTATAGCTAACTGCTAGCCGTTTTTTTTAAAAGCCAGCCTAAAAAAAAAAATAATTAAATGTCATAATGTTAGTTTTTTCTTACGCTACGCTAACATAAGCTATTTGAAATACTAATCCTGCGCAGACGAAGTCGCGGGTATCAGCTAGACATGATGTCCTGACGTGATAACCTATAATTTAAATAAGACCGAAGAAATTCGTAATAATTTACAGGTAAATAACCTAATTACATAATTAAAATTATAATAAAGTAGGTATCTTTTTCTACGTTATCTACGTGTAACACCTAACCAAAAAAAAATCTGCCACTAACTAACCCTGGACCTATATTACTTTTAGTACAATGCGTTTTTAACAAATTGCATTCGTTATAATTAACAGGTAAGTAACCTATCTACATAATTAAAATGAAGTTTCTTATTGTACGTGTAAATCCTAACCAAATAAAAACCTGCCAATAACTAAACCTGGACGAATAACTAATAACTAAAGCAATATAGCTTTAAGTACAATGACTTTTTAACAAATAGCTAATGCTTGAAAATTCCCAAAACAGACACAACCATCAATGACGTCTGCCCTCACGCGTCTGTCCGCGTTCGGGTCGCGGTCGCGCACTCAGCGATGAGCGGTTTCTTCCCCCACCTCACCCGCCGTGCGTCGGCCACGCCGTAGTATAGCGCACTCGGTTAAAATAATATTTGTCCGAATGAAACCCGTAAAAGACATTATATCTTTAAATACCAGAAGCGATTAAAGTATCTAACTACCATATTAATTTATTGACTTTAATGGTTCATTATTTTGGCTTTAATGGCTTGAACATAAGATACTTACTTGATATTTTGGTCAATTCACACAATGTCTTTATAACTTGTAGCCTATGTGTTATTCTGATGTATAAGCTATATTATTGTACAGTTTCATTAAAATCCATTCAGTAGTTTTTACGTGAAAGAGTAACAAACATCCTTACAAACTTTCGCGTTTATAATATTAGTAGGATTTTATGACTTTCCTTACATGAATGTAATGTTGAATGTATTTCAATATCACAAAACAAGCATTTATACATTACACCTATCATTATTATTCCGTGGAGAGAATTTCAATTCAATTTTTTTAATTATTTTAGTATTTGTTTCAGATTCCAGATTAGGTCTTCTTAGTGCTGGTAAAGACATATTTCAAATGTTTATTTTCGTTTATATAGGTACAATAATTACTGGCATATTGAATGGTTTTTATAACATTTAAAACTTCATGGAGATACTTTTGATTTATTAAAATTCTTTTCAAAGTTTAAATTTTAATCAAAGTAACACTGGTAACACTGATTTCGAACCTACGGAGCTGTCAAATGTCAAGAGTACCAAAATAAACGTCATAAGTTAATTTAGTTCACTTAATTTCCGTATGTATTCTTGGTCTTAAAGCTTATTTGAAATTGACAGCTCCGTAAGATTGGAATACGATGTCGAGTTAGCTGCCAAAGCGTTACTATGTACGGTTTTTAATATTAACTATAATAAAGTGGCACACTTGTCTTATATATAGCGTTTAGAGGAACGCATATAAATTAGATCTTCAACAACGGCCAAACAAGCGTTTGATTGCGCGATATATAGTTGAGGTAATTTTTACAGGAATGGCGACCCTTAATGTCATTTCCAAGATGAAAAAGTTTCTTTTAAAAGTTGAAAAAAATTAATGTGTATGCATGTTACAGAACAACTGCTGCTGCAAAATCAATAAGGATCACAGATAAATAATATATAACAAAATGCCATGAAACTGTCATTTTGACAAGTACCTTAAAAGCACTTTTCTTAGCGCTAAAATTAATCTTTTTATTAATTAATAATCTGTTTTTATTACCACTGTTATTATTTTTTCACTTTAAGTCACGCAGCGCACGCCCTAATACCAGGGTACAGAGCCGTCTTTTGGTGTAACTTAAAGTTTTAAAGTATAAGCATTATACTAATTACTTGATTCTGTTCTGACTACCTTGCTATGTGGGAAAAGCGTGAAACTAAATAAGTATTTAGTTAGTTACATAATTATCTAGATTCTTAGATTCTGAACAGTATATGAAGTTAGTTCCATTCAAGACTCAACTAAGCTTAATATTTTATCTGTTAATCTTATGTTTTATTGTCTGAAATCTGCATATTGACATGACATTTATATATATTATATGCAATTAAATATAAACATCAATAATTGTATGTTTAGTGTTTTTTTAGCGTTTATAAGTGGATTTAGATGAGAAGTTTCCAGTTTATCTTTTTTATATGAAATCTAACGCTGGTTGTTTATTATTTACTCATACTTTTCTTTTGCAAGTTCTCAATTCTGTAGACGAAGACGCCCATTTGTGAAATAAGAGCAACTGATTAAATGAACGACAATGAAAGAATATTAAAAAACAAAAGTAATTATATATTTATTTTGTCTTTATTTCAAGCCTACCACCAAATTATGTCTAAAACGCATCTGTACAAGCCATGAAGGCATAAAATAATATCAGAGCAGAACCGTAGAAACTGCATTGAAGGGAAGTTATTATGAAAAGTATTTTCATTTTCCTTCATTAAAGAAATGAAAAATAGTTTAAATATAACCATAAGTAAGAATCCTTACTGAGTCATGTTTGCTCTCAAACTCTATCTCACTGTGCCAGTTTGATTTTATGCTACCACAATGACTAAAATGAGTAACAAGCGGAGAATTGAGTGAT
This sequence comes from Podotricha telesiphe, assembly GCA_038994665.1. Lineage (NCBI taxonomy): Eukaryota > Metazoa > Arthropoda > Insecta > Lepidoptera > Nymphalidae > Podotricha > Podotricha telesiphe. The sequence continues at coordinate 1,000,142 of JAOYRR010000468.1, forward strand.
TTATCTCTACAAAAAGAATGTAGTGAAATCAAATAACATTACATATTTTACAAGTAGGTAATTTAAAAAAGGATTACAATGGAAGGACATCTGGATACACAGGTTTTTGTAGAAGTACCCACCGAAAATGATTTAAAGGAGTTCAATGAAGAAGAATTTGTTACTGCCACTACTAAGTGAGTAAAATATTCTTTTTTCTTACTAATATGTATAGATTTTTATATTATATTGACAATCTAACAAATATTAAAATAAGTTTGTATTTGTAAATATTTTTATGTTTCAATTTATATTTTTATGTATTTAATTTTTAGAATAAAAACTATTCTAAAATCCAGCATTATGCTTTAGCTGATAACACATTATGTTTTTTTTAAATGCAATAAAAATATGAGAATATTAAAATTTTCTATTACCATAAATTATTTATTGCAGACGACTTAAATGTCCAGAATGTAATCGATATTCCGCAGAAAATGAGGAACAGCTTACAAGGCATATAAGAAAAGTTCACTGGGGAGAGAACCCATTCCAATGCTCCATGTGCGAGTATAGCACCAGCAACAAAGTTCTCTTTGAAGAACATGTTCGAATCCACCAAGGAATTAAGCCATACAAATGTTCTTACTGTCCTCACACCAACGTTTCGAAGAAGAATTTGAAGAAACACGAACTAATTCATCGTCCCGACAATCCGTTGAAATGTCCGAATTGTATCTACATCGCCAAGCATAGGCGAGGGTTGGCATGCCATAAGAAGAAGTGTAGTGCAAGTGATAAGTTTAAGTGTAAAAAGTGTGACAAAGTTTTCCCAGATGAGGATTCTTTGGTGACACATAGCAAAGTGTTGAAAAAGTGCGATCAATGTTCATATAAAGTGTGTACAAAGAGTTTGCTGTCAGAACACAAAGTGATTGAACATGGGAAGCAAGATCGTAGGTATAAAAAATCCAAATTAGACATATTTAAATGTATTATTTGTAAGTGGTCTTCGAATAGCAAACCTAGGATTCTTCTCCATTTAATACACCATCCGAACCAAGAAATTGATGAAGATGTTATAGATATAAGCGTTCTCCGAAATCATGGCATAATGCCTTAAGATGTTATCAGTTTGTGTGAAAAGTAGGGAATGGATTGTCTTAAAACTAGATATAAGCTTTTTCTAACAAAATCTTGCTTAATTATGGATGACACTAATATTTTTGTTTTTCCTGTTTAAATAAAGAACGGCGTCAGGTTCTCCACTTTAAATAATCTAGAACCTAACAACACTTTGTCTGACCAGACCTGTAAAATATCAGTATTAATGTTAGCCTTTCTCGCACTGAGATTTGAAGTAGCAACTATCGTGCACTGTGAGATTCTTCCCCACTTGTACTTGGCTTTTTATTTGAATTTAAGAATATAATGTAATTTATATTTAACTAGTTGTTGCGTTACCTTTATGATCCTTGCCATAGTATTTTCCAGTTTCTGTAGGAATTTTGAGAAATTCCCTCTTAGTGACCGTCCTCCAGTCAGCTACATACAAGTGTCACCACTCTCCGTGTAGTAGTGTCGTCTGTACGATGCCTGTCAGACACTGAGAAGCGTGGTTTTTAAATATGTATAGCTTTTGGGTTCCAAATTTACGTTAAGTTAGTTTTCATTTCCCTACTATGTAACGTCAAACCGTAAGGTTGAATTCCGCCACTCAACACGCAGTGTCTAATGCAGGCGGCGCGTGAAGAACGGAGTGACACTAGTTTCTCTCTGGCTAAGCTGCTTTTACTTTTAATGTTTAACATTAAAAGATTTTAGTGTTAGGACAATAATAAAACCTTTACTAAAAACAAGTTCCGTTTTTAGTAAAGCTTTTATTATTGTTTTTTTTTATATAAATAATAATTGTGGAAATAAAACGCATATAATATGTACATAGATTGTATATTTTTTATTTTTTCCTTCCGAAACCTGGCTGTCTTTCGTGAGGCTCCAAAATATGGGTAGACCTGCAAATGAAATTGCGTTAAGTAACACATTTTTAGAAAACTTACAAAAATGTAACGTAACGTTATTCGAACCCGCACCTCTTGTTTACCGTCCAAGCGCTCTAACCGCTAAGCCATACGTTCTACATCCGGTTACATTGAAAAGAATGTTAAAAAATATTAAAAAATTGTAACGCTTGTTACAATATTTTATAATAATTTATATGCACTTAATATCATTATTTATGTATGGAGCTGTAAATCGCCTGAATTTCAGACATTGCGTTTTAAATTGCGGAACTCAACGCCGCGCTTGGTCGTGTCACCAGAGCAGAGAAATGAAAATAATAACTCACTCGAGTAAAAGTCAGACGCTGACAGCGTCACTGCGGCACATATAAAGTTGAAGATGTTCTGTCCGATCTGATATATTTTGAGTAGGTTTTTATTAGTATACAGCCAGAAAGTTTTAAACAATCAGACGATGTAGTTGAATTCTGTGGATGTACACTAGTCTTGGGCGTACGAGCTCGCAACTGAGATCGCTCAGTTTAGGTCACCTACGTAATTGAATTAGTTCGAACTTTTAGTTCGTTAGCTCTTAGCTCCTTGAGTGATAAATTATCCTATTTTTATTAATTCTAAAAAAGGTAAATCGTTCGCTCTATTTAATATTGCTCCTGCTGTGACAAGATGTAGAAATGCTTTACTGTTTACGTTAGTACCAAAATTTTTTGGACACTAAAAACTGAATGAACCTATGAATGAATATTTATAAAGTATTTTTTTTATTGTAAATTATTAGGGTTGTTGTTAGGTTAGGTGTCATTTAAATATCTTTTTTATTTTTGCGAGTAAACGTGACGACATTAGTTGGCGCCATCTGCACTTCTTCAGTGAAGAGCTTGCGAACTATGGAGCGCTGGTTCGTTCGCGAACTACGCAAGACTAATGTACAGCTTTATAGTTGTATACAGCTGAATTGGTCCTAAAATGTAAGGAATGGGAGGACAGAGTGTCCTAACTCTAAATTCTCAAGGTTCAGGCGATGGTAAAGAAACAAGTTCACTTCACTTATAGTCGCCAGCGAGCCATCCATAGTGTCCCATCGACGTTGTCATTTCAGTGAATCTTGCGAATTGAATGAACCTAAAAAGATTTTAGTATATTTTTTAGTTCTTGTCGTCATAGAACATCTGAGATGTTAACCTCTGCCATCTAGCTCATAAACAAAGCAGCTTCACACTTTTTCTGGCATAGTAAGGTACTAGTAAGAGAGAACCTAGAAGAGAGATCACTCTGTTCTCCACTCACCACCCGATACCGAGACATTGCTTGTTAAATGGAGGAACTCAAAGTCCGCGCTTTGTCTTTTACTAGAACGGAGAAATTAAAATATTCTAAATATAATCGTTTCCCCGGGTGAGAATGGGAACCGTTACCAATCACGTTTATAGTCAGACGCTGTCCCACTGCGACACACAATGCTTTTTATGCGATGACACGACACGAAAATACGTTATGGTGCACGATCTAGTTCGAAATCACATAGGAAAAATCAAATAAAATTTATTTTTAGAAAACGTATAAACATTTTTTTTACATAAACGGTTTTCGAACCTGTCCAAGCGCTCAGACCGCTAAGCCGTGCGTCATCTCTGTGGAGAGATTTTAACAAATTTCTGCTAGATTTAAAAATTTCCGCAAAGATTGTTCTACGAACAATTCTTTGGAAAGAGAGAATGTTATTTATTAAATATTTTTAACATTTTAAAAGTGTTATTCACACACTTAGTAAATTGAAAAACATTTATTGAAAACGTATAAACTCTTGAACGCAGCGTTATTTGAACCCTCAAAACCATCCAAGCGTATAAGAATTTAGACGTAGCCGGATGTAGAACGCATGGCTAAGTGGTCAGAGCGCGCAGTGTGAATAAATGTTAAAAAGAAATATAATTCTTAAGTTGCGAATGTTCAAAGAGGTACTAGAAAATTTGGGAGGTGGATGAGTAACATTAAATTTGGGAGGTGGATGAGTAACAACTTGCGGGATTAAAGTATGTCCATCTTTAAGGATTTGAAAAATACTTGGAAAAAGTCTAAAAATTAGTACCAATTTAAAAATAAGTTATATTAAGTGTTGTAAAGTGTTACGAAACCGGATGTAGGCATAGCGGTCAGAGCGCTTGGACGGAAACAAGAGGCGCGAGTTTGAGTCAAAACGTTCGAAATTTTATACTTTATCTAAAAAGTATGGTCAAATGTGTTATTTGGTAATTTTTTAATAAAATGAATTTTAAATGTTATGTTTTTTTTCTTTCTTGGCGTTTTTTATCTTACTAAATCATATAAATAATATTAGTATTATTATTTTTAGCTTTACGCTTTATTTCGCAGAATAACAAGGTAGGCAGAGGCAGTCTAGTGTACACTTCGTCCAAATTTGAGATATTGTGTTTTCTTTCGGAACTAAACGTTTTATTTTTTATAGAGCGGAGAAGTAAAAATAATTTAAATATAATCATGCCTTCGAGTGGGATTGGCCGCGCTGTTCAAGACCTACATCAGGCCCCACCTGACGTATGCAGCGCCGGCCTGGTACGCCCTAGCCAGCCAACCAGCCCAGCAGAGACTCCAGTTCGTCCAGAGTATTGCCCTCCTCCGTGTCACCCAAGCTCCCAGATACGTGCGCAATGCCACTATCCAACGAGACCTCAAGATCGAGAGCTTGGGTGATCACATCAAAAGAATCGCCAGCAACTGCTACCGCCGGGCTGATGTCTCGGACCAGCCGCACATCCAGAACATCGCCCCGTGGCACTCCCGACCACCGGATATACATCACTTCCCTAGGGGCCTCCCCCCCCCAGACTCCTAAGCTGCTGTCACGGTCGCTGATCGCCTAGCTGGGCCTCCCTCGAGGAATCGTGGGTCTCACCCGGCTGGGTTGATCGCCCGGACAGCAACAGCTTATCCCCCCAGATCCCCATACTCCCCCATCCGCTAACCCCGGATTGACACCCCCCCCAGGCCATACATGGCCAATGACCCACCTGTATTAACAGGTGGAGAAGATTTTTTTGGTCATAGGGCCCCGCCCTGGCACCAACTCCTCCACTCCTCCCCGAGGAGTGTGAAGACATCACGAGTAGGAGTGGGAATCAAAATAACAACTAATAGCGTTTACAGACAGACACTGTCCCACTGCGCTATCATGACCTAATTAATATTATTTTCTTATTACAATTGTTATTGTATTACACAATATTTATACACGAGCCGTTGTAATTTTGATGAAATCTTTAGTGTCCATCGGACAATATGGAATTAGTATGAGGAGGAAAGTTATAAATTCTAGCTCTCCTTAAATTGTAGCGTTTATGCCACATAAGCTAGAACTTTCAACATAATGCCAGGTCTTACCTATTTGCAGCACAATACGACCAACTTAACGGAGAGCTGTTGATCATTTCTTCAAGATCTGGAGGTGGACTAAATTCTGTAATTAGATTTTTTTTAACTTTTAACGTGTTCGGTGTTAGTCACACATTTAGGTTACGAAAACAACATTTTTACAAAATGTACAAAAAAATTGTGTCGATATTAAAAATAACTAATTAATCGTACTTTCTCGTGCCAAACGAATGTTTTTAGAAATAATATTTGGGAAGCGAAGCTTTGTAATGATCTCTCTATAGAGATGATAACAAAAAAAAACAGTCATAGGGACTGTCGATAGAAGTGAAAACTTTTTACTTAGAATTTTGATATTACATTTCGAATTTCATATGTTTAAATTAAACTATTACGAAATTATATTCAACATTATACGTTCGGTGACGATGATGCGAGTTCCATGATTTTTATTCACCCACAAAAAGTTCTCAACGTGCCTAAAGTTTTCACTTTAATAAGTTGTAACAAGCTTATAATAGTTTCGGCGTAGCTGGATAGAACGTATGGCTTAGTGGCAAGATCGTTTGTATAGTTTGCGAGACGCGCGGGTTCAAGTCCCGCTACGTTCAAGTTATATACGTTTTCTAACTTACCTCGCCAATTCTTACAATAATATAAATCGGCTTCACAATGACTGGAAAATGTGAAAAACTTGTAATAAGCTCCATATCCCCTGTTGACTCCCACACAGACTGGACTGTATACATTTGGGCAGGACAGAGGGCACACGTGGAAATCGAAAGCCGTGTCCGTTTCGTATAATGGGCTAAATTTTTTTTCTTCTCGGAGGATTGATTTGACGGTTGCTTGAAGGAAATGATTTAGTTTATAATTAAAACTAGCAACCTGCTCGCGGTTTCGCTCGCGGTAACTATAACTGTTTCGTAATTTCGCCTTTGTGAAAATAATAAAAATCCTGGAAAGACTACAACAAATATAGCAGAAAAAAGTAGCCATGTTTATCACAAGACCCACAAGTATCTATATATAAAATTCAATCACAATCGATTCAGCGGTTTGGCCAAGATAACGTCACAGACATACTAACAAAGTAACTTGTGCATTTATAATATTAGTATGGATTATACTTATATTTGAGCACATGTATGAAGGTGATGTCGCATTTTCTATCCATAAATTATGATTTAAGCGCATATAAATTATTGTAAGATCATTGATCATTGCGTCTGACCATAAACTGTTGACTATGACTTGTTGTGAGTTCGATTCCCACTTAGGGGAATGATTATAATTAAAATACTTATAAAAAATGTAATTTGCAAATTAGCGGTCAGAGTGCTTGGACGGGTTTCCAATAGGAGCGGGTTCAAACCCCGCTGCGTTCAAATCTTCATACGGTTTTTAGACTATACGTTTCTAATAAGTCATTAGTTTTTAAACCTTTATTTCAAATGTTCTATAAATATAAATAAATGATATAATTATCCTGTATGTTGCTCCAGACACTAAGCTATTTGCTATATATGCATAAAATCATTCGTTTCTGTCCAGTAGTTATCAGTTTATATAGTAATTGGACTATTTCAGTTTTTATTTTTTCTACGAAAACTACATCGAAAGTCAGGATTAAAACAATCCTGTATGTACCTCCAGACTATAACTTACTACCATACCATAAATCACTATTTTTTTTACTCTTAGTTTTTGCTGACGATCAAAGTGACAGATAGACAAAAATTCTACTCAATAGTACCACTGTTATCAACAAAAGAGAGATATGTACAGAATCGACTTTTCTACACTTTTAGTATAAATATAGAGTTTTATTTCTTTGCTTTTTTAAGAAAAGAAAACGTGGCTTTAGATTTCAGTATTAGATATTTCATCATTTTTTTAAAGTATATTTAGAAAATGTATAAGAATTTGAACTCTTGAAAACAGTTCAAGAGGTGCGCGAGTTCATAGTTTTCCAAATATAAGACGTATTAGATTTTTTTACTGATTAATAATACATAATTATAATCTAATTCTACGTCCAGTCCAGTCCATCTAATTCGTTTAATATCACTTTTTAAAACTTCAAAGTTAATTTCATAGAAATCTAAATAAAATTACAAGGTTATTTTTATTTCTAGAAGTGAATGTTGACAGCCTTACTAGTATAACGTGTGATGTATATATAATAAAAATAATTTGAATATAATCATTCCCCCGAGTGGGTATCGAACCTACTACCATTTGTGTTTAAAAATAGACACTGTACCACTGCGACACGACTGCCGCGACTGCGGCCATTAATAATGATAGAAACTTACAACTTCTTGTATCTTTTAAGACTGTAGTTGTAGCATTATTTTCGGTATTTCTTCTAGTTCTGAAATACCTTGCACATGTACCAGTGGATATTATTGAATATTCTGTAAAAAAAGCAAAATCAATTTAAAATAACAGACTTTATTTTGTTTATAGTGCTAAAAATGGAGAGCGGAGTGTCTTGACACTAGGTTCTCTTTGACAGCCCTGCTATGCGGGAAAGAGCGATATGCGTGTAATTTGATAATTTAAGTATTGAAACATGTAAAAAGTCTTTATATATTCACTGGTTACACTTGACCACCTTTTCTTCCATAGCGCCTAACTAACAAACCTGAAGGGTCCTCTGAACTATATAATTATATATATATATATATTTTAAATTCATATACTCATCCCTCGCACATATCAGGGTAGGTACAGAGAACTTAAGAGCTAAAACACTACGTTCTCTATTGTTATCATACCAGGATACATTAATCGAATTTCAAATCGAAACATAAAAATTTCCGTTTCTTAAAGTGATTGACAGACAACGCATAAAAGACACTACAGTGCGGAAACACGTGACACTTGTATTTAGTTTACTGAAGGAGAGTACACTATCGGAGAGCGCTAAGAGGGGATTTCCTGAATTCCCAGACTAGAACGGGTAAAGCCAAGATTTTAAGTTTTAAAGATAGAAATGTAAATAGCATGGCGAGGGTCATAGAGCCCACGCAAACAACGTTGCGGACGACGACTAGTATGTTATAAGTTGGTTCGAAAAAGGCCTTCGTGGCACAGCGTTTGATATGCGCTGGTTTCGGGTGCAAATCCCACACAGGGGAGCGATTACATTTCAATTATTTTCATCTCTTCTCTCTAGTAACGTAATATTTTGAATTCAGGCGGAACGTGGAGAACGCAGTGTCTTGACACTAGGTTTAATTTGACTATCCTGCTATGTGGGAAAAAGCGTGAAGATAAAAAAAGTCTACAAATAAAAAGCACATGAAAACCAAACCCACCATTCCCATAAAAACGACACATATTGCCTATGAACAAAAAACAGGAATTTTCAAAATCTCGATACGCCATTTTACCTTCGAATGGTCTCATAGTACACACACTGGAATCGTTACTTCTGCATATAAAGTTGGAACTTTTACATATTTCTTGTACACGTTTCACTTTTAAATGTTCATGATTTTTAAAAAATCCTTCTATTTTTGGAAATATTAGTTTTAGCAATGCACTATTAATAACACAAAAGTATATAACAAACATTAACATCATTGTTTTCACGGTGTTGAGTTCTGTATAATATGTGTCTAATATTAATCTACTGTAGTCAGATGAAACGTCGCTGTGAGCTCTGTTCAATACACACGGCTAATATTAATATAGGTGCTGTATTTAGACAAAACTCGGCGTTGAGTTCCTTCTCTCAAAAAGTAGAAGACACACGTTCTGTGTTCTTATATATAAAATTTCTGACTTAAAACGTAAGTAGAGTTTGTAAAACTGAGCACTTTTATACAAGCGATATTGAAATCAGTCTTTTAATAGATTTTTTATTATTTTACTGTAATTGAATAATTAAAAAACGCTATTACAAGTTTCTAACAACGATAATAAGTTGTAACAAGCGTATAAGGGTATCGACGTAGCCGGATAGAACGTATGGCTCAGAGGTCACTTCGGACACTTTCAAAGAGGCACGGGTTCGCGTCCAGTGACATTCAAACTATTATACGATTTTTAAAAATGTTTTTAATTATAAAATAATTGATAGATACAGATACAAGCTAATAAAAATGTGTTAAATACGAGTATAAAGCAATGGTTTCAAATTGTTCGAGCACACCATTATTACTATTTGTTATTGTTTACCTAACAACACTATCTACTGATGTAGGGTGAAACCACTTCGAAATTCACAGATAATTACGAATAATTGGTGTTATATTCTGTAAATGTGTATTTTTGATTAAATTTTTTCTGTTGTAATTTTTTCACTTGTTTGTCAAGAATTTCGAAAGTCACGATTACTACTATATAAACTTTTCATAGATTCGTCCATGATGTATTTCATAATCAAATCTGTATAAGTTCGCCAAATAAAAAAGTCTAAAACAAATTAAATAACACGATTCATTTCATTCATTCATTTAAAGTCCGATTTGTACCTGATCCTGCACACAAATCTTGTGTAGGGTCTTTACCTTTTTTAGTTCTGAAAATGTTAGAGGTTAGTAAATAAAAAAATCACTTTAAAATAATTTTATAATTTATTGATAAAATTTGTATAAACATTTAAAAATATATATAATATATAAATAGAAAATTTTATCATTTATTTCAAAAACCATTAGTAATTGTCATCATCTATACATACTCGTATAATGAAAATGTAACTGATCGCTGTCTATACATGAAAGATAAATTTAACTTTTTCATATTTTAGCATTTTTAACGTGTTATTCACATACTTCAGATATCCTACTAAAACCTTTAACCTTTCAAGAAAAATGTATAAAAATTTAAACGCAGCAGGACTCGGACCCGCGTGTCTTGGAAACCGTCCATAAAAAGCATATGAGAATTTTACCATAGCTGGATACAGAACGTATGCATTAGTGGTCAGAGCGCTTGAACGGTAAACAAGAGACGCGGGCGGTGGGTTCAATGAGGGGTTCCCGCAATATAAATATTACAACTTTATTTTTTTATTTGGACAAGATTAATAACTTAATCAAAGTATAGACTACATCATATATACAAAAGATTTTACTTAGAGTAAAAAGCAATATTTTTAATTGTGAAAGATCACACTGAAAAACACACACAGCATTAAATCTTAATTTATTAAATATCCAATTTACTTGATTTTTTTTAAAACTAAAGCTTACTCGAAGGCAATAACCTCATAGCTTCTCTATATCCAGAATCACTGGCACCGTGTACAGTAGAAAAATGTGTAAGGTCTGTGGCCTCCCCCGCGAACAAAACCCGGGGAGTCCCCAGTTCATCGACCAGGGGTTCCCTTAGTATAGACCTAGCGTTCGGATACTTGTGTACTAACAAATTGTCATAAGTGTAACTACCGCGAGTGAAAGGATTCGAATACCATGAAGATCTGCAAAAAACGGTTTTTTATTATAGAAAATTTTTTTTATAAGTAGGTACCTATGTAATGTATATTCAAAAGTCATACATTTGACAGATACGTGATTTGAATTCACGACTTGTGAGTTAGCAAAACAACAACTTTAGTAGTTGTCGTTTTGCCAAACGGTATCCTCGTTTAGGATTATAAAAAAAAACTTTACAATTTTAATCTGTGCCATATATACATATATATATATATATATATATATATATATATATATATATACTGTAATAAATATGTTGAATATAAATTATTAATCAAATTAAAGAACGCTTACAATGTATCATGCACAATTATTGCAGTTGGCAAGAGACAGCACAGGTTCGAATCCAACAGTGTCTTATTTTGCATAAATTACAAAAAATAGAACGTTCACGCGAATTAAGTTTCAGGTGAAAACTAATATCTCCATGTTAAACCTATAATATATATGCATTTTATATAGCAATGACTGAAACTTTAAAATAAATTTTAAAAAAACACTCACCGTATCATACCAGTTGGTTCTGGAATTGTCATATCTTTGCCTAAGAATCTTCTTAGGAGTTCCATTACTTTCCTCTTAACGACATCTTCAGGTAAGGTTTCAACCTACAAAATAGCAAAAAAAAAGAAACTAAAAATTATGACAACCATAGTGTAAGTGATAAAGCCCCATTTTCTAAGGTAGTTGGGTAGCAGAAATTTGTAAAAATCTCTTATCAATACAGAATGGCTAACAACAAAAATAAGTTGTAATAAGCGTATAGGAATTTCGACGCAGCTGGATGTAGAACTCATGGCTTAGCGGTTACAGACGGGGTTTCCAAGAGGCGCGTTCAAAGTTCCAATTTTTATACGCTTTCTAAAAATATATAATAATATATTTATAATAATTCTAAAAAAAAGAACAAAAACCAGACCAACAATATTGACAGCTTGTAGAATATTTTGGTAAGTTTTAGTATCATTCAATATCAAATACATATATTCTAAGATTCTACGATCGAGTGATCCTCGAAAATTGCAAATTTTTGAGTTAACCCACTTTCATTCTTGGTGTGCCACTTCTGTACTAAAATTATCTAATAAAAATGATTAAATTACGACATTCTTATCCAAAATGTCGAAATAACATTTCTAAAATATATTTAAACATACTGTTTTCCCAACGTCCCCGCTAGTCCAAAATGTAACCGCATTTCTGGCACCCATGGGTGTACTGCATGCAAAAATCCTTGTCGTCCAAAAGTCCTCCTTGCCCACTCTCCTCCTATCCTCACCTCTCCAGAGGAAGCCAAAGAACCGACCATTTGGCAACCACTGCTTGTCAAATCTCAATATAATTTTATCCATTACGCCTATTGCCATATTTTCTATAATTTTAATTTTTTCTCGTGACAATGATGGTGTAAAAAGTTTCGAGTGTCTGTAATTTGAAATAATGGGGATCTTTTTAATATTTACTATCACGTGATGTACGATACATTGTAGGTAATCACACGCCTTTCTTCTCATAGTTTTTTGCGACTTTTGAATAGTTATTCAATATAATTATTGCTTAGAGTTGAATGAAAAGTCAGGACAATCGAAATAGCTTTAAAATCATTATCACACTTCGAAAGACAGCCATAGATCCTCTCTATCAAATAAAGTGGTTAGGTTAGTTCTTTGAGATTTTTTAACTTGTGACCGCAAGTACCGCAGTATACAAATTTATTAAAAAATTAAAAGTAACACGCCTCAAATTTTCTCGTTTAGCTTATTATCTAAGCCAGGACATCACCATGCTATGAAAATATTGTAATTCATGGATTATTGGACCCGTCTTTGAGTAAAATAGTGTTTACCAAATATTTCTATCATTAATAAGACAGATAGGTACAGGTAAAGTCAAGTACTATTAAAACCCCAAGTATCAAATAATGTAAATTCCTTGAAGATTAAAAGATTATTTAATTATTTTCATTGAAATTTATAATTGAATTTTGATTTATTTTTTTATATAATTGATATTGCACACAATTTATAACAAAATAAAAAGAGCACGAAAGGCGAGCTTAACGCTGAAAAATTAGAAAATGAATTTTGATCTTCTTATTTTAATAATATTAATTTCTTAGTGAATCATCTACATAAAGTACAAATGTATCTGATCGCTGTCTGTACATGGAAGATATATGGAAAAAGAATACTGTTGGGGCATTTATCAATATAGTAGAACCCGAAGAACAATACTTTTCATTTTATTTTCTGTTTGTCAGTGCGTTTGTGCACGCTGACCTCAAAAACGGCTTAACGGATTTAAATGCAGTTTTGACTACTATATTTTGGTAACATTCTCTTAGCCTTTAGTGTTTATTCATTTCAATTAGTATTCGCGTATATAGTGTTTATTCATTTCAATATAGCGTTTATTCGGTTCATAAATAAAAAAGTTACAACCATTTGAATTTTAAATTTAATCAATGTTTGTGATTTAAGTGACACCGCGGGCGGACATTACACGAAATAGTTAGTCGTGTAATTTACGCAGTTGAAGCCGCTAGTTTATTATAAGTTTATTATAAATTTTATATGATAACGAATGTTAATTTACATGTAATAATTGATATGTCTAGTATTGCCTGTTAATTTTGCGCTGTCTTAGGAATCTCATACTCCTGCGTCCGCATTAATTTCGTTACAAAGGGTACAAAACTTTTCCGTGATAAACGTATTAATAATATACCCAAAGATGATGCATGATAAAAACGATATTTTTTTTGCAGCTTCACGCTTTCTGCTGCATAGCAGGCTACTCAGGAGAACCTATAATCAAAACAGTCCGTTCTCCACGCACCGCCGGCGGAACTCAATGCCGCGCTTTGTTTCAAGTACCAGAGTGGATATATGAAAGTAATTTGAAATATAAAATCATTTCCCCGAATAAGAATCGAACCCACAACCAATCGAATTACAGACGTAGTCCCTCTGTGTCACGATGGTCTCAATTATCCTATATTTTATATAAAAGTGCATGCTATAAGCATATAACTAAATACATGCAAAAAAGATATAGTTCAAACCATTATGTTAGAAAAAAGATATAATTTAAGAAATTTCGTTATTTCTTAGAATCATACCAGTTTTTTTAAGCCGTTTCATGCTTTTCCGCATATAAGTAGGGCAGAGAGATCCTAAGGTCAAGATTCCGTTTTTATTTTCATGTATTTTGATGTTATTTGTTTTGTGGACCAATAAACAGAAAAAAAGGAAATAACCCATAATAATCTTTGAATAGAATTACAAACCAATTTCGTTATATCGCTATTAGTCCACAAGGTATTGGACGATCCACAAGGACTTAAACTCCTAAGACTTTTCAACCAAATATTATTAAGATAAAAATCTTTATCTTTTGCCAATAAAGATAAGATATAGCCGTTACTTTGCACCTATCTTTTGGGAAAATATAGAATTATTTTTCCTACAACCCCATGGATAGTCTGTCTATGGCCATCTTTTTTGTTTGTGGCAATGACGGTGAGAAGAGAGTAGTGTATCTGGAAATATCCTAAATTATTGAACTTTTTTTTTTCACCAATTTCCTGTATGGACGGAGGAGAGATCCTAGCAAAATGTCGCTTTTTCTCTCAGAGACCAGGGAACGTTATTATAAAAAAAGATTATATCCAGTGGCTTTGAACCCACAACTATCGCATTCATTTAAGCAGTTAAACTACACTATAACGATATCAAATGTTCGCCTATCGCATTTTTTCTTCATCTTATTTATCTCCCTAAATAATAGACTTTTTTCTTTCCAGCAGGGTAGTCCAAGAGAACCTATTATCAAGACACGCCGTTCTCCACTTTCCGCCTGAATTCGAGAGATTGCGTGTTGAGTGGCAGAACTCTATGTCACCAGAGCGGAGCAATGAAAATAATTTGACATATAATGATATCCCCGAGTGGGAATCGATCGTACAACTACCGTAATACATTTATCGCGACTTTTATAAAGAAGATAAGCAAATAATATCTAATGTCAAAATCGTCACTAGAACCGACACCCGCTTTTCCACAGTCGCAAAAATCGTACCTTTCCTTCAAAACTCCAAGAGAGACTGTAACAATAATATTACTGGCTGTATACATGTCGCCGTCTTTGCACACCACCTCCACCCTTCCGGTAGAGTTCTGCGGCCATTTTATCTCAATTACCTCTTTGTTCAGTTTTATATCTAACGTTGGCCAGCCTGGGCCGTTGTTGTATGTATTCTGTTGCAAAATGAAAAATTAATAAAAAAATCATAAATATATGAATTTAATATATTGGTAGTAACAAATAAACAGGATCTAATAGCTGTATAGAAATGTCGATATCAAGCAAGCTTTGAGCCAATATTTTAAAAACCATCCTAGGTCTTCAAAAATTGTAAATTGAAATATTGCTAAGTGCAATTTTTATTTGTATACGGACGAAATATGAATAAGAGCTTCATTTAAATATGATCTAAACAGTGTCTATCTACCACCAATTGCAAATATCAAGCGTTGGGTACAAGCGAACGCTTTCAAAATTTACAGTAGTCCATAAGGACTCTTTTGACCCTTGAATGGCACTTCATGGACCCTGTCCACTTAAATTAATCAAATTCCATTCATCTCTAGCTACACAGTTTAGACCGCTTCCCCTACGACCTAATAATTCTATTGATAACATCGGTGCCAGTTATAGATATAAATTTATGCCCCGAACAATTATAAAAATAAATAACATATACTATGATGACATCAGTAAATTTGTTGGTCCCAGTAATAATACTAGTGTGATTACACGGTAAGACTTTCTGCGAATATTTTCACACTTATTGTAAAATGATAACTGCCAATGTAAATATTGGGGACAAATGAAAATATTCATCCACAAAAACACAAAAAGCTATATCATGATAATTGCAACAGTTTTCCAAAATTAAATAATATTTATATATAATTGTAATAATTTTTTATTGTGTCAGTTTCTAAATTACTATCTTAACTGTACTGTTTTTCTTTTTTTATAACTGAGATATACAATTACTATAATATATATTTAAAGAATGGGCTCTACTATTTGTAACATTATTATATACAACGTTGGAGTCCTATTTAATAAAATAAACAAAAAATAAAGCTTTAAGTTCATAAGTAAGTAAAATCCTATTTAACGTACAGTGTACAAGGTACAGTACAAGCAACTGTGTAATAGGCCATCATATCGCTACTAACTACCTGAAATAATAAAATTACCCAAAATGAAGGTAAAAGAGAGTGAGAAGAAAGAGAATTAAAGGTAATTTTTTTTTTT